>OZ025732.1:0-423603 GCA_964019335.1 Diplonema japonicum
TTGCGGGTTTGCGGGTTTGCGGGTTTGCGGGGTTTGCGGGTTTGCGGGTTTGGGTTTGCGGTTTGCGGGTTTGCGGGTTTGCGGGTTTGCGGGTTTGCGGGTTTGCGGGTTTGCGGGTTTGCGGGTTGCGGGTTTGCGGGTTTGCGGGTTGCGGGTTTGCGGGTTTGCGGGTTTGCGGGTTTGCGGGTTTGCGGGTTTGCGGGTTTGCGGGTTTGCGGGTTTGCGGGTTTGCGGGTTTGCGGGTTTGCGGGTTTGCGGGTTTGCGGGTTTGCGGGTTTGCGGGTTTGCGGGTTTGCGGGTTTGCGGGTTTGCGGGTTTGCGGGTTTGCGGGTTTGCGGGTTTGCGGGTTGCGGGTTTGCGGGTTTGCGGGTTTGCGGGTTTGCGGGTTTGCGGGTTTGCGGGTTTGCGGGTTTGCGGGTTTGCGGGTTTGCGGGTTTGCGGGTTTGCGGGTTTGCGGGTTTGCGGGTTTGCGGGTTTGCGGGTTTGCGGGTTTGCGGGTTTGCGGGTTTGCGGGTTTGCGGGTTTGCGGGTTTGCGGGTTTGCGGGTTTGCGGGTTTGCGGGTTTGCGGGTTTGCGGGTTTGCGGGTTTGCGGGTTTGCGGGTTTGCGGGTTTGCGGGTTTGCGGGTTTGCGGGTTTGCGGGTTTGCGGGTTTGCGGGTTTGCGGGTTTGCGGGTTTGCGGGTTTGCGGGTTTGCGGGTTTGCGGGTTTGCGGGTTTGCGGGTTTGCGGGTTTGCGGGTTTGCGGGTTTGCGGGTTTGCGGGTTTGCGGGTTTGCGGGTTTGCGGGTTTGCGGGTTTGCGGGTTTGCGGGTTTGCGGGTTTGCGGGTTTGCGGGTTTGCGGGTTTGCGGGTTTGCGGGTTTGCGGGTTTGCGGGTTTGCGGGTTTGCGGGTTTGCGGGTTTGCGGGTTTGCGGGTTTGCGGGTTTGCGGGTTTGCGGGTTTGCGGGTTTGCGGGTTTGCGGGTTTGCGGGTTTGCGGGTTTGCGGGTTTGCGGGTTTGCGGGTTTGCGGGTTTGCGGGTTTGCGGGTTTGCGGGTTTGCGGGTTTGCGGTGGGTTTGCGGGTTTGCGGGTTTGCGGGTTTGCGGGTTTGCGGGTTTGCGGGTTTGCGGGTTTGCGGGTTTGCGGGTTTGCGGGTTTGCGGGTTTGCGGGTTTGCGGGTTTGCGGGTTTGCGGGTTTGCGGGTTTGCGGGTTTGCGGGTTTGCGGGTTTGCGGGTTTGCGGGTTTGCGGGTTTGCGGGTTTGCGGGTTTGCGGGTTTGCGGGTTTGCGGGTTTGCGGGTTTGCGGGTTTGCGGGTTTGCGGGTTTGCGGGTTTGCGGGTTTGCGGGTTTGCGGGTTTGCGGGTTTGCGGGTTTGCGGGTTTGCGGGTTTGCGGGTTTGCGGGTTTGCGGGTTTGCGGGTTTGCGGGTTTGCGGGTTTGCGGGTTTGCGGGTTTGCGGGTTTGCGGGTTTGCGGGTTTGCGGGTTTGCGGGTTTGCGGGTTTGCGGGTTTGCGGGTTTGCGGGTTTGCGGGTTTGCGGGTTTGCGGGTTTGCGGGTTTGGGGTTTGCGGGTTTGCGGGTTTGCGGGTTTGCGGGTTTGCGGGTTTGCGGGTTTGCGGGTTTGCGGGTTTGCGGGTTTGCGGGTTTGCGGGTTTGCGGGTTTGCGGGTTTGCGGCCGAGATGAAAGCAGCCAAGGAGAAGAAGGCTACAGCCACAGCCGCTGCAGCTGAGAAGAAGAAAGCCGCAGCTGCCACCGCCGCCGAGAAGAAAGCAGCAGCTGCCACCGCCGCCAAGGAGAAGGCCACCGCCGAGAAGAAAGCAGCAGCCGCCGCCACCGCCGAGAGGAAGGCTGCAGCCGACGCCACCAGGAAGCAAGCTGCAGCCACTGCTGCCGAGAAGGAGACTGCAGCCGCAGCCGCCACCACCGAGGAGAAGAAGAAGGTCGCAGCCACCACCGCTGCTGAAAAGGAAGCCGCCACAGCCGCTGCCAAAAAGGAGGAAGCTTTGAGGTTGGTGGCCACCAAGAAGGCAGATGCCCAGAAGGTCGAGGACGAAGCAGTCGCGAACGCTTCCACCAACGCGTCAACAGACCAAGGCACACTCCTCCTCAGCTCAGACTCTGACACCAGCTCTGGCCCTGAGGAGATGGAGGACGACCCTGCCCCTGCCCCTTCCACAACCCCGCGATGGGACCTGGTGCCAGACACATGGGACGCCCCGATCTACACCAACGTGTCCCCCCTGATGGAAACATCCCGCGCTGTCATTGCATTAATGCAGACGACGGAGAGACGCGGGGGGTACGCTTATGTACCCATCGTGGCGGAAGGGAGGGTGGATGCCTATTGGATTGTGGGGACACTGGGTGGGTTGTCTCTCAGGGTGGCACACCATAAGGGATGGACTGTGCAGTGCCTACCGGAAACGGAACAGTGGCTCCGGGAAACCCTCACAAAACTGTGTATGAAGCGCAAGTTTTTGCTCACTGGAGCCCTGCTGTCCATCACCAGGGTGGCCTTCGACGAAGTGATGGACCACATCGGTTGGAAACCATCCTCCGTCCTGCGGCGCACGCAGACGATGTTCCAGGGCACGAGGCAACTCGTGTTCTTCATCGTCATCAACAGCCTGCCCCCGAAGTCCAGGACGTGGCTCCTTGGGGGGCGCCTTGTCTGCCTCCGTGATGCGGACAACCACCCGACCGTCAAGCCGCCCCCTCTCATCAACAGGACAACACCTGCATCTGCACCTGCGCTTGCAACGTCCTCAACCCCAGCACCCACATCTTCTCATGTACCTGCACCTGCGCCTACTACACCTGTACCTGACCCGGCACCTGTATCGGCATCGACACCCTCGGAGACTGGCCCTGTGGTGAAAGCAACTGGGCTTCCTCCCACCAGCCCGTGGGCGTCCATACCGAGCTTGGTGGCTCCCCCCCAGCTCGACACTGTGACGTCCCCTACACCGCCCCGCAACGTGTCTGCGGGAAACAAGGAGGGAGTCCCTTCCAGGTCGCCTGAGGTCGCCACTCTCACTGAGCTCGTCGCCACGCTGAAGGAGTCGATCGTTGGGCTGCAGAGGACGATCGACTCTCAGCAGGAGATGATCTCCGATCTGTGGACGACGCTCTGCCTCCTCCTGCTGCAGGCAGCCACGCTGACGACGGGAACGGCAGTGCCGCGGGACCCTACACCGGGGGCGACGACAACACACGACAGTGTCTGGAAAGGGAAGGGGAAGGGGAAGAAGGGGGCTCCTCCTCTCGCTACGACCTCTGAGGCTGCGGTGACGAACCTGGGTACGAGGGGGCGGGCCAGGTCGTTCGCAGAGACCAAAGATCTCTTCACCAATGGGGTCAAGGGGCGCTCTGCCTCCATGGGTCCATCCAATTGAAGGGGCCCTGCAGAACAGGGGGAGCAGCAGATCTACGACCATGCTCCCTCTCCTAGTCTCCCTCGCATCCTCCCCAGGAGACTCCTACCTCTCTGTTTCTTCACCGACTTTTCTGCACTGATCCCCACCCTACTCGGGAGGATGTCCGTCAGGGACCTGCTGGGGCTGCTTGGGCTGGTCGAAACAAACCCTGGCCCACCCAAGAAGCTGCCGCCCCCGTTGCCTAAGGGTCTCAAGGTTGTCTCGTGGAACTGCAACGGCCTCGTTGCGAAATGGACCGTCGTATCTCACCATGCTGACTTCTTGTCGCTGGACATCATCATGATACAGGAGATGCACCTGAGGGAAGGGCACGACACGCCACACCTGCCTGGGTACAGGTCATACAGGAGGGATCGGTTGACACCGGTGACTGACGGCACTGCGACGAGGGGTGGTGGTATTGTCACGTATGTCTGCGACGATCTTGCCTCGGAGGAGGTTCCGCACGTACTCCCGGCTGGGGACTGTGTCACTGAGAGACTGGATGTGAGGATCTCCTGCGAGAAGCGTGAGCCGATCACTCTCTCCAACGTTTACCTTACACCGGTAAGCGCGGGCAGAGGCACGAGGGACCCTGAGTACCTGCGGCCTGGCAGCCTTCCCATGGGGAAGAACACAGTCATAGCGGGTGACTTCAATGCTCACCACAGCTCCTGGGACGCCACGGTGACGACGCCGAACGAGAGGGGGAACGTGGTCAGGGACTGGCTGGACACCCACGGGTACTCCGTCTACAACGACCGCAATGAACCGACGAGGGACTCGTCACGACACGTTCTGGACCTGGTTGTGGGGCGCTGCGCGAAGCTTGAGCCGAAGACGCTGGGCACGTGGGGCTCCGATCATAGTCCCGTATCCTTTCACCTGCCTCTTGAGGACGTCTACCGTTCGGAGCGCCCCTTCCCCACCTGGAATTTCAAAAAAGCCAGATGGGATGACTACACTGCTGCTGTTGCCCACCTGCTTGCTGGTGTTGACACGGCGGCTCCGATTGACTCTGTCACGAAGGGGTTTACACAAGCCCTTTTGACTGCGGCGAACGACCACATTCCCCTCTGTGGGATGCAACGTGGCCCGACCCCCTGGTGGACTGCTGAGCTCGAGGACGCCTTCAAAGAGTGGAACACCCTGCGCGAACTCCTGCTCCAAGAGGCGGATGTGGTGGAGGAGTACAGGGCGAAGGTGAAGGAAGTCAACCGACTCCTTGACGAGACGAAGCGTGAGGCATGGGGAAGGATGGCGGCCGACCTCAGCCGGAGCAAGGACCTCGGGGCTGCGTTCAGAGCGGTGAAGAAGCTGGATGGCAGGCACCGAAAGACACACCTTCCTGTACTCGAGGGAAGATTTGTGTCGGACAAGGCAAAGGCCGACCGGCTGGGGGTGCACTTCGCTAAGCTCTACGGCAGGCGTGGTGACGGGAACTCGAAGGACGCTGCTCCTTCTGCAAGCAGACTCGGGTGTCAAGCGTTCACCGTGGACGACCTCACCCGCGGCCTGAGAAGGATGAAGACGCGCAGCGCGGCCGGGGAAGACGGAATCTTCTCGGAGATGCTCCTACACCTGAACACGGACTCCCTTGGTGTCCTCCTTCTACTCCTCAATCGCTCCTGGCTGATGGGTGTCGTCCCCGGCACCTGGAAGAAGGGAGTGATCGTCCCGGTACCGAAACCTGGAAAAGATGCGACTCTCTTGGCTTCCTACCGGCCGATCTGCCTGACCAGCTGCCTCTGCAAGCTGCTGGAGAGGATGATCAAGGAGAGGCTCACGTTTCTTCTTGATGCGGACGGGACAGGAGTCGAGGGACTCCATGACAGCCAGGCTGGTTTCAGACGCAGCCGCTCCACGGAGGAGCAGGTGGCAACCCTCACTGAGTGCATGTCAAGGAACAAAGACGATCGACGTCTCTCGGCCGCTCTGCTGTTCGACTTCTCTTCTGCCTTCGACCTGGTGCCCCATGGTGCCCTGCTGGACAAGATGCAAGGGAAGGGTCTCCCCGAACCCTTCGTGGAGTGGACGCGGTCCTTTCTATGCGGCCGTACTGCTGCGGTCACGATTGGACGGTCGAGGGGGTCGACGACGAAGGTGCGACGGGGTGTCCCCCAGGGCTCTGTCTTGGGTCCCATCCTGTACACCATCTACGTCGACGAACTCGCCAGGAGACTGGAGGGACTGGCGGACGTCTCAGTGCTCTACGCCGACGACGTGGCGGTTGTGATCTCCTCTGGACAAGGGGACGTGGCTGGGCTGGAGCGGAAGGCGCAGGCAGTGGTGGATGCGGTTGAGGACTGGTGCAGGGAGCGTGACATGCTGCTGAGCACGTCCAAGACGCAGGCAGTCTGCGTTCCCCCCCAGAAACGTCTCAGGGTCTACTTCACTTCGTCACGAGTCCCCCTTCAGCCAGGTGCCTTCCAGAACCCACTCTTCGGCCTGGGGGTGAACGCCGATGGCACGATCTCCGGGGACCAGGAGCTGGCGGGCCTTCAGGTTGTGGAGGCGGGTGGTGTGCGGATCCGCTGTGTGCAGGACATGCATGCAGCCGTGCGACGGCCCGACGTGGACTACGTTGCAGCCCGTCCCCTGCCTCTGTCTGAACACGCGAGGTACCTTGGGGTTACAGTGGACTCTGGGCTCACGTTCGGTGAACACGCACAGGACATCCTACGGTGGGCCAGCAAAAGGCTGAGGGTGCTGAAGCTCTTGTCCAGCACGTCCTGGGGCAGCAAGAGGGACACTCTGCGGTCTCTCTACGTTACATACATCCTCCCGCTGCTGCGCTACTGCATGGGGGTCTACTACAGCAGGCTCAATGATGTCAGGAGGAAGGACCTGGCTGGGCTTCACCAGGAGGCGGCGGTGCTGATCACAGGCTGCTGGAGTGGCTCTGGAGGGTACAAGCTCCTAGCTGAGGCAGGACTGCTTCCCCTCAAAAGAATGGCTGAGGGTGCTGCAGTGACAATGACGGCGAAGGCCTTCTGCTGGCAGTCTTCCCCGGTTCACAGGGAGACGGTCAAGCTGAAGCAGGCGAACAGGCTGGGGTGTGGGTGGCTGCGCTCTGGCTACCAAGCACTGCATCGATGCGGGTTGGAACCAAAGGTGCACTTCGAGTACCTGTTGGCTATGCCCCTGGCAGCCCCGTGGCAGACAGGCATGGTCGACTTCAGGACTGACCTCCCCGGCGGGGTCACACAATCGTCGCCAGACGCAGACAGGCGGAAGGCGGCCGAGGCTGCTCTTGCGGCTCTCCCCCCAGGCATCCATGCCTACACGGATGGCTCGGTTGTACAGGTCGGACAGAAGGCGAAAGGTGGCTCTGGGGTTTATCTGCAGCTGCCTCCCCCCCTGACCCCTGTGTCTGTGTGCCATGGCGTCAACGACTTCTGTTCATCTTTTCGGGCAGAGGGCATGGCTGTGAAAACGGCGCTGGATATGGTGGCTACCCTCCGAAAAACACACCCTTCGCTGGCGAAGTCCCTGCTGTCGATCTGCACTGACTCCCTCTCCCTCGTTGAGCAGCTGCAAGCTGGCCCAATGCGACAGAGGGAGAAGCTTGACCACCAGACGTGGAGCCGGCTGGTGTCCGTGGCGCGCACACAGGGGACACCAGTGGTCCTCCAGTTTGTGCCCTCCCACTGTGGGGTGGACGGGAACGAGAAGGCTGACGCTCTGGCCATGGAGGGAATGAAGTGGAAGCAGGACAGGCCCTCCCTTGACTACTGATCAGTGAGGGCCCTGGTGCGACAGTGGGTGGTGCAGAGGTCCGCGGAGCTCATAACATCCCTCGCCCACAACTACGCGGTGGCGACCGAGCTTTGGTCTGTGCACTTCCCCCTTGGCTTCCCCAGACAAGCTGAAACGGTCATCTTGTGGCTGCGGATTGGTCACTCGGCTCTCTTCTTCGGCTTCCTGCAGACTGCTGGCCCGAACAGGAAGCACAAGGGTGTGCTCCGGTGCCCAGCCTGCCACGCAGCACCGATGTCCAGGGAGCATGTTATCAGTGGGTGCCCTGTGATCAGGAGGGGGGCGATCAACACTCCTGCTGGTACTCCCTCCCTAGTGTTCTCCCTGTTGAGACGCGTGACCCAGATCTACGACCTCATTGTTGAGTCTGGCCTGCTCACCTGGTCACGCTCCAGACTGTTCACCTCGCCATCATCATCCCTGGCGTCTACAGACGTCACTGCACCTTCAAACGTGCCGCCTCCTCCTCCGGTCTCTCTTGACGCCGGTCCTGCAGCCCCCGTGCTGCGCTAAGGGATCGCCCCGTGTGTGTGTGTTAAATGGAATGTTGTGTTTCCCACTTTCCTTTCCCTTCCTTCTCCTTCCTCTCACTGTTTCCCATTTCCCCTTTTATTTCACACTCACCAATGATTCGCTCAATAGGAGCAATACCTCCCTGGGGGGCTTTCCGCCGGAGGTTCCAGCCAAAGAAGGACATCCAGCTGGAAGGTAGGCCCCCGTTTTTCTCTCACTTGACTGAGGGAATAATGTAATTCAGCCCTCTTCGGCTGTCCCAAAGCAGAGCACGGGTTGGTGGGGGACCAGGGCTCCTCCTGCTTGCAGAAGCCTGGTCCTTTGCCCTCCCTATTTCCCCATGGTTTCCCTTCACCTTTTTTTTTTCCCCTTTTCTCAGGTGTTGCTCTCCATGGCGGCCCTGCATTGGTATTTTGAAAAAAAAAAAAAAAAAAAAAAAAGAGTTTTGAATTCCTGTGTGGTAGAGTGGTTTCCGTGCTCACTTGTCAGGCCCCCTTGTTCCAGGAGTCACGGGTTCGAATCCCGACACAGTGGTTTTTCATCAGGGTTCAAACCCCACTTGTGCCGTGTTTTTTCCACCATAGCTGCTTCATTTTGTATACAAAGTAAGGCAAATCACCAAAAAATTTTTTATTACAAAAAAAAATTCCATATGTCGAACATTGGGCCCCGGACGCAAATAAATCCATTCCAGCCCTAGAAAAAGCAATTAGAATTTTTTTTAGCTCTTCAAAATGCGGGTTCTGGTGGGTCACTTAGTGAATATGGAGCATAGATAGTTAGATTAAAAGCCGAGAACGAATCGTATGGAACGACCCAAAGCAGCCGACAAGAGTTGTGAATACCTAGCGTTCAAGTCCTGACATCGTCATCGGACAGACAAAATGGCCGAGGAGCTGGGAGCACAGACAGGCAGCAGTGAGCATGGACGGGGTGAAGGGAACAAGAAAGAAGAGGGAGTGCCTCAGGGAACAGTACTCTCACCACTACTGTTCTTGTACTATGTAGACGACATCACAAGGACACTGGAGGCACAAGGGAGCGAGATCCTGGCATCACTGTATGCGGACGACATGGCAGCGATTGTCACTGGAGACAGCCATGAGGAAGCGCAGGCAGTTCTTGAGAAGATAGACGCCTGGGCGGAACACTGGGGACTGAAGCTGTCACGCAGGAAGACTTGTTACATGACAACAGGCGGCAAGAACAAGCAACAGAGCACACTGTACTTCATGGAGGGCACACAGAAGACTGAAGTGAAGTACAAGGAGAACCCCATGTTCCTAGGAGTCATATTTGACAAGAAAGTGACCTTCAAAGCACACATAAGTTATGTGAAAGGAAGGCTGAATGAGAGGCTCAAGGTGCTAAGTGCACTGTCAGACAAGGAATGGGGAAGCATGGCGTCCACACTCAGGACGGTATACCTGACGTATGTACAGCCTGTCATGACATACGCACTGGGGATATACGGTCCGTCCATTACAGAAGGTGACGTGAAAGAGCTCCAAAAGATCCACAATGTTGCAGCCAGGTGCATCACCGGCTGCCAAATCTCTACCCCCGTTGAGACTCTCATGAGAATAGTGCAACTCTGGCCGATCAAGAGTCTGATATGCTGCAAGACCTCCATCTGGTATGAACGGTTCCAACGGATGGAAGGGACCAGTGGACACAAGGCAGCACAGGGGGCAGGGAAGGAAAATAGATCATGGCTCTACAAAGCACGAAAGAGGGAGGAAGAATTGAAGATGCAGCACCTAAGTCAAGCACCACTCCACAGGAAGGCAGCTGTACCTCCGTGGGAGTGGGGGGCACTCAAGCGACTCGAAATAAGGACAGAAGGCGATGGCATGAAGAAACTGGAGAAGTCGAAACAGAAAGCAGCGGCCCTCCAGGCGATCTCCAAACTGCCCAAGGCCGACATCACCATGTACACCGATGGATCAGTCACAGAAGGCAAAGGCAGCGCAGGAATCCTGATGGAGCGAACGGGAAGTACAACGGAGCTCAGCGCAGGAGTCTGCGATCTCTGTGACAGCTACCAAGCGGAGATGACGGCAATCAGTGTGGCGCTCGCGAAGCTGGTGAAAGAAGACACACGAGAACAGCAGATCAACCTCCTGACTGACTCAATGGCAAGCTTGCTGAAACTGAAACAGGGCCCAGCAAGGCAGCAGGAGGACATGGTGGCTGGAGTGTGGCAAGACATACACGCGCTGACGAAAAATGGGAACTACCTCACATGCTGCTACGTCCCAGGCCACTGTGGACTAGAAGGGAACAAGAAAGCAGATGAGCTGGTGGAAAAAGGCAGGGAAGAAGAGGCAACCCAAAAGATCAGCATGGGCGCAGCAAAGAACCACCTGCATCAGACAGAGAAGCAAGACATAGCCTTAGACATTAGCCTTCAAAAAAAAAAAAAAAAAAAAAAAAAAAAAAAAAAAAAAAATGCCAAACAACCAGCAAAGCTTGTGGGTAGAAAACACCAGTACGGTCATGAGTACTCAGGCAACCGGGTGAGCGTCTCAAGACACTTCCAACCCACCTAGTGGGTACGGCCTTAGCAAGTCGAAAAGGAAGTGGAATTTAAAAAAAAAAAAAAGGTGATCAGCCACCAAGGTCACTGCAAATCGGGGAACTGCACAAGACGAAAGGAGCGAGCGAAGAAGGCAGGCGACCGGTAGACGATCGGCAACTGTCATCAGACGTGGGGCCATTACATACTAACACTCACGCACCTTCCATGACAACCAACGCAGCACCTCCATCCTTCCGCCAGCCCCCCCAACCCAACTGACACGATAGAGCACAGGCCCTCCACCTGTTGGCTACAGGTGGACCGCATAAGGTGCGACACAGCCTGATGAGGACCACGTACCTAGGGGTCGTTGTAAGGGACGAAACCGGGTCTGTGCTCTATCTAACCCGCACACCATGAAAAACATAAGAACATAGTTCTTTCTTCTTTACGTTTCTTTCCATAGTTTCAAAAATAAGTTCCTGACAATCCGTTTTGGTTTTACCCCTTTGTTATGTTTCGCTAATATTTTCCAAAAGGAACTTGCAACCCCAACCCCCCCCCTTTTTTTATTCAAACTGAATGCACTCCTTTAAATATAAAAAAATGTAAAATAATAGTACAGGAATAAAAAATTAACGAATATTGATTCCATTGGTGATGGGTGCAAAAATCTAGAAACCATCGACTTGAATGCGATGACCAATCTTTCTTCTATTGGTGATTACTTCTTGTCAGGTTGCGATAATCTTGAAACCATCAACTTGAATGGGATGACCAATCTTTTTTCCATTGGTGATGGCTTCTTGTCATGGTGCAGAAAACTAGAAACATCAACTCGTCTGTTGGTGATGCCTTCTTGTCAGGTTGCGAAAAACTAGAAACCATCGTTTTGAGGCACTGATACTTTTAACAGGCTTTTTAAGGCTAGTGTACCACCTGGGGTAAGTATACAGAAATAAATAAAAAAAAGTTTAGGGCATGCGGCTTTCGTCTCAGGGAGCTTGCATGTTAATTTGAATTTTTTTTTTTGACCGAAGCCGCTGAAGGGAGATAGGGGCAGGTAGAAGAACAAGACAGGACGTCCCAGATCAGGGATTTCCTTTTACCTCTTTATTTTTTTCCCTCTGCAGTGGCACCTCCGATGAATGGTAGGAATGCACCAGTGCCCTGGTAAAAGGGTGGGGAGCCGCAGCGAATGTGAGATGTTGGTGAAGGTGTCCTTGATGGGTTTTTAGGGGTTATGGGCTGGGGGTTGCAGGTGGGTGGGTCGAGGCCAGGTTGGTTTGCCGATTGACATCCCACTGTGGGACCCGACCGATCTGTCTTCGTTTTTCCTTCTTTTTCGATTCAGTGTATTCTCTTCTTCCCCCCAGGGCTGTTTTCTTTTTAGTTTTTTTTTTTGTGGTTTTATGTCTCTGTTTCTTTTTCACCTACTTTTATGAGTGTTATTATTTGTGGTCCTGTGAGTTTAACAAAACTGAAAAAAAAAGAGAAAAAAAGGGAAAAAATGGGGGGAATGCTGTGAGCGGAGAAGAACAAAAGTACTCGGGAAGCCCCAGCAAGGACGGCTTGCATATAACGAAACGCTGAAAGCAGCTGGGGACAAAGCGAGGGATGGATGACCACACGTAGTGCAACCTCAGGGGGGGCTCGGCGTGCAGGCCTCTTTGGATGACAGCGACCGATGACGATGAGGCCTCGGCCCCACCACCCTGCCCTTCGGGCTGCACTGGGGCGTTTCTCAATTGCCTCTGGCAAACCTACTCAAAGCACTACTCCCTCACAGCACCCTTAGTTAACACTTAGCAAGTGACTTGCAGGCATCATAGGTAGCATGAAGGCGTGCAAGGCAAGACCCATGGGCCAAAGAATGGGGTCTGAAGCTGTCCCGCAAAAAGACGTGCTACATGAGGACGGGCGGAAAGGCACTGTACTTCATGGACGGCACGCAAAAAACGGAAGTGAAATATGAGAAGAATCCCGTGTTCCTGGAGGTTCGACGAAGAAGTGAACTTCAAGGCGCACGTTGAATATGTGATCACCCGACTTGAGGAAAGAATCAAGTGATGCTAGCGCTGGCAGGCACGGAGTGGGGGTGTATGGCGTCCGCCCTCAGGGCGCTGTGTCTGATGTATGCACTGCCAGTAGTGACATATGCGCTCGGGGTGTACGGACCAACGCTAAAAGGAAGAGATCAAGAACCTGCAATTGGTGCATAACGAAGCGGTCAGATGTATCACCGGATGCAAGCGTTCAACCCCCGTCGAAGTTCTGCTGAGGGTAGCCCGGCTCTGGCCAATCGAAGACATGATAGGATATGAGACATCCACATGGTACGAACGGTTCCGGAGGATGGAAGGCACCAGCGGACACCAGGCAGCTCAAGGAGAACGAAAGGAGAGCGAGCATGGCTTCACGAGGCTCAAAAACGAGGAAAAAGCCTGAAGATGGAGCAACACCCGCGAGCGCCGCTGCACAGAAAGGGAGCCATCCCACCGTGGGAGTGGAACAGCTGGAGAGGCTGGTCATCGTGGCGAAGGGGTAAAGAGGCTGGAAGCGAAACAAAAAACAGCAGCCCTCGAAGTAGTCGCAAAGCTACCGAAAGCCGACATCACTGTCTACACCGATGGGTCAGTCGAGGAAGGCAAGGGCGGAACGGGTGTTGTGATAGAAAGAACAGAGGGAGCGACGACCGGGATAAGCGCAGGCGTCGGCGACCTATGCGACAGCTTCCAAGCAGAGATGTGCGCAATCAACACAGCGCTTGCGAGGCTCGTGAAGGAGGACACGCAAGGGATGCAGATCAACCTGCTGACAGACTCTATGGCGTGTCTGCTGAAATTAAGACAAGGACCCGCAAGGCAACAAGAAGACATGGTGGTCGAGGCATGGCACAACATACACGCGCTGGCAACGAGAGGAAACCACCTCACGTGCTGCTTTATCCCAGGCCACTGCGGAATAGAAGGAAACGAGGAGGCAGACCAACTCGCCAGCGACAGCAGAGACAAAGAAACAACACAGAAGATAAGCATGGGTGTGGCAAAGAACCACCTAAGAAAAGCTGGGAAGCGGGAAATATTAGCAGGATTGAACAAGGAAAAGACATACAATAAGTGGGCAGGTAGAACGGAAGCACCAAAGAAGATGGAAGGGCTGAACAGGAAGGAAGAAGTGCTGATCAACACCAGCTAAAGACTGGGCACCATGACCTGCTGAAGGTGGGATACGCCGAGCAGCGAATTTGCGTGAAGTGCGGCCCCAACACGAAGCGAACCCTCCAACATCTCTTCCTAGACTGTCCGTCATCCAAAGCAAACCCGGGTGTGCAGAACAAATTATTATCTATCCATGCAATATGACTTCCGGGGGTACCGTGAACCGCGGCAGATCCGAGCGCGAGGCAGACATGCTGAGCCCCCTGCAGGGCAGCCCGATAGCCCATCGGCAGACAAATCATCCTCAGAAAGCAAGTCCCAGCCCCATGTCCGCCTTTGACCCTCAGCGAAAAAAAACGGCCTGACACGGGGGGGCAGTCCGAATTGGTAAAAAAAGGACTTGAAATCAAACTCTGCACAGAACTCGGTCCCCATCAGGGTTGAAATGATATTCTTGTAAGACGGCAAGCTAGTCCTGGAGGCAGTGGAAGCACGGGGAGGAGGCTCTCGCGGACGGTTCAACCAGACCCATGCACCGGAGACTCACCACATGTGGGCGTAACTTACGGTCCGGGTGTCCTCCTGTACTCCAAGTCCACGATACCCTCTCAAGGAAGGCCGGGTCCTACTTTGGGGAAGACCCCTCTCCTGATCACCTACAACACACAGAGGAACAAACGCCCGGATCCCGAGGACGGTCCCACACGGCTCCTGAACAGGTATCATCTACCTCGTTGTCGACAAACACGGCGAACCTGTGTACGCGGGGCAGACGTTTAACACTTTGCGTCGCCGTATGCAAGGCCATTGGAGCAGCGCTAATACGCACAGGGGGAGCGGTGAAAGCGACGACACCCGCTTCCACAAAGCCCTCAGGGATAACGGGTTCCCGCTCTACGCTTTCCCCATCGAGCTGATCAACCCCAGATTCTTCGACAACGCCAGCTCCTTCCCAGGGAGAACCAGTACATCAATAGGCTGGCCTGCTCCCTCAACATGCGGGGGAGGTTTGCCAAGACGCAGACTCGTCGCCGCCGCAACACGAAACGTAAGCCCAAGGCAGCACGTAAGCAACAGCAGCAGCAACAGCAACAACAACAACAGCGGCACCAACAGCAGGGGCGCTCGAATGCCCAACAGGCCCCCAGCCGCGACACAAGCAGCAGTACGTGGCTTTCAAAAACCTGTCCCCGGCTACCTACGACTTCCGGGACATGTACACCAACCTCGACCAAGAACGGCTGAAGGAGGGGGTTCGTACAGCAGTCCAAGAAGCGTTCGATTTTACCGGCAAGAACCTCACCCGTGGCAAGGACGAGAGCTCTTTCACGGACGCCGACGGGGACGACGTCTACACCCCGGAACGGATTCAAAAGCTCCTGGACCTCGTCGTTGACAACGCATATGTCGTGCAGGGCGGCCGTGCTGTTCGTCAAGTAAAAGGCATCCCCATGGGCGGGAATGCCTCCCCCGACCTGGCGAACCTGTTCTGCTACGCCGTGGAGGCCGCGTACATCGACAAACTCCTTGCCGAAGAGGACTGGGAGACCTTGAAGCGCTTCTGCAACGCGTATCGCTACATCGACGACTTCCTGTTGTGGAGCACTGCGCCACCTCCAGAGGATCTCTACGGCATGGCATACGTAAAGACCTCATCCGACCCGTGCGACGTCCCCTTTATCGGGATCCGCATCCGGATAGAGCGCCACGAGCAGCCTAAGTACAACTACATTAGGCTCAGCATAAACGACAAGGCCCAGAACTGGCGCTTCCGGCCTACTCGTTTCACCCACGGGCACACCGTGGCCCCCACCACCCAGGGTCCAGGCATCTTCAAAGGCATGGTCATCCGTGCCTGCGCCCTGACCAACAACATCGCGGACCTCAGACGGGAGATCTACCTGCTTTTGGACCGCGGTCACGACAGGGGTGGCCTGCGGAAGGCGTACAACGCCTTCCTCATCGAGCGCGTGGACCGGCTCTTTGCCTCGGAGAGAAAGCACCTGCGGGCCTTTTTCTCTAAGGTCCTTCAACAATACAAGGCCAAAGACCCGGTTGTTTCCTGGCTGCCGGAGCAAACGTACGTAGGTCCCAAGAAACCTCGTTCATCGCCCCCCTCGGACAACCCCTCGGCCGGTTCCTCAGGCGACTCCACGGACGGCCCCTCAGGCAAGCCCTTGGGTAGTACCTCAGGCAGCTCCTCGGATAGCTTCAGGTTTAGCTGGACCGGCACTACCCCGAGCAGCCTCCGTGGTCTCACCATCCGATGCCGCGGATCAGGTGTTTGCGCCCCCCATCAACCTGCACAACAAAAGTGGGGAGGGTCGTTGGGGCCTGGAATGCGGTTGGGCCGTCATAAACTGGTTGGCAGAGTATGCCGGGGTGGATCGCATCCCCTTCTCTACAATGCAAGAGATTCAGAAGATGTACCACGGCTTCGCACGAAGCGTCAACCCTTCCGACAATGCAGAAGCGCCCGATCCTCTTGGCAACTTCTCCCGCTCAACCATGTCACGCGCCTGCCTCATGGTAGTCGGAGCAAAACTGGTAACTTTCAGCGCGGGCATGAAAGCCCCTTGTCTGATCATCGGTCCCCTGAAACGCAGTCGCAGCGGCCACTGGATTATCGCTCTCCTTACAAACGGACGGTACGTCGTTAAAGACACCGACAAAAAGTTAAGAACCCAGCGTGTCCAACAGCTTTGCACGACCTACTGCGAGCACAACATCCTCTGCATCACAGACAAGACGTGGGCCGAGACAGCCCCGGGCAGGAAACACATTACACGTGTTCTTGACCCCGAGGCAGAGCGCCGCGAGTTAGAGCCGGTCGTCACCCCGGCGGCACCGCAGGCAAGCTACTCGAATCCAGAAACGGCTGAGGGTGCTGTCAACACCCCGGATGACCGCACCCTCCTTATCTACGTCGCCAAGGCCGCAGCCGTAGCTGCACATGCCACACGCGTCAGACGGTCTGACACGACAGCCGCCGCTCCAGCTATGACTACACACACCGCTCACATCGAGCGTCCCGTCGCCATAACCTTCGTGACCCTAGTTGCCGCTGTGGCCGCCCGGGCTGTGCACACCGGATGCTCTGTCGCCACCACATCTGCGGCGAGCCAGACAGACTTAGTTGGAACGATCCCACTTTTCCCGAAGGTCGCAAGTTTGCGGAAGTCTGCGCCACAGATAGCAGTCGCAGCCTGTCAGACGGACCCAACCGCAACACCTGTGCTGTTCTCGTCTTCCGTAGCCCTCCAGACATCCCCTCTTAGTAGCAAGCTGTCCCCAATATACGCGGAATTGAGGACGCCCATGGCCGCGCCGATCAAGCTTTTCACGAAGTCGGCAGAACTACAGACACCCGTTTCACTAGAGGTCAGGCTATTCACAAGGTCCATGGAACTGAGGACGCCTGCGACCTCGGCCAGGCCGGTTTCGGAGGATACAGAACCGCGATCGCTTGCAGCTTCTACACCCCGCGTGACTCTGCTGAGGCGGACGAATGCTGGGCCGCAGTTGACACCGTGCCAGCCGCTATCAACGAGCGTGGCACCCTCTGAGCTCGCGGTCTGCACCGGGCACGGGATTGACACACCGATGCCGTCTGGCATGGGACACGTGACACTCCAACCGGTTATCAGCACCCAGAGGGAATCGACGTCGGCTGCGGAGCCATCTCTAGTCCGAGTCGAGGCGACGACGCCCGATTCGGCAGGGGGCCCCCTGGGCATCCACCAGACGATTGGAGCCCTAGTGACGGTCCCTGGGGCCGCCCAGCTTACGGTATGCACCCAGTCCGCCCATCAGGACATCGGGCTCGGGATTGATACGCCGATGCCTCCCGGCATGGGACACGCGACACTCCAACCGGCGGTCGGCGTCCAAACACTGACCCTGGAGGCGCCCGTTGCCCGAACCGAGGGATTTGCCCCCCTTGACCCTCCTCAAACAAGCGGGGCCCCAGAGGTGATCGACCTCACGCAGGACTCCCCGGACAAACCCTCGCGTAAGAAGAAGCACGACGGCACTGCATACGAGCACGAAAGCCGTCGTGGTAAGAGTTCTACATCCACCGACGACGAAGGGCTTCTCATCCTGCGCGAACAGTCCCAGGGCCTTGACCAGGATGCCCTCGACCGAAGGCTCCTCCAGAGACGGATGGACCGCTACCTCAGTCTCTTGGTCTACTTCCGACAGCGACCGGAGCTCTTGGACGAACACCAGAGACGGATCCTGGCGGTCGGGTCCCTCCCGAAGCACCTGGACACCCCTCCACATCAACTGCTGCTCGAGGCTCGTGACGCGGTCAGAACTGACCAACAAGTAACTGTCGCCAACCAAGAGCAACTACTTGTGACTGCGCACAACGCACTGCCTGAGTCCGAGCGTCTCCGGCTGTCTCACGAGTGGCACTCGGGACTGAACACCCCGGTGCAGCAACATTGGTGGTCGGAGTTCTTCGCCCGAGGTGGATGGAAGCACCCGCTCTTTGGCTCCGAGACCCCAGGAGGCGATAAAGCTAGACCTTCGGGGAAGACCCCTCTCCTGATCACCTACAACGCACAGAGGAACAAACGCCCGGAGCCCGAGGACGGTCCCACACTCCCCGCGGCCAAGCGAGATCTCGCCGCGACGCGGCCGAACACCAGGATCACTGGGCTCGTCGCCCTTCGGAGGCTCACCAAGGATGCAGGCGTCGACGGCCCTGAGGACCTGGATGAGCTTCGGTATCTGGGCTTTCTTTCCAGGGGCGAGGCCACTTTTGACCCCAATTGCATGTCCGGGGCGTGCACTCACTTCTTGGGTGAGGCCCCCCTGGTCGCGGTCCCCCTCGACACACGGGTTGTGATCCCGTGCCTGCTGGTCTGTCACGGTTCGACGTGGCACTACGCATCCCGCCAGGAACAAGGCTTTCTGCTGCAAACCCAAGGGTTCGGGGACAAGTCCTACTCGACCGTGGCAGCCCTGCTCGCTGACTTTGTAGGGGCCGGGACCCTCTATTACAACGAGTCGCAGTGGTCGACTGTCCTGCATTCCTACAACTAGGAACAATCGGAAACAACCCTACACAATGTAGGAGTGCCGGCCCGGCGTGCTACGAGGGCGATAGGCGATGCAAGGTTTCACAGACCTCGCACCCTATTATTTAGTTTCCACCCTTTCCATTTTCTTTCCAATTTTAAACTTGTTATTACCCTTTCTGCTTTTTCCTTTTCCTACATGTTTTCGGTCCCGGGTATGACGTTAAACTGCGTCCGCCGACGCGTCTGAACCAGCACTTCCTGGCGACCAGGCCGTCTTTTCTCTTTTCCTTCTTCACTTCGTTCCGTTATTTTCATCATTCTTTCCGGCGATAGACTGATACGGGCCATGGAAGCAACCTCTGCTTAATTCCTGGTATGTGGGAGGCTCCTCTTGAGGATGTCAGTCACCTTTTTCCCTTTATATTCGACTCTCTGTTTTCGCATGCAGTATTTATTCTTTTCCACCCCTTTTTATCTATTTCTCCGCTTCTCTATTCTAACTTAAAATCATTTCAGGTACCTCCGGCACAGAGCTTCGAACCTGAGCGAAGCCTCCTTCAACGTATCCAGGTCCTTGTCAATGAGCACGATGTTGTCCAGCCAGACGACAGCCAGGACGGATGAATTTCTCACAGACTCGTTAGCTACACATCTGGCGACGGCTTGACCCAGCTGCGGTGCGGCTCGGTATCCTATTGCAAGCCTCTGCAAGATATTCCCATCCGCTCTGAACGAGAAGAAAGGCCGCGATTCCCTGTGCAGCTCAAACTGGAAAAACCATGATTTGAAATCGTGCTCGATGAAGTAGGCTCCTCGGAACATGTCTCGACTATCTCACGATAGGAGGGGAAGTTACATGGCGGCAAGGGTAAGTGGCTCAGACTCTTGTTCAGGCCTGTGCAGGCGAGGATGAAGCGCAGCTATCCAGGCTTTCGCTTCTTAACGCAAAATGCGCTATGAAAAAATGAACCGGCTCTGCTCCTCGGGGCTTTCACAGCGATGCCGACCAAGTGTCCTCGCGGCCTCCTCCAGCAGAGACAAGCCGTAGCATGTAACTGTGCAGCGTCGGAAGTAGATCCTTAGGCCATTTGCCTTCCTCGTCGCGAGTGCCAGATCCTCATAGATTCGTGGCAACCCGCGTTGGCGTCACTCTCCGGCTTGTCCACGAAAGGACTGTAACGCAACCCGATCGCGGACAGGATTGCGTCCACCCCCGAAGGGCAATCCAAGTAGGGGACCCATTCCACGACCCGCCGAAGATCCAGGTCAAACGGGACCCTGGTCTTCTTCTCCTTGTGCAGTGCCGCTAATTCGGCCTCCAGCGCTTCATGCTTCAGGGCCATCGCGTCGTTCCTCGCCACCATCAGCTGCACCAAACGGCGTACCGTCGGATCAGCGCGGCTTTCCGCCTCCGTCAGCAAGTCTACCTCAGCGACCCTGCCAGTGTCGGTTACCGTGGACAGTGGAAACTTTATTTATTACTTTTTTTCGCTTTTTATTCCCACTTGCAATATCATTTCAGCCACCTTCATTGATAGTTCCTCGTTTGCAAGATCACCTTCAAGCAGAAACACAACAACAAACAAGAAAAAAAGAAGAAAAGAAATGAACGATATGACAGTGTTCGTGAAGACGGGAGGCGGGGTTCACGATGTGGAAGTGTCGGGGAAGGAGACAGTGGGGAGCCTGTACAAGAAGGCGGGGTGTGCTGCTGGTTTACTCGAAGGCAGGTTCAAACTGGTTTGGGAGGGTGAGGTCCTTGACATGAAAGGGGGTGAAGAGCTTCAGCAACTTGCCCTCGTGGGGGCTCCATGGTCCATGTGGAGGAGAACAAGAAAACAGTTCATTTGGAAGAGCTGAAGGACAGGAACTCAGAAGTACTTTCTGAGCTTGAGGGTCTTGTGTCAGCTGACCCTGAGCTTGTTCTGGTGGTGGAGGTGGGGGACTCTCCAGCTGTCGAAGTCTTGTCAATGAGCAGCAGTGACCTTCCTTCTGGACTTCAGTTCCTCGTTGTCACCGACTCCACAGGCTGTGTTACAAGTATAGACAACGATTTTCTTCGAGATTGCGACCACCTGACGTCTGTTGATCTCATCCTCCCCAATGTTTCCACCATTTCTTGTAGTTTTTTAGGACAGTGCAAAAACCTAGAAACAATTTACTTGAATGCGATGACCAATCTTTCTTCTGTTGGTGATCACTTCCTGTCAGGGTGCAAAAAACTAGAAACCATCGACTTGAGTGCGATGACCAATCTTTCTTCTGTTGGTGATTACTTCGTGTCGTGGTGCGAAAATCTAGAAACCATCGACTTGAATGGGATGACCAATCTTAATTCCATTGGCGTTGGCTTCTTGTCTGGGTGCGAAAAACTAGAAACCATCGACTTGAATTCGATGACCAATCTTTCTTACATTGGTCATTACTTCTTGCATAGGTGCGAAAAACTAGAAACCATCGACTTTAATGGGATGACCAATCTTTCTTCTGTTGGTCATCACTTCTTGTGTGGGTGCGAAAAACTAGAAACCATCGACTTGAATGCGATGACCAATCTTTCTTCTATTGGTAATTGCTTCTTGTCAGATTGCACCAAGTTAGAAATCATCGACTTGAATGCGATGACCAATCTTTCTTCTATTGGTAGTTACTTCTTGTGTGAGTGCCATGGACTAGAAACCATCTACTTGAATGGGATGACCAATCTTTCTTCCATTGGTGATCACTTCTTGTATAGGTGTGAAAAACTAAAAACCATAGTTTTGAGAGGAGGCACTGATACTTTTAACAGGCTTTTAGTGGCCAAGGTCCCACTGGGGGTAAGTATACAGATATAATAAAAAGAAATGTGAAATATTATATTCACTCCCACCCTTGAAAATCTGACTGGAGTTATATAGAAAAAAGAAAAAAAAAAAAAAAAAAAACACCCCTCTTTTTATAAGAACCCGCACACTCATCCTTTCATGTCCTTTTTTATCTTCCCCTTTCGTTTTTTTGTTTTTTTTTACATCATTCTCCCCCCCCGTCCCGTAATTTTTTCACACAAAACAGTGTTTTCCTCCTGATAGTTCAAAAAGAAAAAAAGAGGGAATAAGAAGAGATAAAAAAAAAGTAGGGAGTATGGGGGGGAAAAAAAATGTGATCTATTTTTTTAGTACTTCCCTTTATTTTTTTTCGCTTTTCCTTCCAAAAAGCTTTGAAGAGGAAGAAAAAATCCACCCCCCCCCCCTTTGGTTTCTTCCCATATCCTCTCCCTTAAAGAAAGGACATAGTATTTTTTTATTTTGCTTTATTTTTTTCGGTTAAAAATTATCTTCCTTACACGAGCATCATAGGGCTAGCATGAAGGCGTGCAACATCATAGGGCTAGCGTGAATATGAAGTACTTTATATTCGTGCATAAAGTAAATTTTCATTCCTGCGCTGGCTGAAGTGGCGAGGCATACACACGCTGACGAAGAATGGGAACTACCTCACATGCTGCTGCGTCCCAGGCTACTGCAGACGGGCTGGCGGAAAGAAGAGGCAACTCGAAAGATCAACATGGGCACAGCGAAGAACCACCTGCATCAGACAGAGAAGCAAGATATATTTGCTGGCTTAAAGAAGGAGAGGACAAACTACAAGTGGGCAGGGAAGACAGAAGCACAAAAAGATGGTATGGCTCAGCAGAAAAGAAGAAGCAAGCAAACAACAGGTTACCACCACATCCACACTCATACACACACGAGGAGGATGCTGCTGCGCTCCCTTATGTTCAAGCAGTGTGGGATTAGACTCGGACCTTTCTTGTCGAAGATGTTCGTTTTACAGTAGGTTTTTGTTTTTAGCGGATCTTCTTCTTCTTTATTTCACTTTCTGAGGCCTTCAGCGACAAGCACAGGGAAAATAAAAACAAAACAAGAAGTGTTTGGGGGGAAAAGAACGAAAAGACAAGAACATGAATGGCAAGAGAAAGACAGATGAAGGGGTGAACGATATGACAGTGTTCGTGAAGACGGGAGGTGGGGTTCACGATGTGGAAGTGTCGGGGAAGGAGACAGTGGGGAGCCTGTACAAGAAGGCGGGGTGTGCTGCTGGTTTACTCGAAGGCAGGTTCAAACTGGTTTGGGAGGGTGAGGTCCTGGATAGGTTCGGCGGTGAAGAGCTTCAGCAACTTGCCCTCGTGGAGGGCTCCGTGGTCCATGTGGAGGAGAACAAGAAAACAGTTCATTTGGAAGAGCTGAAGGACAAGAACTCAGGAGTGGTTTCTGAGCTTGAGGGTCTTGTGTCAGCTGACCCTGAGCTTGTTCTGGTGGTGGAGGTGGGGGACTCTCCAGCTGTCGAAGTCTTGTCCATGAGCAGCAGTGACCTTCCTTCTGGACTTCGGTTCCTCGTTGTCACCGACTCCACAGGCTGTGTTACAAGTATAGACGAGGGTTTTCTTCGGAAATGCAACCACCTGACGTCTGTCTCTCTCATCCTCCCCAATGTTTCTACTATTTATCATGACTTTTTAAAAGAGTGCAAAAATCTAGAAACCATCGACTTGAAAGCGATGACCAATCTTTCTTCTGTTGGTGATTACTTCTTATTAGGGTGCAAAAAACTAGAAACAATTGACTTGAATGGGATGACCAATCTTAATTCCATTGGTCATTGCTTCTTGTGTGCGAACGAAGAACTAGAAACCCTCGACTTTAGTTCGATGACCAATGTTTCTTCCATTGGTCGTAACTTCTTGTCTGGCTGCTACAAACTAAAAGCCATCGACTTGAGTTCAATGACCAATCTTTATTCCTTAGGAGAGTACTGCTTTTCATTCTGCAGCAAACTAAAAACCATCGACCTAAGTTCGAAGCACTTTCTTTCTATTGGTGATTACTTTGTATATAATTGCGGGAGTCTAGAAACCATCGTTTTGAGAGGAGGCAGTGATATTTCTGAGAGGTACATTAAAGATGGTCTTAGGGTGCCATCTTGGGTAAGCATACAGACCACAATGGGATGCCGTGTGGCAAATTAGGCGAAAATGCCAATTTGCACATGTGTGTACAATCGTCCAAATAGAGCACAAAAAAGAAAAGAACACGAACAAAATCCGCCGGCCGCAGTGTCATGGCAAAGCCGATCAAGGCAGCCGAAAGGTCAGGTAGAAGAACCACACCACCCAGTACAGTGTGAAAGGAAAAGAGGGAACAAGATTGATTTACTCCCCCTCCCCCCACCCCCTTCTGTTGGAAAAAAAAAAAAAAAAAAAAAAAAACAAAAAAAGAAGACCCTGGGGGTGGTGCCTTGGGGGATTCAATAAGCAAAAATAGGAGACAATAGCCACAAAAGCCTGTGGGAAACGAAGCAGCAGGGGAACCCCTACATACGTGTGAGGGCACAGGTCTTAGAGGCGTCCCAAGAGCAACAATGCGACTCATTTACGAGTTAGATTTAAAAAAAAAAAAAAAAAAAAAAAAAAAAAAAAAAAAAAAAAAAAAAAAAAAAATGCGCTGGCACGAAGGACATTGTCCCAAGAAGCCCAGAGCCAAGAAACGGCCGAGCAAACCTAAAGGCCCGTTCAAATGCAAGTACTGCGGGAAGGGCAAGACACGAACCGGGTCTACCTTCACGCAGAGCTCATGGCCTGAGGGAAGCTAGCAACAAGGTACCGGTTCTCGTGGCGCATGAACACAGTTTGCACAACTTCGACATGGAATTAAGGGGAAAAGTAGTGTAAATCCTGCTTAATTTTCGCTGGGTTTAAAGAAAATGACAGCACCTAGCCATGATTTTCTTATTCGAAATTTTATTCCACTTCTGGAGCTAATCCAGGCATGGCTTTTGATTTTTACACTTAAAGAAATATGAAATTTGCGGGCAGTACTTTGTGACAAATAGCAGAGAGGTGACCATATAAAGGGGGGAATAATTCCCTCCCAAATAATGTGTTTTTTCCCAAATAATTCTTTTTTTTTTCGGGGATTTTTCCGCTCCAAATTTCCCAAATAATTCCCGACCCCTTTCTTTTTTTTTTGGGGGGGATCGGGGGGTGAGGGGGTCACATGGTAAGTCGTGCGACGGGCTTTTCTCAGTTATGCCTGTGCAGGGTACTAGCCAACCTAACCCATGTATACACCCCTTTTTTGACCAAAAAGTCGATTTCCGCCTGGTTTTGGGCACTTTTTGGGCACTTACAAGCAATTCTTTTGCATTTTGAACAGGGGCTACGGGGCTTAGAACCTGGGGGTATTGTGGGGACTATTTTTCTAACGCAAGAAGCTAGATGGTTCGTGATGAACGGTTCAAAATTTCACGGAACTACTGAGTTCGAAGGCGCTTTGTGGGTGGCCCGGGTGCTTCTGCGTTGCCGGAAGGGCACGTGGATTCATGTGTTGACAGCTTATCCGGTATTTGCTTCTTTCATGGCCCGCAATGTCAATATTCCATTCCTGAGCAAGATCCCAAAGCTGTGCCGTAGCCCACTGGCGGTATTGTGAGGCTGCTTACGCAAGTAAGAGGTCATGCAACTGCTCGGCACCTTTAGCTGTATGCGGTCCTGCGGCTACCTTCCAGGTAGTTCCGAGGAGACCATACAGCTAAGGGCGCTTAGCGAAGTAAGCACTTTGAAGGGGTCGGGCTTTAGACAGTGCAGCACAGAATGTAGTTGCGGGTGCAATGGACACTGCACCTGACGAGACTCCAGCAGCTCCCAAGCCCTTGAAGCTTCTCAAGCCCCGACAGTTTCTCAAGCCTCTCAGACCCGAGACAAGTCGTATCCGACTGTGGCAGCCCTACTCGCTGACTTCGTGGGAGCAGGGACCCTCTACTACAGCGAGTCACAGTGGTCGACTGTGCTGAACTCCTACAACTAGGAACTACTGGAGACGACCCTACGCAATGTAGGAGTGCCGGCCCGGCGTGCTACGAGGGCGATAGGCTATGCAGGGTCTCACAGACCTCGCACCCTATGATTTTAGTTTCCACCTTTTCCTTTTCCACTTCTTGTCTTTTAACTTCCCTTCTGCTTTCCCAACATGGTTTCCGTCCCGGGTATGACGTTAAACTGCGTCCGCCGACGCATTTGGGTCAACATTCTCTGATGACCAAGCCGTCTTTTTCCGTTTCTTCTCCCCTTCTCTTTGTTATGTTATTTTCATTATTCTTTCTGGCGATAGACTGATACGGGCCATGGAAGCAACCTCTGCTTAATTCCTGGTACGTGGGAGGCTCCTCTTGAGGATGTCAGTCACCTTTTCCCTTTTTTACTCGACTCTCTGTTTTCGTATGCAGTATTTATTCTTTCCCACCCCTTTTTATCTATTTCTTCGCTTCTTCATCCTAACTTAAAACCATTTCAGAAGCCTCTCAGACCCCTGCAACCTCCCAGCAACCACCTAACGCCAAAACCAGGCGGTTTGTCTGCAACGTTTGTGGGTTCTCCACAGCCTGGGAGAAAAACTGTTAAAATTTCCCTTGGAAAAAAAAAGGGCATGAAAAAAGTCTTGGCACGATTTGGCATGTTAAGATTTCCGAAGTGCTCTAAGCCCCGCTCCCTGCTTTCCATGTGGCAGGCCCCCCAGCCCAAATAAGTACAACCCAAATAAGTGTATTCCAAATAATTCTTTTTTTTTGGAGCCCAAACACCCCCCCTCCACTGCCCAAATAAAGGGATTATTCGGGGGGCCCCTTTATATCTTTTTTTTTTTTTTTTTTTTTTTTTTTTTTTTTGCCCAGGGAAATAACAGAATCCGTGGCGTTACGATCGATAGGTGCACCCAAGCGATCGAAGGGGTACACCGGAAGGCCGAAATTTGCGTCCAACAGAACGTGCGAAATACTTGAAAGACAATGCGCTGTACCGACTGCACAGAGAAAAGAGTGGTCCGACCCTTTCGTGCCTGACTACAGGGCACAACAACCTACCAGAACGCAGTCCACCCTTCCCTCAGCCATGCATCCTTCAGCACAGAAGGGTAGCAACATCCGCTAGCGCGGTAAAGAAGTTGCTCGTACGCCAGGCGGTTTATGAAGCAACCAAAGTCATTCTTCTTTTCTTTTTTTCTTTTCTTTTTTTTTTTCCAAAACCACTAAAAATATTTTTAAAAAAAATGAAAACCAGGAGAACGGAGGGGAGAGGGAAACAAAAAAAATAAATGGAACGAAAGCGCAAGGTGACCTCTGTTTCCCTTCAGATATCTGGCGACACTTACACCAAGAGAGTGACGGAAAAGATATCCGTATTAATCAGCCAGAAGAACGGACCGGACATCCACATTGTGAACCTCTACCGCCCACCACTCAACGGAGGGGACGACACCCGCACAGAGGATTTCACCGCAGAAGACCTGCATGACGGCGATAACGTCCTAACGGTAGGAGACATAAACCTGCACCACAAAACGTGGAGTGCACACATGACAGAGGACGCAGGCGGCACAAAAATCAATGACTGGATCGCGGAGAGAGGAAGGGTGGTCTGGAACAACCCAGACGAAGCGACAAGGGTCATGAAAGCACAGAGGTCGAGCCCATTTAATAAATAGTTATTCGTCACCTTTTTCTTGAAGATGTTCGTTTCACAGTAGGTTTTTTTATTTTCTAGAGGTTCTTCTTCTTCATTTGACTCCTGCAGCCTTCGAGACAAAGCACACAGGGAAAATACATTAGAAAAAAGAATAAAAAACGAACCCAAAAGAACATGAATGGAAAGAGAGAGGGATCAGGTGAAGAGGTGAACGATATGACAGTGTTCGTGAAGACGGGAGGCGGGGTTCACGATGTGGAAGTGTCGGGGAAGGAGACGGTGGGGAGCCTGTACAAGAAGGCGGGGTGTGCTGCTGGTTTACTCGAAGGCAAGTTCGAATTGGTTTGGGAGGGTGAGGTCCTGGACAGGAATGGGGGTGAAGATATCCAGGAACTCGGGCTCGTGGAGGGCAGCGTGGTCCATGTGGAGGCGAAGAAGATGAGAACCGTTCAGCTGGAGGAGCTTGAGAGCTCAGAAGTGGTTTCAGAGCTTGAGGAGCTTGTGACAGCTGACCCTGAGCTGGTTCTTGTGGTGGAGGTGAACTCGCCAGCTGTCGAAGTCTTGTCCATGAAGACGACGGTCCTTCCTTCCGGACTTCGGTTCCTCGTTGTCACCGACTCCACAGGCTGTGTTACAAGGATAGACTCTGGGTTTCTTGAAGAGTGCGACCACCTGACGTCTGTTGATCTCATCCTCCCCAATGTTTCCACCATTGATGAAAATCTTTTATATGAGTGCAAAAATCTAGAAACCATCAACTTGAATGCGATGACCAATCTTTCTTCTATTGGTGATCGCTTCTTGTGTGGGTGCGAAAAACTAGAAACCATCAACTTGAATGCGATGACCAATCTTTCTTCTATTGGTCATTACTTCTTGTGTGGGTGTGTAAAACTAGAAACCATCAACTTGAATGCGATGACCAATCTTTCTTCCATTGGTGATGGCTTCTTGTCTGGGTGCGTAAAACTAGAAACCGCCATCTTGAATGCGATGACCAATCTTTCTTCTATTGGTGATGACTTCTTGTATGGGTGCGAAAAACTAGAAACCATCGACTTGAATGCGTTGACCAATCTTTCTTCTATTGGTGGTGACTTCTTGTATGGGTGCGTAAAACTAGAAACCATCAACTTGAATGCGATGACCAATCTTTCTTCTATTGGTGATTACTTCTTGGAAGGGTGCAAAAAACTAGAAACCATCAACTTGAATGCGATGACCAATCTTTCTTCCATTGGTGATCGCTTCTTGTTTAGGTGCGAAAAACTAGAAACCATCAACTTGAATGCGATGACCAATCTTTCTTCTATTGGTGATGGCTTCTTGGAGAGGTGCAAAAAACTAGAAACCATCAACTTGAATGCGATGACCAATCTTTCTTCCATTGGTGATCGCTTTTTGTTTGGGTGCGTAAAACTAGAAACCATCAACTTGAATGCGTTGACCAATCTTTCTTCCATTGGTCACTGCTTCTTGTCTGGGTGCAAAAAACTAGAAACCATCAGCTTGAATGCGATGACCAATCTTTCTTCCATTGGTGATTGCTTCTTGTTTGGGTGCAAAAAACTAGAAACTATCGACTTGAATACGTTGACCAATCTTTCTTCCATTGGTGATGGCTTCTTGGAGGGGTGTGTAAAACTAGAAACTGTCGACTTGAATTTAAAAAGAAAAGTCGGTGTTTAGAAGAAGAAGAAAAAGAGGAGAAAAAAAGAAGAAAAAAGAACACCCTGGCGCTGAGTTTCTCGTGGAAACAGAGAACCTACCCCCTCCCCACCACAGCACCCGACCAATCAGATGCGGCAGTGTGAAAAAAAAAAAAAAGCCCCCCTCTCCCCAAACAAAACAAACAAACAAACATTTCCCCACCCCCGATAACGTATAATTAAGAAAAAATTAAGGGGGGGGAAAGGATACTGAGGTCCGGCACCCTTAGTAGCCAAAAAAAAAAAAAAAAAAAAAAAAAAAAAAGGAATAAACAGAAAGAGAAGAAAGCAATTGATTGTCTGCCTCTCTTCTCCCTCTATTTTTACTTTGATTTTTGTTTTGTGCAGGGCGCCGCCACACCGGCCTCCTTTAACTCATATATTTTTTATTTATTTTTATTTTTAATTTTGCCCCAACCGGCTTCCTTTAAGTCATCGAGCTTATTTTTATTTTTATTATACCACCGCAGTAGGAACCCGGCAGAGCCCCCGGAACGGGGACAACGGGGACTAAGTACAGCGCGGCCGGTGAGCGCAAAAACGCATACCTTAAAAGAATAGTTTATTTTTATTTTTATAGTGATCACGTGGGAAACCTTGGTGCTGTATCCTCTAAACAGGATACGGCCATACTCTGGTGAATGCACCCCATCCCGCCTGATTTGGGAAGTTAAGCACCAGCAGTCTCCTTCTTGTCTTCTACCTGTCTTCAACTCGTCTTTTATAGGTTAACACCACCTTTATATCTCTCCTGTAGGGTAGGGTGGAAAATGTTCAGAAGGGTAATTGGCACGTCTTTAAAGCTCCGTTTTTCAAAGTGCCGTGCTTGCACAAGCTTATCCGGACGTTTAGAGGAGAAGAAAGATGGTTCAGAAGGTGGGAGGGACCAGCAATGGAGGCAGGAATGGTTTAAACCGCAAGTTTTCACGGGTGCACTTGCAGCTACTGTCCTTGCAGCAATGGTAGCAAAGGTGTATGAATGGAGATGCAAGACAGTTCGCATCGAGAAGCTGCTCACACCTCAGATCGAAGAGCCTGAGCCCAAGAAGGGCTTTATCCGTACAGAGGTAAAAACGCTGAGTGAAGAGCTGGAGAAATACCACAAAGATTTTGACATCAAGAAAGAGAACGCTTTCGTGGTTATCTGTGGTCCGAAGGCTGCAGGTAAAACAACTGCTGTTAAGCTTGCATTCGGAGGCAAGAAGGGGGTGCTTTGTAGACACTGTCATCGGTGAGGGCTCAGAAGTAACCACTGCAAGCTTTGAGGACGCATTGTCTCGAGTGTACAACGAGCTTTTCCCTGAGGTAAAGGGGATGGGTCCAAGCCTGAATGAGGTTAACCACATTTGCATGAAGAGATTCAGGAGGCCGCTGCTGATCTACTGGAAAGTCGAGGCCGGGGGGCAAGAAAACGAACGCCTCTCTGGCATTGCGAAAACAATTGCAGGGGCAGCAAGAAGGCTATCCTTTGACAACAATACGAAAGGAAACATTGCTGTCGTCATTGAGACCTCAAACCCAACGGTATTGATACCTTTTCTTTAACTTCTACTTTTTTTTTATCCACAGCTTGGTGCGTTGATCCCTACTGTCCACCAGACGTGCAAAACCCTGTTCCTTGACCACATGTCCTACACCGACTTTGTGAAGCCTTCGATGCAGACCCCTTTGCCAAGAATTTCACAGCGAGGCTTGGTGGAAAAGACAAGTATAAGGACCACCTGAAGGAGTATTACTCCTGCTTCAGCGGGAACCTCCGTGGGTTGAAGGTAGACTTCCTGGAGCCTTGTATGTCACACAATGTGAAAACCATAAAAATACATTCACAGTGATGGCCGTGAAGGATGCAAAGGATTTCCAGGAGAGGTTTGAAAAGAGTATGGTCAAAAAACAAACAAACGGATAGTGTCAATGTTACAGAGGTTGAGCAAAAGAACAACAGTCTCAAACAACGCTTCATGCATGCTGGGTTGACATCTGACCAAGAAGAGCTTTGCTTGGAGATAGCCAAACAGGGGCCTGTTGGATTGGGGTATATGGATACCGTTGCTGTGCTGGACATGGTTGAAAGCATCAGAGAGAAGAAAGAAGCACTTGGTCTCCTCAGGGTACAGGAGGAAAACACGATCCGCCTTCACTACATGGCGTATGTGCGCTACCTGTTGGGGAGAACCTACGACGAAGAGAAGAAAGAGTGGAAGGACAAGTCACCTGAGGAGACAATGGCAGCTTTGGAAGAGCATGGCTGGCTACCCAAGACAGTCAAGGCAGGGAGTGCATGACCTTAGTGTTGGACACAGACAAGGAAGAACACCGTGTCAATGGACTGAGGCAGGTCCTACGTATGCATGACGAACAGAACATCCTGGGTATCACCGAAGAAAGCTGGGCCAGAGCAAGGACTTTAAGGGAGCAGAACGGCGGCAGACCAAAAGCGTTCGACGTCCACGCTTGCATCAAGGGAGCGCAGGACGAGGTAATGCCACCGGTTTCAGGCCCCTGTTTGAGCCAGACCCCTGCAGCTAGCCTCACCCCCAATGATGACCGGTCCCTTCACCTGGTCCGGACTCAGACGCTAATCCGGTCCACAGCATTGACCCGACCCCCGTTGCAGACCCGGTCCATACATCTGGCCCGATCTCCGTCACGGACCCGGCCCCAACGGCTAATCCGGTCGCGGACTCGGTCCCCGCGACTAAACCGGTCGCGAACACGGCCCCCGTCACGAACCCGGTCCCCGCGACTAGCCCAATCGCTGACCCGGTCCTCATCACAGACCCAGTTACCGCAGCTAGCCCGATCACGGACCCGGTCCCCGTCACAGACACGGCCCCCGTCGCAGACCCGGTCCCCACAACCAGCCCAGTCGCTGACCCGGTCCCCGTCACGGACCCGGTCCCCGCATCTGGCCCGGTCGCAGACACGACCCACATCACGGACGCGATCCCCGAAACCAGCTTAGTCGTTGACCCGGTCCCTGCAAGTAACCCAGTCGCTGACCCGGTCCTCACCACAGACCCGGTCTCCACGACTAACCCGGTCGCAGACACGGCCCCTGCCACAGATCCAGTCCCCGCAACCAGCCCAGTCGCTGACCCGGTCCCCGTCACAGACCCGGTCCCCGCATCTGGCCCGGTCGCAGACACGACCCACATCACAGACGCGATCCCCGAAACCAGTTTGGTCGTTGACGCGGTCCCTACAAGTAACCCAGTCGCTGACCCGGTCCGCACCGCAGACCCGGTCTCCATGGCTAACCCGGTCGCAGACACGGCCCCTGCCACAGATCCAGTCCCCGCAACCAGCCCAGTCGCTGACCCGGTCCCCGTCACAGACCCGGTCCCCGCAGCTAACCCGGTCCCTGTCACGGACCAGGCCCCCACAACCAACCCGGTTGGAGACACGGCCCCCATCACAGACCCGGTCCCCGCAGCCAGCCCAGTCGCTGACCCGGTCCCCGCAAATAGCCCGATCGCTGACCCGGTCCCCGTCACGGATCCGGTCCCCGCATCTGGCCCGGTCTCGATAGTCCCTGACGACCCAGTGCCCACAACTGGCCCAGTCTACGCCACGGACCTAGTCAGTTTGCCTGGCCCGATCTCTGTCACGGACGCAGTCCCCACCACAGGCCCGGTCCACGCTTCTAGTCTGATCCCCTCCGCAGACCCGGTTCCAACACCAGGCGCAGCCTCCACCAGAGACCCGGTCCCCGCGTCTGACCCGGTCCTCGCCTCGGACCCGTTACCCGAAGCTGATGCCCTCCCCGTAACAGACCCAGTCCCCGTGCAGATGGACCTGTCTGAACCTCTGGGGCAGCATGGATCGACGACATGGGTGCAACCCGAGCCCTCAACGGAGGCGGTCGCCCCACCACCCCTCTTGACGACAGCGGAGCCCTGGGTGCCGTTAGCTCTGACGACGATGTCGCAACGACAGATGCAAAGCAGTAGCAGGATTGCGTTAGGACGGGGCACTTCTACTTCTCCTCCTTCTTTTTCTGCTTCTTCTTCTTTTACGCGGACAACGACGACTGTCCATCAGAGTCTGCTGTGGTCCGATGTCCCGGGGCACCAACGAGGTCGTGGGGGCATCACGAGAGGTCGCACGTCAAGCCTACTTTCACCCCTTCCCATGCTCTTTTAGCGTTCGTGTCCAGGTTATTTATTCTCTCCTCCAACTTAGTTCAGTTGCAAACGCTGCTTTTTCAATCCCTTTTGAGGTGACGACTGGTAAGTGCAACTCTGTGTTTGGGAACGTGTCTGTGATAAGCCTCTGAAGGTCACCTTTCTTTCTTTTCATGGGTATAAAGGTAAACTTCTTTGTTCCACACGACTTGCAGATGCTCTTTATTGCTCGTAGGAAAGGTATAGATAGGTGCTGCCCAAAAAAGAGGGGGAGTCGCACAAAAAGCTCCCTTAACTCCGAAGAGTGGGTGTTTTTTTTTTTTAGTCCAAGATATAGATTTTGATTTTGATGTGGTTAGCGAATGAAGGTTGTTTTAGTGCCTGCCGTGTTTGCAGACCCGTATCATGGCTTCTGGCGTCCACTCCCCTTCCGCTTCGACGATCCCGGCCGTCGCCAGTTTCGTGTGGGAGAGCTTATCTTCCAGACCCGCTCGATGTTCTTCAGCCAGGGCGTGAACGGCGGCCTTGCCCGACCGTCGGTTCGCCCTAAGGAGGTCCAAGCGGTCTTTCTTCTTTGCGGGCTCCGCTTGTCCGTCGCACAACTGCCCGCGCTTCGCGCTCTTGGACCGCCATTTGACGAGCAGAGGTGGCTCTGGTGCACGACAAAGACGTGCCAATCCTATATAACAATCGATTGAAAGAAGAAGAACGTTTACCAAGGGATTTCGGACAGACACAACATCAGGCAGCGCCACCCCCCAAAGAACACGAAGACCTTACGCAAGTAAGAGTGCTGGCCCGGCGAGCTACGAGGGCAAAAAAACCTCATTTTCTTCTAGAAGATGAGAAAAATATTATAATGCGACATGATCAGACTGGAACGGCCGCCCTGGGGCATCCTCTGCTCAACCCGGCGGACGTGAGAGGCCCTTCTTCGGAAGGTGCCAGTCGCTTGATCAGTGCCATCGAATGCGCGCTATATTTACATATAACAATCGATCGAAAGAAAAAGAACGCATACCAAGGAGTTTGCATGTGACATCGACTTTCTATTTCTTCGTTTGTAAGATCACTTTCAAAGACAGGGCTTGAGAGAACAACAACAAAAAAGAAGAAAAGAAATGAACGATATGACAGTGTTCGTGAAGACGGGAGGTGGGGTTCACGATGTGGAAGTGTCGGGGAAGGAGACGGTGGGGAGCCTGTACAAGAAGGCGGGGTGTGCTGCTGGTTTACTCGAAGGCAGGTTCAAACTGGTTTGGGAGGGTGAGGTCCTTGACAGGAACGGCTGTGAAGAGCTTCAGCAACTTGGGCTCGTGGAGGGCTCCATGGTCCATGTGGAGGTAAAGGTAATGAGAACAGTTCGTCTGGAAGAACTGAAGGGAAACCGGATCTCTGAAATACGTTCCGAGATTCTGGGGTTTCTAGCAGATGACCCTAAGCTAGTTCTAGTTGTGGAGGTGGGGGACTCTCCAGCTGTCGAAGTCTTGTCCATGAGCAGGAGGGCGCTTCCTTCTGGACTTCAATTCCTCGTTGTCACCGACTCCACAGGCTGTGTTACAAGGATAGGAGATGAGTTTCTTCGGGAGTGCTGCCATTTGAAGTCTGTTTCTCTCTTTTTACCCAATGTTTCAACCATTGGTGATTTCTTTTTATCTGGATGCAAGAGACTAGAAACCATTGACTTGAATGTGATGACCAATCTTTCTTCCATTGGTGATCGCTTCTTGTCAGGGTGCAACACACTTGAAACCATCAACTTGAGTTCTATGACCAATCTTTCCTCCGTTGGTGACTTCTTCTTGTCAGGGTGCGGAAAATTAGAAACCATCAACTTGAATGCGATGACCAATCTTTTTTCCGTTGGTGATAGCTTCTTGTGTGGGTGCGAAAATCTAGAAACCATCAACTTGAATGCGATGACCAATCTGTCTTACATTGGTTCTTCCTTTTTGTCATGGTGCGAAAAACTTGAAACCGTTGACTTGAACGCGACGACCAATCTGTCTTACATTGGTTCTTCTTTTTTGTCAAGGTGCGTAAAAGTAGAATCCATAAACTTGAGTTCGATGAGCAATCTTTCTTCAATTGGTGATAGCTTCTTGTCAGGGTGCGAAAATCTAGAAACCATCGACTTGAATGCGATGACCAATCTTTCTTCTATCGGTTATGGCTTCTTGTCAGGGTGTAAAAAACTAGAAACCATCGACTTGAATGTGATGACCAATATTATTTTTTCTATTGGTGATGACTTCTTATATGGGTGCGAAAAGCTTGAAACCATCGACTTGAATGCGATGACCAATCTTAATTCCATTGGTTCTGGCTTCTTGTCAGGGTGTAAAAAACTAGAAACCATCGTTTTGAGAGGAAGAGACACTGCTAATTTTTACTGGCTTGTAGAGCCCAAAGTGCCATCGGGGGTAATTATACAACCACACATGGGAGTCTAATCGGAGAACTTGCCCCTTGTAAAAGATAAGAAGAGCACCATGGGAAAAAAAAAAAAAAAAAAAAAAAAAAAAAAAAGAGGAATTAGTGCCTATTAATCTATTCCCGATCTACCCCCCAATTTACCAAACAATCCCCACCCCCTGAAAAAAAAAGGAAAAAAGAAACGAGAAAATGAAAGAGAAAAAGAACAAGTGTAAGATTTTTTAAGTATGGATGAGAACAGCGCCATGAATAGAAGAGAGAGAGAGAGAGAAGAAAAAAAAAGAGTTTGTGAGCAGCAGCCTTATCTATTCCCTGTTTACCACAATAACCCAACACGTTTGCCCCCCCCCCCCCCCCCCCCCCCCCCGGAAAAAGAAAAAAGTGAGAAATAAGAGTCCGTTAAAGAAAAGCGCCCTTTTTTCACCCCCTTTTTTTTAAAGGCTGGCCAGACTATTCTAAGGTGTGTGGGGGAAAGTGAAAAGAGAAATCTAAGCAATCAAAAAAAAAAGAACAAGCAAATCATAGCTTGCTAGTTTTTAACAGGTGCTTCCTCACCTTTTTTTGGGGGGGGGTGGGGGGGGTGAGTACTCGCAGGTCCGTTAGAAACCATTGACTTGAATGCTATGACCAATCTTTCTTCTGTTGGTCATTGTTTCTTGTCAGGGTGCAAGAACTTGAAAACCATCAACTTGAATGGGATGACCAATCTTTCTTCTATTGGTAATTCCACCGAACAAGGTAGAACGCAACCACCGTCGCCCCTACCTCAGAGTCCACCTAACCACCCGGCAATAGAAGACCTCCCCGAGGGGAACGACTGCCCCTGCAAAGCCTATGCCAAGGACGACAAGACGTGGAACGGACATGCCGTAGGGCTCTGCAAGAACCTGAAGAACCTAACCAAAGGACTTCAAGAAAGGTTCACTAGGGGCAGGAAGTACAGAGGCTGCGACGACATCGAGGAGGCTGTCGACGAGTTCAAGGAACGGGTGGACGAATACATCGGGACGTACTACGAGGAAGCCACAGGAGGGGAAAAAATCGCGTTCAAAGAAGCGATTTTAGAAGAAGTGCAAAGAAGACAAGCAGCACTCCCCCCCACCAGCTACGAGGAACTGCGGGTTTGCACCTCGTATTCTGCCCCACGGACAAGGCTCTGCACGACTACGCCTACGTCTGCAAGAGAATGTACGTACACTGCATACGGGAAGAAACGGAACGCGACACGGCATACACAAACGTACCAGAGGGCAAGGCCTCCGTGGTCAATAAGCACAAGGCGCTGAACGAAGAGCACGGGTTCAGTACACACACCGAGAACCTCCCCTACTTGTATGGGACGCTCAAGTACACGAAGGACCCACCCAAGCGTGAATGCAGCACCGCTACTTTTGATAGTGTCCCTCATGGTCCCTTAGGGTCTAGAAAAAAGAAGAGAAAAAGAGAACAAAAAAAGCTAGCAAACAACAGGTTACCACCACATCCACACTCATACACACACGAGGAGGATGCTGCTGCGCTTCCTTATGTTCAAGCAGTGTGGGATTAGACTCGGAGCTTCAGTAGGTTTTTGTTTGAAAATAATTTTTATTTCTTGAGGATCTTCTTCTTCTTCATATTTCACTTCTGAAGCCTTCATGACAAGCACACAGGGAAAATAAAAACAAACCAAAGAAGTGTTTGGGGGAAAAAGAACGAAAAGAAAAATAACATGAATGGCAAGAGTAAGAGATCAGATGAAGGGGTGAACGATATGACAGTGTTCGTGAAGACGGGAGGTGGGGTTCACGATGTGGAAGTGTCGGGGAAGGAGACGGTGGGGAGCCTGTACAAGAAGGCGGGGTGTGCTGCTGGTTTACTCGAAGGCAGGTTCAAACTGGTTTGGGAGGGTGAGGTCCTTGACAGGAATGGGGGTGAAGAGCTTCAGCAACTTGCCCTCGTGGAGGGCTCCGTGGTCCATGTGGAGGAGAACAAGAGGAGAACCGTTCGTCTGGCAGAGCTGAAGGACGAGAACTCAGGAGTGGTTTCGGAGCTTGAGGGTCTTGTGTCAGCTGACCCTGAGCTTGTTCTGGTGGTGGAGGTGGGGGACTCTCCAGCTGTCGAAGTCTTGTCCATGAGCAGCAGTGACCTTCCTTCTGGACTTCGGTTCCTCGTTGTCACCGACTCCACAGGCTGTGTTACAAGTATAGACAATGATTTTCTTCAAGAATGCCACCACCTGACGTCTGTCTCTCTCATCCTCCCCAATGTTTCAACCATTAATCATTGCTTTTTAAGAGGGTGTAATAATCTAGAAACCATCGACTTGAATGCGATGACCAATCTTTCTTTTGTTGGTAATTGCTTCTTGTCAGGGTGCAAAAAACTTGAAACCATCGACTTGAATTCGATGACCAATCTTTATTCCATTGGTGATTACTTCTTGGAGGAGTGCAAAAAACTAGAAACCATCAACCTGAATGCGATGACCAATCTTTCTTCCATTGGTGATTGCTTCTTGTTTGGGTGCGAAAATCTAGAACCCATCGACTTGAACGCGATGACCAATCTTTCTTCCGTTGGTGGGATCACTAAGAAATATTTATCCCATTGGTAACAATATAGATAGATAAATAGATAGCCTCCCCCCACCCAAGAGCGGCCCTCCATGAGGGGGGTTTGTCCTGCATTTCATTTGTATTTCTTTTCTTCTTTTTTTTTACTTGCAGTGGCTCCTCCGATGAATGGTAGGAATGCACCAGGGCCCTGATAAAAGGGTGGGGAGCCGCAGCGAGTGTGAGATGTTGGTGAAGGTGTCCTTGATGGGTTTTTAGGGGTCACGAGCTGGGAACTAGAAGGTGGGTTCTTTTTCGATTCAGTGTATTTTCTTCTTCCTCCCCCTTTCTTTTCGTACAGGAACTTGTCAAACGAACCCTTTCCTATCCAGGAAGTTGTTTTTTTCCTTTTTCCTCCTCCGTATTTTTCTCTTCTTTTTTTTTTTTGTATGCGATACCTGTTGGAGGACCCGAGTCTCGCTCATGATCTGGAGCTGTTCGAAAGTGGGAGGGAGCTGAGCGACCTCAGCAGGCTTCCTGTTGTTCAACTGATTTCAGTGACAAGAGCAAACTGATATTGTTTGCCTGATGCGCTCTCGTCCTGCTGAGGGGAAGGGACAAAGCACACTGAGCACATTCACTCACTTCGTTTCCTCTCTTCATGGTGAATTCTTTTTCCTCTTTTAATATCAACATGCCCAACTTTATATCAACAAACAACAGAGGATATCGAAAGAAAACAAGAAAAGAGACAAAACCAACTAGAAACCATCAACTTAAATGCGATGACCAATCTTTCTTCTATTGGTGATCGCTTCTTGTCAGAGTGCAACAAATTAGAAACCATCAATTTGAATGCGATGACCAATATTGAATCCATTGGTGATCGCTTCTTGTCAGGGTGCGAAGAACTAGGAACCATCAACTTGAATGGGATGACCAATCTTTCTTCAATTGGTGATGACTTCTTGTCAGGGTGCAACAAATTAGAAACCATCGTTTTGAGAGGAGGCACTGATACTTTTATCGGGCTCTTCAAGGCTGAGGTGCCACTGGGGGTAAGTTTTTCAGATTCATGATCCCAACCCCTCATGATTATCCCAATGTTTTTTATTGTTTTCCAATTGGTTTTTTTACTGTCATATTATTTGTCTTTTTCTGCAGTGGCTCCTCCGATGAATGGTAGGAATGCACCAGGGCCCTGATAAAAGGGTGGGGAGCCGCAGCGAGTGTAGCAGTGTATTTTCTTCTTTCCCCAGGGCTTTCCCCCCCCTTTTTTTTTCTTTTTTTTGTGGTTTTATGTCTCATCTTTTCTTCACTTTCTTTTATGAAGAGTATTATTATTGTGTTCCTGTGAGTTTACCTTCAAGGCAAGTACAGGAAGAAAGAAAAAAACAAAAATAAAATAAAATGGGAGGCATGCTGTGAGCGGAGAAGAACAAAAGCACTAACGAAACGCTGAAAGCAGCTGGGGACAAAGCGAGGGATGGATGACCACACGTAGTGCAACCTCAATGCACGCCGTGCCCTCACAGCACCCTTAGTTAACACTTAGCAAGTGACTTGAAGGGCACCAGGTGGTTGCAATTAAAAAGAACAGCCCCACTCCGTACCCCCTACAGCAGGAAGGCGTGCAACATCGGGGAGTAGCTGTACGGGATGTCCTACGCCAAGACGTCAGACAACGACGACGACCCTGGGGAGCTTGTTGTGTCTCGATCTTCACCTTCATTTATATATTTCCTCGTTTGCAAGATCACTTTCAAACAGAAACACAACAACAAAAATAAAAAAAGAAAAGAAGAAAAGAAATGAACGATATGACAGTGTTCGTGAAGACGGGAGGTGGGGTTCACGATGTGGAAGTGTCGGGGAAGGAGACGGTGGGGAGCCTGTACAAGAAGGCGGGGTGTGCTGCTGGTTTACTCGAAGGCAGGTTCAAACTGGTTTGGGAGGGTGAGGTCCTTGACAGGAATGGGGGTGAAGAGCTTCAGCAACTTGCCCTCGTGGGGGGCTCCGTGGTCCATGTGGAGGAGAACAAGAGGAGAACCGTTCGTTTGGCAGAGCTGAAGGACGAGAACTCAGGAGTGGTTTCGGAGCTTGAGGGTCTTGTGTCAGCTGATCCTGAGCTTGTTCTGGTGGTGGAGGTGGGGGACTCTCCAGCTGTCGAAGTCTTGTCCATGAGCAGCAGTGACCTTCCTTCTGGACTTCGGTTCCTTGTTGTCACCGACTCCACAGGCTGTGTTACTAGTACGGACAATGGTTTTCTTCGAGATTGCAACCACCTGACGTCTGTCTCTCTCATCCTCCCCAATGTTTCTAGCATTTATCATAATTTTTTAAGAGGGTGCAGAAATCTAGAAACCATCGACTTGAATTCGATGACCCATCTGTCTTCCATTGGTGATTCTGGCTTCTTGTATGGGTGTAAAAAACTTGAAACCATCGACTTGAATTCAATGACCAATTTTTATCCCATTATTAATTCCATAAGTGGTGAATGGATGCGAAAAACTATCGTTTTGAGAGGAGGCACTGATAATCTTTGCTTGCTTTTGAAGCCTAAAGTGAACCCTACATCTCTTCCTAGACTGTCCATCATCCAAAGCAAGCAGGGACAAACACTTCGACACCCTGACGCTGAGACACATCCTTGTGGAGAACCCACGAAAAGCAATCCAATACCTCGAAGACACCGGGGACCTGCCCCCCTCCGCAACAACTCCACAACAACCATCTAACCTGCCGAAGTAGCAAGCCAATCAGAAGGCGGCTGAGGCACATATGATTCATTCAGAATCCCGAGATCCCATCCCGGATCCCCAAGAGTGCACAATCCTGTTTCTCGCAGAAACAGAGAACATTTCAACCCCCCACAGACGAATCCGACGCAGCAGTGAAAATAAAAAGAAAGAAAGCCCCTGCACAAGTTTTTCCCCATTCAAAAAAAAAAAAAAAAAAAAAAAAAAAAAAGCCATTAGCCAACAGTGGAAAGAGAATACCCATGTCACAAAGGTGCTAGAACAATAACACAGGCCGACACGAAAGCACGAACGTCTCAACACACTTCCCCGTTGGCTCCACACAGCCCAGATGGGTGGGGTCGGTCTGGCTAGACCAAGAGGAGGTGGAATTTAAAAAAAAAAAAAAAAAAAAAAAAAAAAAAAAGAAAAGAAAAGAAAAGGATACTGAGGTCCGGCACCCGCAGTAACCAAAAAAAAAGAAAAGTGTAAAGTAAGCCAAACAACCAGCAAAGCTTGTGGATGAGAACACCAGTACGGTCATGAGTACCCGGGCAACCGGGTGAGCGTCTCGTGGGTGCGGCCTTAGCAAGTCGAAAAGGAAGTGGAATTACAAAAAAAAAAAAAAAAAAAAAAAAAAAAAACCATCAAATGTGTTGTTCGCTGTTGACCTCCTCGTCGGTCATCACCGGTAGCGCTCGAGTGGAAGAACGTATTGCAGATGCTCAGGGTGACGGTGTCTCGAGACACTTCCAACCCACCTAGTGGGTGCGGCCTTAGCAAGTCGAAAAGGAAGTGGAATTTAAAAAAAAAAAGAAAAGTAGCAGTAGGCGGCAGAGGCACTTATGATTTAATCAGAATCCCGAGATCCCATCCCTGATCCCCAGGAGTGCACAATCCTGTTTCTCGCGGAAACAGAGAACCAGCCCCCCACCACAGCAGCCGGACGCAGCAGTGTGAAAAAAAGAGTTTTATATAACTCCAGTCAGATTTTCAAGGGTGGGAGTGAATATAATATTTCGCATTATTTCACGCTTCACTTTATTTTCATTGCAGATTTCAGACTTGTTTTAGGAAGAAAACAGGGGCAGAAATGAAAATTACTTTATGAGTGAATATAAAGTACTTTATATTCACGCTTGCCCTATTTTCACTGCACAGCAAGGGGTCGGGGGCGCAAACACGGAAAAGAAATCACCTAAGTGGTTACCACACAGGCCTCTTGTTTTGGAAACCCTGGTTCGAATCTGGGAATCTCACTTTTTACGTCACTCAAGGATCTGGTCGCCTATCTCAACAGAAGGGGAGAGAGGTGGGCTTGGCAAGCCAGCAGCGGTGACAGCTGCTAGTGGGGCAACCTCAGCAACCCAGGCAGCAGCCTCACAGGTCCAGACCGAGGTCCTGTCAGCACTCATGGATGCACAGCCCACACCACACAGGATATGCCTTGACAATCAATATCAACCATAAGCACCCCCAGTAAAATTTTAACTTGTAACTTGTAACCTGTAATACCCCACCCTTTCAAATCTGACTGACGTTAAATAAAACAACGGATTTAGTGAAAATAGATCCGATTTTCACTTGTGGTGGCATGTTTAACTCGTTGATGTTACTTCACTCGCTTCGCTCGTGAAGTAGACATTCATGACTGCACTCGCTTCGCTCGTGAAGTCATATACCCACTCGTTAAACCACTGCCACCACGCGTGAAAATCATACGATCTTATTTTCACTAAATAAATAGTTATTATTTTTGTTTTTATTTTTATATAACTCGAGCAGGGTTTTCAAGGGTGGGAGTGAAAATAAGATTTTACTTTATGTTGTGGAAAAAAATGTACCCTGTACAGGAAGCAAAAAAAAAAAAAAAAAAAAAAAAAAAAAAAAAAAAAAAAAAGTAAAAAAAAGGGAATAAAAATGAGAAAGAATGAAAAAAAAAAAAAACCTCTTTTCTTCATCCTCTTTTCTTCATCCTCTTTTCTTCCCCTTCCCCCAGAGCTGTTTTGTGGTTTTATCTCTTTTTTATTTCTTCCCTTTTCTTTTATGAAGAGTATTATTATTGTGTTCCTGTGAGTTTACCTTCAAGGCAAGTACAGGAAGAAGAAGTAACAAAAAAAAGGGAGGAATGCTGTGAGCGGAGAAGAACAAAAGCACTAACGAAACCACCCTCCTCAGCAACGTCGGGTGCTCACTCCCAAAAATCAAAGATGGCTGCATTGAAGGGTGCCTCTCGCCTGATAGCCTGGAGGAGTTGCGAGATTTGTCCAAAGCTGAGAGATCCCCTCTCCTTTCTTCTAGGGGCCTGCTCGTGCGGAGTTTGTATGTGCCGCCCCGGGGCATCCTCTGCTCAACCCGGCGGACGTGGGAGGCCCTTCTTCGGAAGGTGCCAGTCGCTTGATCAGTGCCATCGAATGCGCGCTATATTTTATAAGTACATATAACAATCGATCGAAAGAAGAAGAACGCATACCAAGGAGTTTGCATGTGACATCGACTTTCTATTTCTTCGTTTGTAAGATCACTTTCAAAGACAGGGCTTGAGAGAGAAACAGAACAGAAACATAACAACAACAAAAGAGAAGAAAAGAAATGAACGATATGACAGTGTTCGTGAAGACGGGAGGTGGGGTTCACGATGTGGAAGTGTCGGGGAAGGAGACGGTGGGGAGCCTGTACAAGAAGGCGGGGTGTGCTGCTGGTTTACTCGAAGGCAGGTTCAAACTGGTTTGGGAGGGTGAGGTCCTTGACAGGAATGGGGGTGAAGAGCTTCATTCACTTGCCCTCGTGGAGGGCTCCGTGGTCCATGTGGAGGAGAACAAGAGGAGAACCGTTCGTCTGGCAGAGCTGAAGGACGAGAACTCAGGAGTGGTTTCGGAGCTTGAGGGTCTTGTGTCAGCTGACCCTGAGCTTGTTCTGGTGGTGGAGGTGGGGGACTCTCCAGCTGTCGAAGTCTTGTCCATGAGCAGCAGTAACCTTCCTTCTGGACTTCGGTTCCTTGTTGTCACCGACTCCACAGGCTGTGTTACAAGTATAGACAATGGTTTTCTTCGGGCTTGCCACCACCTGACGTCTGTCTCTCTCATCCTCCCCAATGTTTCTACCATTCGTAATTACTTTTTAAGCGACTGCAGAAATCTAGAAACCATTGACTTGAATGTGATGACCAATCTTTCTTCTATTGGTGATTATTTCTTGTCAGACTGCAACAAGTTAGAAACCATCGACTTGAATGCGATGACCAATCTTTCTTCCATTGGTGATTACTTCTTGTCATGGTGCGAAAAACTTGAAACCATCAACCTGAATGCGATGACCAATCTTTCTTCTATTGGTGATTACTTTTTGTGTGCGTGCCCTAGACTGAAAACCATCAACTTGAATGCGATGACCAATCTGTCTTCCATTGGTGATTTCTTCTTGTCATGGTGCGGAAAATTTGAAACCATTGACTTGAATGCGATGACCAATCTTTCTTCTATTGGTGATGACTTCTTGTTTGGGTGCAACAAGTTAGAAACCATCGTTTTGAGAGGAGGCACTGATACTTTTCAGTGGCTTTTAAAGGCTAAGGTGCCACCAGGGGTAAGTTTTTCAGATGACACCCCAACCCCTGCACCTCGTGCCGAAAAGGAGGAAGACTTATCGAAGCTGCTTCTTATTAAACAAGACTGAGATCTACTGTGAAAATAAAGTGAAGCGTGAAATAAAGTGAAATATACCGCACCCTCCTTTTTTTTTATTCGACTCTCTGTTTTCGTATGCAGTATTTATCATTCTTCACCGACGCGTCTGAACCAGCACTTCCTGGCGAACAGGCCGTCTTTTCTCTTTTCCTTTCTCACTTCGTTCCGTTATTTTCATTATTCTTTCCGGCGATAGACTGATACGGGCCATGGAAGCAACCTCTGCTTAATTCTTGGTACGTGGGAGGCTCCTCTTGAGGATGTCAGTCACCGGTCTCTATTACAACGAATCGCAGTGGTCGACTGTCCTGCATTCCTACAACTAGGAACAATCGGAAACAACCCTACACAATGTAGGAGTGCCGGCCCGGCGTGCTACGAGGGCGATAGGCTATGCAAGGTTTCACAGACCTCGCACCCTATTATTTAGTTTCCACCCTTTCCATTTTCTTTCCAATTTTAAACTTGTTATTACCCTTTCTGTTTTTCCCTTTTCCTACATGTTTTCGGTCCCGGGTATGACGTTAAACTGCGTCCGCCGACGCGTCTGAACCAGCACTTCCTGGCGACCAGGCCGTCTTTTCTCTTTTCCTTCTTCACTTCGTTCCGTTATTTTCATCATTCTTTCCGGCGATAGACTGATACGGGCCATGGAAGCAACCTCTGCTTAATTCCTGGTACGTGGGAGGCTCCTCTTGAGGATGTCAGTCACCTTTTTCCCTTTATATTCGACTCTCTGTTTTCGTATGCAGTATTTATTCTTTTCCACCCCTTTTTATCTATTTCTCCGCTTTTTTACCCTAATTTAAAATCATTTCAGTCACCTTTATCCTTTTTTATTCGACTCTCTGTTTTCGTATGCAGTATTTATTCTTTTCCACCCCTTTTTAATCCTCTGCATCCCAGACGATGTGTGGGCCAGGACAACCCCAGGCAGGAAACACAACACACGTGTTCTAGACCCTGAGGCTGAGTTTCGCCAGTTTGAGCCGGTCATCACCCCGGCGGGACCCCAGGTAAGCGACTCGAGCGCGCGAAAGACTGAGACCGCTCTCAACACCCCGGAAGATCGCACCCTCCTAACTTATGTCACCCTAGCTGCAGCTATAGCTACATATGCCGCACGCACCCGACGGCTCGACACAGGAGTCGCCGCATCAGGTGTGGACGCACACACCGCTCACTTCGGGCGGCCCGTCGCCACCGCCATCGTAGCCCTAGCTGCCGCCGTGGCCGCGCGAGCCGTGCACACCGGATGCTCTGTCACCACCACGTCTACGGCAAGCCAGACTAACGTGATCGGCATTGTCCCGCTCTTCCTGAAGGTCTCGAGTCTGCACAAGTCTACACCACAGACAGCAGTCGCAACCTGTCAGACGGACCGTGTCACAGCACCTGTACTGTTCTCGATATCATCGACGCTCCAGACGGATCCTCCCAGCAGTAGACTGCCCCCGATGGACGCCGGACTGGGGTCGCCCTCGGCCGCGGCGGTCAGACTTACGAAGTCTGTCGAAATTCCGACGCCCCGCGCGACCCTGTCGAGGCGGCTGGTTACTGAGCCTCGGTTGACACCATGCCTTCCACCGCCAACGGACGTGTCATCCACCCAGCTCGCGGCCTGCACTCAGTCCACCCGTCGGGACACCGGACACGGGAGTGACACACCGATGCCGTCGTCTACCATGGGACACGCGACACTCCAACCAGTGGTCGGCTCCCAGATTGTGACAACGTCGGCTGTGGAGTCATCGCTCGCCCGAGCCGTGACAACGCCCGTTCTGGCAGACGCCCCCCTCGGCGCCCGCCAGGTACAGCTCACTCCTTGCATCCAGTCCGTCCATGAGAACATCGGACTCGGGATGGATACGCCGATGGCTCCCGCCATGGGACACGCGACGCTTCAACCGGTGGTCAACGCCCAGAGAGACACGACGCTGACCCTGGAGCCGCCCGTGGCCCGAGCCGAGGCAGACGCTCCCCTAGACCCTCACCAGGCGGATGGTGGTTTAGAAATGATCGACCTCACGCAGGACTCCCCGGACAGACCCTCGCGCAAGAAGAAGCACGACGGCACTGCTTACGAGCACGAAAGCCGTCGTGGTAAGAGTTCCTCCACAGGCGATGGGGATCTTCTCATCCTGCGCGAGCAGTCACAGGGTTTTGATCAGGAAGCCCTCAACCGAAGGGCCCTCCAGAGACGGATGGATCGATACCTCAGTCTCTTGGTCTACTTCCGGCGACACCCGGAGCTCTTGGACGAACACCAGCGTCAGCTCCTGTCGGTCGGTCCCCTCCCGATGCACCTGGACACCTCTCCACATCAACTGCTGCTCGAGGCCCGTGACACGGATAGAACTGCCGACCAACAGGCAACCGTCGCCAACCAGGAACAGCTTCTTCTGATTGCGCACAAGGCGTTGCCTACCACCGAACGTCTTCGGTTGTCTCACGAATGGCACTCGGGGCTGAACACCGCGGTACAGCAACAGTGGTGGTCGGAGTTCTTCGCCCAAGGCGGCTGGAAACACCCACTCTTCGGTTCCGAGGCCCCAAGAGGTGACGAGACTAGGACTCCAGGGAGGACCCCTCTCCTGCTCACCTACAACGGGCAGAGGAACAAACGCCCGGAACCCGAAGACGGCCCCGCCCTTCCCGCGGCCAAACGGGATCTCGCCGCGACGAGGCCGAACACCAGAGTCACTGGACTTGTCGCCCTTAAGAGGCTCACCAGGGAAGCAGACGTCGACGGCCCTGAGGACCTGGATGAGCTTCGACACCTGGGCTTCCTTTCCCAGGGCGCGGCCGTCTTTGACCTCAGCTGCATGTCCAGGGCTTGCACACACTTCCTGGGTGAGACCCCCATGATCACGGTCCCCCTCGACACACGCGTCGCGATCCCGTGTCTGCTGGTCTGTTATGACTCGACGTGGCTCTACGCTTCCCGCCAGGAACAGGGCTTTCGGTTGCAGACCCAAGGGTTCAAGGACAAGTCGTATCCGACTGTGGCAGCCCTACTCGCTGACTTCGTGGGGGCAGGGACCCTCTACTACAGCGAGTCACAGTGGTCGACTGTGCTGAACTCCTACAACTAGGAACTACTGGAGACGACCCTACGCAATGTAGGAGTGCCGGCCCGGCGTGCTACGAGGGCGATAGGCTATGCAGGGTCTCACAGACCTCGCACCCTATGATTTTAGTTTCCACCTTTTCCTTTTCCACTTCTTGTCTTTTAACTTCCCTTCTGCTTTCCCAACATGGTTTCCGTCCCGGGTATGACGTTAAACTGCGTCCGCCGACGCATTTGGGTCAACATTCTCTGATGACCAAGCCGTCTTTTTCCGTTTCTTCTCCCCTTCTCTTTGTTATGTTATTTTCATTATTCTTTCTGGCGATAGACTGATACGGGCCATGGAAGCAACCTCTGCTTAATTCCTGGTACGTGGGAGGCTCCTCTTGAGGATGTCAGTCACCTTTTCCCTTTTTTACTCGACTCTCTGTTTTCGTATGCAGTATTTATTCTTTCCCACCCCTTTTTATCTATTTCTTCGCTTCTTCATCCTAACTTAAAACCATTTCAGTCACCTTTTTCCCTTTATATTCGACTCTCTGTTTTCGTATGCAGTATTTATTCTTTTCCACCCCTTTTTAATTTTATTTTCTCGCTTCTTTATTCTAACTTACAATCATTTCAGTCACCTATACTTGTTTTTTCCACTATCATTACATTTGTATTTTATTTCCCCTTTTCCCCTTCTGCAGTGGCTCCTCCGATGAATGGTAGGAATGCACCAGTGCCCTGATAAAAGGGTGGGGAGCCGCAGCGAATGTGAGATATGATGTTGGCTGTGGTTTTATGTTTTTTTTTTCTTTTTTTCACTTTCTTTTATGAAAAGAAATATTATTGTGTGCAAGTACAGGAAGCATGATAAAAATAAAAATTCGAACAAAAAATAAAATAAAATAGGAGGAATGCTGCAAGTGGAGAAGAACAAAACAAAAGCACTCGGGAAGCCCTGGCAAGGACGGCTTGCATATAACGACGAAACACTGAAAGCAGCTGGGGACAAAGCGAGGGATGGATGACCACACGTAGCGCAACCTCAGGGGGGCTCAGCGTGCAGGCCTCTTTGGATGACAGCGACCGACGACGATGAGGCCTCGGCCCCACCACCCTGCCCTTCGGGCTGCACTGGGGTGTTTCTCAATTGCTTCTGGCAAACCTACTCAAAGCACTACTCCCTCACAGCACCCTAAGATGAACAAACAGCAACACCAGCAACAAAACCTACTGGAGTGGCAACAGAAACAAGAGAAGCAAGCAGAGGCGTGGCAACAAGAACAAGAACGAAGACAAGGAGTGCAGCAACGGCTCTGGCAGAAACAACAGACACTGTGGCAGGAACAGCAACAACACAGCTGGCAAGAACAACAGGAGGGAATACAACAAAGAAATTGGCAAAAAATACAAAAAGAGCAATGGACCAACGGAATGAACAAATGAAAACACAGCAGCTACGTCAACAGGAGATGGAAGAGCGGATGATTAGACTGCTGATAACGCTAGAAGTCGAGAAGCCTCAGCCAATCCCTCCAGTGATACCACAGATCAACCCAAAAACGAGCATGGAACAACCAAAGCAAGTGACAAAACTGCCCCCAACCTATAACAAAAAATCGACGGAGGCAGAGGTGAGGAGGAAAGTGACGCCAGATAGATGGATGTCTTAGTCCCTGATGAAACCAATTAAAAAAAAAAAAAAAAAAAAAAAAAAAAAAAAAAAAAAAAACCCCGCAAAAAAATGATATCTGCAAATGCAGCTCATCCAAAACCACCTCATATATTATTGTAGTCATTAATAACTAACAATTCTTAAGCTACAGTTTCTGTACTTTATTAGCTGGGTGGGACACAAACGACAAAAAAAATGAGCGGGCAACAGGCACAAGAGATGGCAACGGCAGCAGCGCAGACGTGTCCCGGGGATACCTCCACGGGGTCAGTGACAGCAGCACCAAGGGGGACACGAAGGACCCCAAGAGTGTACAAAAAGAAAAAAAGTGTAAAGTGCCAAACAACCAGCTTGTGGAATGAGAACACCAGTACGGTCATGAGTACCCGGGCAACCGGGTGAGCGTCTCGAGACAAAAAATATAAGAAAAGCAAGCGAACGACCCCTGTTGAATCCCTACTAAGGGTAGCCCGGCTCTGGCCAATCGAAGACATGATAGGATATGAGACATCCACATGGTATGAACGATTCCGGAGAATGGAAGGCACCAGCGGACAACTGGCGATGCAAGGTGAAGGAAAGGAAGAGCGGTCGTGGCTCCACAAGGCCCGAAAACGAGAGGAAGACCTGAAGATGGAACAATGTCCACGAGCTCCACTGCACAGGAAGGCAGCCATCATAGAGTGGAACACGCTGGAGAGGTTGTGCATAAGGACAGAAGGCGAGGGGACAAAGAAGCTGGAAGTGACGAAACAGAGAACGGCTGCCCTCGAGATGATCGCCAAGCTCCCAAAAGCCGACATCACCGTCTACACCGATGGGTCAGTCGAAGAGGGCAAGGGCGGCGCAGGAATCGTAATAGAAAGGGCTGGGGGGACGGCGACGGAGATAAGCGTAGGCGTCTGCAACCTGTGTGACAGTTTCCAAGCAGAGATGAACGCCATCAACACGGCACTAGCGAGGCTCGTGAAGGAGGACACGCAAGGGACGCAGATCAACCTGCTGACAGACTCTATGGCGTGTCTGCAAAAGCTTAAGCAAGGTCCCGCAAGGCAACAAGAAGACATGGTGGTCGAGGCATGGCACAACATACACGTGCTGACAACGAGAGGAAACCACCTCACATGCTGCTTTATCCCAGGCCACTGCGGATTAGAAGGAAACGAGAAGGCAGACCAACTCGCCAGCAACGGCAGAGACAAGGAAGCAACACAGAAGATAAGCATGGGTGTGGCAAAGAACCACCTAAGAAAAGCTGGGAAGCGGGAAATATTAGCAGGGTTGAACAAGGAAAAGACATACAATAAGTGGGCAGGTAGAACGGAAGCACCGAAGAAGATGGAAGGGCTGAACAGGAAGGAAGAAGTGCTGATCAACCAGCTAAAGACTGGGCACCATGACCTGCTGAAGGTGGGATACGCCGAGCAGCGAATTTGCGTGAAGTGCGGCCCCAACACGAAGCGAACCCTCCAACATCTCTTCCTAGACTGTCCGTCATCCAAAGCAAGCAGGGACAAACACTTCGACACCCTGACGCTGAGACACATCCTTGTGGAGAACCCACGAAAAGCAATCCGTTGACCTCCTCGTCGGTCATCACCGGTAGCGCCGGAGTAGAAGAACGTATTGCAGATGCTCAGGGTGACGAACAGGCCTAGAAGAGGCACAGAAGAAAACAAGAAGTACTCGACAAGATCGATGCATGGGCCAAAAGCGGGGAACTTAAACTGTCGTACAAGAAAACCTGCTTGAAGGGCACCAGGTGGTTGCAATTAAAAAGAACAGCCCCACTCCGTACCCCCTACAGCAGGAAGGCGTGCAACATCGGGGAGTAGCTGTACGGGATGTCCTACGCCAAGACGTCAGACAACGACGACGACCCTGGGGAGCTTGTTGTGTCTCGATCTTCACCTTCATTTATATATTTCCTCGTTTGCAAGATCACTTTCAAACAGAAACACAACAACAAAAATAAAAAAAGAAAAGAAGAAAAGAAATGAACGATATGACAGTGTTCGTGAAGACGGGAGGTGGGGTTCACGATGTGGAAGTGTCGGGGAAGGAGACGGTGGGGAGCCTGTACAAGAAGGCGGGGTGTGCTGCTGGTTTACTCGAAGGCAGGTTCAAACTGGTTTGGGAGGGTGAGGTCCTTGACAGGAATGGGGGTGAAGAGCTTCAGCAACTTGCCCTCGTGGAGGGCTCCGTGGTCCATGTGGAGGAGAACAAGAAAACAGTTCATTTGGAAGAGCTGAAGGACGAGAACTCAGAAGTGGTTTCGGAGCTTGAGGGTCTTGTGTCAGCTGATCCTGAGCTTGTTCTGGTGGTGGAGGTGGGGGACTCTCCAGCTGTCTTGTCCATGAGCAGCAGTGACCTTCCTTCTGGACTTCGGTTCCTTGTTGTCACCGACTCCACAGGCTGTGTTACAAGTATAGACAATGATTTTCTTCAAGAATGCCACCACCTGACGTCTGTCTCTCTCATCCTCCCCAATGTTTCTACCATTCTTGATGACGTTTTAAGAGACTGCACCAATCTAGAAACCATCGACTTGAATGTGATGACCAATCTTAATTCCATTGGTGATTACTTCTTGTTTGGGTGCAAAGAACTAGAAACCATCAACTTGAATGCAATGACCAATCTTAATTCTATTGGTGATGGCTTCTTGTCACAGTGCGAAAATCTAGAAACCATCGACTTGAATGGGATGACCAAACTTAATTCAGTTGGACATTACTTCTTGTTAGGGTGCGAAAAACTAGAGACCATCGACTTGCATGCGATGACCAATCTTGATTCAATTGGTGATCGCTTCTTGTCAGGGTGCGAAAATCTAGAAACCACCAACTTGAGTTCGATGACCAATCTTTATTCCATTGGTGATTACTTCTTGTGTGGGTGCGAAAAACTAGAAACCATCAACTTGAATGTGATGACCAATCTTTCTTCCATTGGTGATTACTTTTTGTGTGGGTGCGGAAAACTAAAAACCATCAACTTGAATGGGATGACCAATCTTTCTTCTGTTGGTGATGGCTTCTTGTCAGGGTGTAACAATTTAGAGACCATCGTTTTGAGAGGAGGCACTGATACTTTTAACAAGCTCTTAGAGGCTAAGGTGCCACCGGGGGTAAGTATACAGAAATAGAAATAAAAGAAAAGAGTACATTTTGCACCTCTTGCTTCACTTGGAAGCAGATGACTTTTTATGTTTTTACTTTCCTCCGTTTGCCCTGTCTTGATCCTGTCACATACTGCAGGTTCCCTACTTAGACGGACTGTGAGCGATGATCTTACCGCAGATGCCATCCATGACTGAAAGGCAAACCCCGACAGCTAACACCAAGATGCAACAGCAGAATAGTGACAGGCACGTGTAGGATCCCCTGTCCGCGGTAGGCACCAACCATGGCACAAATACCGCAAAAATTTGTTGATCTTCCGGCGTCTTTTCTCTGAAGACCATTTTCACAAAATCTGCAGAAAACATGAGGGGCTGGCTTGGGTCTTGTCACACGTTGTGTCTTGAGAAAGTGGGCTTTGGTCCACGTACGTCCTGGCCATTGCCTCGCTTTGCCATCCTAGATGAGTGGCCGGTTGGGATGAAAGAAACATGAAGAAACAAAATAAAGTTACTTTATCTGGATTCCCTCTAAAGGGATTTTGGCTAGTGGACAGGAAAATAAAGTTCTCTATATTTTCCGGCAGCCACCCAGGCCGCCCTAAGCACACATGGTATCAAAATCCATGCATCAAGCAGGAGAAGTAGTAGCTGACTAGTAGCCCAACTACTGGTTCACCCTTTTTTTCTTTTCTTTTCTGCCATCATTTATTTTTTAGTAGAACGTCCTCAGCCAAAAAAAAAAAAAAAAAAAAAAAAAAAAAAAAAAAAAAAAAAACGCTAGGTTGGGGGGCAAAAACAATAAAATAACAGATTCTGCTATTAAAGTGGACTTTACCCCTTTCCCTTGGCCCATTTTCTGTCCCTTGGGTCATGATTATCCCAATGTTTTTTATTGTTTTCCAATTGGTTTTTTTACTGTCATATTATTTGTCTTTTTCTGCAGTGGCTCCTCCAATGAATGGTAGGAATGCACCAGGGCCCTGATAAAAGGGTGGGGAGCCGCAGCGAGAGGTGCAGTGTATTTTCTTCTTTCCCCAGGGCTTTCCCCCCCTTTTTTTTCTTTTTTTTTGTGGTTTTATGTCTCTTCTTCTTTTCTTCACTTTCTTTTATGAAGAGTATTATTATTGTGTTCCTGTGAGTTTACCTTCAAGGCAAGTACAGGAAGAAAGAAAAAAAACAAAAATAAAATAAAATGGGAGGCATGCTGTGAGCGGAGAAGAACAAAAGCACTAACGAAACGCTGAAAGCAGCTGGGGACAAAGCGAGGGATGGATGACCACACGTAGTGCAACCTCAGGGGGGGGCTTGGCGTGTGGGCCTCTTTGGATGACAGCGACCGACGACGATGAGGCCTCGGCCCCACCACCCTGCCCTTCAGGCTGCACTGGGGTGTTTCTCAATTGCCTCTGGCAAACCTACTCAAAGCACTACTCCCTCACAGCACCCTTAGTTAACACTTAGCAAGTGACTTGCAGGCACCAGGTACGCATCCAAAAGGACAAGCTAGCTGTGTACCCCTGCAGCACCCTCCATGCTTCCTCACAGCACCCTTAGTTAACACTTAGCAAGTGACTTGCAGGGCACCAGGTGGTTGTTCAAGAGACAAGATAGCTGTTCCTACTCTGTCCCAAATATGAGAACACCAGTACGGTCATGAGTACCAACCGGGTGAGCGTCTCGAGACACTTCCAACCCACCTAGTGGGTGCGGCCTTAGCAAGTCGAAAAGGAAGTGGAATTTAAAAAAAAAAAAAAAATACTGTAAAATGAAAAACTCCGGACGGAAAAATGTCCGAGTTTTTTTGGCGTCCGGGAATTTTTCCTTCCGGGAGTTTTTTTTTAGGTAAGGCCGTCAGGGGGCCTGGTCCACTACCACCTGCAAACTGGCCTGGGCTGCAAACGGCAACCGCGCGAAGAAACCCCCAGGGTTCCCTTTCTGCATCTTTGTCCTCCCTTGCTGCCCCTGAGGCAATCAGCTTGTCGAGCCTTCGTGTGGCCCACTATTTATAACCTTAATAGATGCTTTAGAATAAAGAAGCGAAAAAGTGAAATAAAAAGGGGAGCAAGGATCTTATTCTTATTATGCTTGCTAAAGGGGACTTACGACATATTTACTACAACATATTAAAAGCTGAAGAAACCCGGAGATAGAAAACACAAACATGAGCCTCACAGTGTTGATCAGGACTGTCGACGAGGATGTGGTGCACGAGGTGGAGCTGTCTGGGTTTGACAGGGTGAAGGACCTGTACAGGAAGGCGGCAGAGGCTTCTGCGGTGGAGGAGGGGATATTCCTCTTGCACTTCGAAGGTGTTGTCTTGGATAATGATGGGACATCTGGCGGTGGTGGGAAGGAGCAGGAGATACAGCAGCTTGGGATGGGGCAGGGGAGCGAGCTTCTCTTGTGCGGTATTAGTCATAATAAACCACTTGATGTCAACGTCAGTCATGTGGAGCTCTGGAGTCGAAGAGAGGAGATTGCAAGGCTTCTTGAGGAGAATCCTGAGCTTTCTCTTGCGGTGGATGTCACTGGTCTGGACTGTCTTGATGTCAGGCTCACAAGCAAGCTTCCCTCAAAGCTTCGGCACCTCAAGGTGTGGTCCCTGGGCGGTGCGACCTCTATTGGGGACTCCTTTTTGTCTCGCTCCTCACTCGTCACCTTGGACCTGACGGCCTTGCAGGGTGTTCAGTCCGTTGGGCACTCTTTCCTCTGCGAGTGCAGATCCCTAACTACTGTTGATCTGTGTTCCCTCCGGAACTGGGTACCTGTCGGACATAAGTTCCTTGAAGGCTGTTCTTCATTGACTTCTGTTGATCTGAGTACTTTGCGGAATGTTCAGTCCATTGGGAACTGGTTTCTTTCGGATTGCAGCTCTCTGAAGACTGTTGATCTGAGCCCCCTTCGCAATGTCACCACCGTCGGCAGCGGTTTTCTCACTGGCCTCAAGTCGTTGGCTTCTGTTGACCTGAGTCCCTTGCAGAATGTGACCAGGATGAACCACTGTCATTTCATGTCTCATTGTGCTTCTTTAAGATCTATCGATCTGAGCCCCCTGCACAACACCTTTCATAAATTCCGGGTGTACTATTTTCTCTACGGATGCAAAGCTCTAACGACTGTGGATCTGGGTCCTTTGTGGAACGTTCAGTCAGTTGGCGATGCTTTTCTCAACAGCTGCAAGTCTTTGAAAACAATTGATCTGAGCCCCCTTCGCAATGTCACCACTGTCGGCAGCTGTTTTCTTTCAGGGACCCCAGTGGCACACAGGAAAGATGTTCTGGAATTCCTCAGACTACGGGTACAGGAGCGAATAGAGCCAACAAGGTTCGTGGGCCCTGAGCAACTAGCACAACAAAAGGAGCAACCAGCAAAGCCAACAAGGTTCGTGGGCCCTGAGCTACCAGAACAACAAAAGGAGCAACCAACAAAGCCAACAAGGTTCCGGGGCCCTCCTGTGAGGCAAACAACCTGTAAAAGTAAAGAGTGTTGCATCGTTTCCTGATGACTTCACGGGGCAGGAAGAAGGCATCACGGGCTACCGTCACCCCTCCAACACCTACTTATCTAATAGTGCAATTTAAAAAGAAAGAAAGGAAAGTCCTACTTCTTCTTCTTTCTTTTCTTGTATCGTTGTCTTTTTCACTTTTCTCTCATTTCCTTTGTTCCTTTTTTTCCCATTCGTCCCCCTGCTGCCCCTTCCGCAAACCTAAACTACCCGTTCAACTTCCCCTCCTGTTTCTTACTATTTGGACGTTCCAAAACAGGGACCTCCTTTATCTCATCTCTACTATTTTCTTTCTTCTGCATAACATTGCAGTTCCCTGACCTGCTCATATACGTAAGAAAGCCCCCCCCCAAAAAAAACGAACTTATTCTCAGTAAACATTTTAGCCACCCCGATAACGTGATCTTGGGCAGGAAGTCCAGCCTCATTTTGGGGTGAGCCGCGGACGAGAGTCGTGATTGACGGGAGAGCCCGAACAAGGCGCACCACTGTGTCTCATGGTGTAGAGGAACAGACCAATCGTATTACAAAAAGCTACAGACAAGCGAGCAAAGTACGCGAGTGTCAATCCTGTGGGGGCTTTTTTACAATGAAGTTTCATCCGATCAAACGATTCTTCACGCACTCAACCTCTCATGGGAACACGCACACGTCCCGCAGAGTTGGCGCAACCCAACAAAAACAGAGCACACCTCTGTAACCTAACTGAGAAGCTTTTGAAAACACGGAGACACGTTCTCTATGCACCTCCTACCCCCAACAACAGAAAATAAAAATGAACGATATGACAGTGTTCGTGAAGACGGGAGGTGGGGTTCACGATGTGGAAGTGTCGGGGAAGGAGACGGTGGGGAGCCTGTACAAGAAGGCGGGGTGTGCTGCTGGTTTACTCGAAGGCAGGTTCAAACTGGTTTGGGAGGGTGAGGTCCTTGACAGGAACGGCTGTGAAGAGCTTCATTCACTTGCCCTCTTGGAGGGCTCCGTGGTCCATGTGGAGGAGAACAAGAGGAGAACCGTTCGTCTGGCAGAGCTGAAGGACGAGAACTCAGGAGTGGTTTCGGAGCTTGAGGGTCTTACGCTGATATCACGTCAGCTAGGCACTACGGTGCGGGTGGCAGAACACTTCGTTATTCTGGCCTTAAAAAGAAATAAAAAAGAAGCTTTTTCCTCTCTTTTAATATCAACATGCACAATTTTATAACAACAAACAACGCAGGAGTTTGAAAGAAAACAAAAGAAAAGAGACATAACCATGAAAGGAAGCGAAGGACCATCGGCAGTGACGCTGCAGGCGAGCTAAGCACAACTATATTAGACTTAGCATTAACGATAAGGCGCAGAACTGGCGCTTCCGGCCTACGCGGTTCACCCACGGGCACACCGCGGCGCCCACCACCCAGGGACCAGGCATCTTCAAGGGCATGGTCATCCGTGCCTGCGCCCTGACCAACAACATCGCGGACCTCAAACGGGAGATCGCTTCAGTGATCTACCTGCTCCTAGATCGCGGTCACGACAAGGGCGGCCTGCGGAAAGCGTACAACGCGTTCCTTATCGAACGCGTGGATCGACGCTTCGCCATGGAGAAAAGCAACCTGCTGGCCTTCTTCACGCAAGTCCTCCACCGATACGACGCCAAAGCCCCGGTAGATTCTTGGTTGCCGGAAAAAACGTACATAGGCCCCAAGAAACCCCGTGCGCTTCCCACGGACGACTCCTCGGACGACTCCTCAGCTGACTCCTCAGTCGTCTCCTCAGTCGCCTTCTCGGGGGGCCCCTCAGACGAGCCCTCGGACAGTTCCTCGGACAGCTCTTCAGGTCTTGTCGAACCGTCACAACCCCGAGCAGCCTCCGTGGTCTCACCATCTGGTGTCACGGACCAGGTTTTTTCGCCCCCCATCAACCTGCACACCAACAGCGGGGAAGGTCGCCTGGGCCTGGAATGCGGCTGGGCCGTCATAAACTGGTTGGCGGACTATGCTGGTGTGGACCGCATCCCCTTCTCTACAATGCAGGAGATCCAGGAGATGTACCACGGCTTCTCACGACTCATCTCCCCTTCCAGCACTGATGAAGCGCCCGATCCTCTTGGCAACTTTTCCCGCTCGACCTTGTCACGTGCTTGCCTCATGGTCGTTGGTGCAAACTTGGAGGTCTTCCGTGCGGGCATGAAAGAAAGCCCCTGCTTGATCGTTGGTCCCTTGAAACGAAGTCTCAGCGGCCACTGGTTCATCGCTCTCAGGAAGAAGGGAAGGTACATGGTCAAAAACACCGACGTACGGCTAAGGCTCCAGAGCTTCAAACACATCTGTGCGACATACTCCGAACACAACATCCTCTGCATCCCAGACGATGTGTGGGCCAGGACAACCCCAGGCAGGAAACACAACACACGTGTTCTAGACCCTGAGGCTGAGTTTCGCCAGTTTGAGCCGGTCATCACCCCGGCGGGACCCCAGGTAAGCGACTCGAGCGCGCGAAAGACTGAGACCGCTCTCAACACCCCGGAAGATCGCACCCTCCTAACTTATGTCACCCTAGCTGCAGCTATAGCTACATATGCCGCACGCACCCGACGGCTCGACACAGGAGTCGCCGCATCAGGTGTGGACGCACACACCGCTCACTTCGGGCGGCCCGTCGCCACCGCCATCGTAGCCCTAGCTGCCGCCGTGGCCGCGCGAGCCGTGCACACCGGATGCTCTGTCACCACCACGTCTACGGCAAGCCAGACTAACGTGATCGGCATTGTCCCGCTCTTCCTGAAGGTCTCGAGTCTGCACAAGTCTACACCACAGACAGCAGTCGCAACCTGTCAGACGGACCGTGTCACAGCACCTGTACTGTTCTCGATATCATCGACGCTCCAGACGGATCCTCCCAGCAGTAGACTGCCCCCGATGGACGCCGGACTGGGGTCGCCCTCGGCCGCGGCGGTCAGACTTACGAAGTCTGTCGAAATTCCGACGCCCCGCGCGACCCTGTCGAGGCGGCTGGTTACTGAGCCTCGGTTGACACCATGCCTTCCACCGCCAACGGACGTGTCATCCACCCAGCTCGCGGCCTGCACTCAGTCCACCCGTCGGGACACCGGACACGGGAGTGACACACCGATGCCGTCGTCTACCATGGGACACGCGACACTCCAACCAGTGGTCGGCTCCCAGATTGTGACAACGTCGGCTGTGGAGTCATCGCTCGCCCGAGCCGTGACAACGCCCGTTCTGGCAGACGCCCCCCTCGGCGCCCGCCAGGTACAGCTCACTCCTTGCATCCAGTCCGTCCATGAGAACATCGGACTCGGGATGGATACGCCGATGGCTCCCGCCATGGGACACGCGACGCTTCAACCGGTGGTCAACGCCCAGAGAGACACGACGCTGACCCTGGAGCCGCCCGTGGCCCGAGCCGAGGCAGACGCTCCCCTAGACCCTCACCAGGCGGATGGTGGTTTAGAAATGATCGACCTCACGCAGGACTCCCCGGACAGACCCTCGCGCAAGAAGAAGCACGACGGCACTGCTTACGAGCACGAAAGCCGTCGTGGTAAGAGTTCCTCCACAGGCGATGGGGATCTTCTCATCCTGCGCGAGCAGTCACAGGGTTTTGATCAGGAAGCCCTCAACCGAAGGGCCCTCCAGAGACGGATGGATCGATACCTCAGTCTCTTGGTCTACTTCCGGCGACACCCGGAGCTCTTGGACGAACACCAGCGTCAGCTCCTGTCGGTCGGTCCCCTCCCGATGCACCTGGACACCTCTCCACATCAACTGCTGCTCGAGGCCCGTGACACGGATAGAACTGCCGACCAACAGGCAACCGTCGCCAACCAGGAACAGCTTCTTCTGATTGCGCACAAGGCGTTGCCTACCACCGAACGTCTTCGGTTGTCTCACGAATGGCACTCGGGGCTGAACACCGCGGTACAGCAACAGTGGTGGTCGGAGTTCTTCGCCCAAGGCGGCTGGAAACACCCACTCTTCGGTTCCGAGGCCCCAAGAGGTGACGAGACTAGGACTCCAGGGAGGACCCCTCTCCTGCTCACCTACAACGGGCAGAGGAACAAACGCCCGGAACCCGAAGACGGCCCCGCCCTTCCCGCGGCCAAACGGGATCTCGCCGCGACGAGGCCGAACACCAGAGTCACTGGACTTGTCGCCCTTAAGAGGCTCACCAGGGAAGCAGACGTCGACGGCCCTGAGGACCTGGATGAGCTTCGACACCTGGGCTTCCTTTCCCAGGGCGCGGCCGTCTTTGACCTCAGCTGCATGTCCAGGGCTTGCACACACTTCCTGGGTGAGACCCCCATGATCACGGTCCCCCTCGACACACGCGTCGCGATCCCGTGTCTGCTGGTCTGTTATGACTCGACGTGGCTCTACGCTTCCCGCCAGGAACAGGGCTTTCGGTTGCAGACCCAAGGGTTCAAGGACAAGTCGTATCCGACTGTGGCAGCCCTACTCGCTGACTTCGTGGGGGCAGGGACCCTCTACTACAGCGAGTCACAGTGGTCGACTGTGCTGAACTCCTACAACTAGGAACTACTGGAGACGACCCTACGCAATGTAGGAGTGCCGGCCCGGCGTGCTACGAGGGCGATAGGCTATGCAGGGTCTCACAGACCTCGCACCCTATGATTTTAGTTTCCACCTTTTCCTTTTCCACTTCTTGTCTTTTAACTTCCCTTCTGCTTTCCCAACATGGTTTCCGTCCCGGGTATGACGTTAAACTGCGTCCGCCGACGCATTTGGGTCAACATTCTCTGATGACCAAGCCGTCTTTTTCCGTTTCTTCTCCCCTTCTCTTTGTTATGTTATTTTCATTATTCTTTCTGGCGATAGACTGATACGGGCCATGGAAGCAACCTCTGCTTAATTCCTGGTACGTGGGAGGCTCCTCTTGAGGATGTCAGTCACCTTTTCCCTTTTTTACTCGACTCTCTGTTTTCGTATGCAGTATTTATTCTTTCCCACCCCTTTTTATCTATTTCTTCGCTTCTTCATCCTAACTTAAAACCATTTCAGTCACCTTTTTCCCTTTATATTCGACTCTCTGTTTTCGTATGCAGTATTTATTCTTTTCCACCCCTTTTTAATTTTATTTTCTCGCTTCTTTATTCTAACTTACAATCATTTCAGTCACCTATACTTGTTTTTTCCACTATCATTACATTTGTATTTTATTTCCCCTTTTCCCCTTCTGCAGTGGCTCCTCCGATGAATGGTAGGAATGCACCAGTGCCCTGATAAAAGGGTGGGGAGCCGCAGCGAATGTGAGATATGATGTTGGCTGTGGTTTTATGTTTTTTTTTTCTTTTTTTCACTTTCTTTTATGAAAAGAAATATTATTGTGTGCAAGTACAGGAAGCATGATAAAAATAAAAATTCGAACAAAAAATAAAATAAAATAGGAGGAATGCTGCAAGTGGAGAAGAACAAAACAAAAGCACTCGGGAAGCCCTGGCAAGGACGGCTTGCATATAACGACGAAACACTGAAAGCAGCTGGGGACAAAGCGAGGGATGGATGACCACACGTAGCGCAACCTCAGGGGGGCTCAGCGTGCAGGCCTCTTTGGATGACAGCGACCGACGACGATGAGGCCTCGGCCCCACCACCCTGCCCTTCGGGCTGCACTGGGGTGTTTCTCAATTGCTTCTGGCAAACCTACTCAAAGCACTACTCCCTCACAGCACCCTAAGATGAACAAACAGCAACACCAGCAACAAAACCTACTGGAGTGGCAACAGAAACAAGAGAAGCAAGCAGAGGCGTGGCAACAAGAACAAGAACGAAGACAAGGAGTGCAGCAACGGCTCTGGCAGAAACAACAGACACTGTGGCAGGAACAGCAACAACACAGCTGGCAAGAACAACAGGAGGGAATACAACAAAGAAATTGGCAAAAAATACAAAAAGAGCAATGGACCAACGGAATGAACAAATGAAAACACAGCAGCTACGTCAACAGGAGATGGAAGAGCGGATGATTAGACTGCTGATAACGCTAGAAGTCGAGAAGCCTCAGCCAATCCCTCCAGTGATACCACAGATCAACCCAAAAACGAGCATGGAACAACCAAAGCAAGTGACAAAACTGCCCCCAACCTATAACAAAAAATCGACGGAGGCAGAGGTGAGGAGGAAAGTGACGCCAGATAGATGGATGTCTTAGTCCCTGATGAAACCAATTAAAAAAAAAAAAAAAAAAAAAAAAAAAAAAAAAAAAAAAAACCCCGCAAAAAAATGATATCTGCAAATGCAGCTCATCCAAAACCACCTCATATATTATTGTAGTCATTAATAACTAACAATTCTTAAGCTACAGTTTCTGTACTTTATTAGCTGGGTGGGACACAAACGACAAAAAAAATGAGCGGGCAACAGGCACAAGAGATGGCAACGGCAGCAGCGCAGACGTGTCCCGGGGATACCTCCACGGGGTCAGTGACAGCAGCACCAAGGGGGACACGAAGGACCCCAAGAGTGTACAAAAAGAAAAAAAGTGTAAAGTGCCAAACAACCAGCTTGTGGAATGAGAACACCAGTACGGTCATGAGTACCCGGGCAACCGGGTGAGCGTCTCGAGACAAAAAATATAAGAAAAGCAAGCGAACGACCCCTGTTGAATCCCTACTAAGGGTAGCCCGGCTCTGGCCAATCGAAGACATGATAGGATATGAGACATCCACATGGTATGAACGATTCCGGAGAATGGAAGGCACCAGCGGACAACTGGCGATGCAAGGTGAAGGAAAGGAAGAGCGGTCGTGGCTCCACAAGGCCCGAAAACGAGAGGAAGACCTGAAGATGGAACAATGTCCACGAGCTCCACTGCACAGGAAGGCAGCCATCATAGAGTGGAACACGCTGGAGAGGTTGTGCATAAGGACAGAAGGCGAGGGGACAAAGAAGCTGGAAGTGACGAAACAGAGAACGGCTGCCCTCGAGATGATCGCCAAGCTCCCAAAAGCCGACATCACCGTCTACACCGATGGGTCAGTCGAAGAGGGCAAGGGCGGCGCAGGAATCGTAATAGAAAGGGCTGGGGGGACGGCGACGGAGATAAGCGTAGGCGTCTGCAACCTGTGTGACAGTTTCCAAGCAGAGATGAACGCCATCAACACGGCACTAGCGAGGCTCGTGAAGGAGGACACGCAAGGGACGCAGATCAACCTGCTGACAGACTCTATGGCGTGTCTGCAAAAGCTTAAGCAAGGTCCCGCAAGGCAACAAGAAGACATGGTGGTCGAGGCATGGCACAACATACACGTGCTGACAACGAGAGGAAACCACCTCACATGCTGCTTTATCCCAGGCCACTGCGGATTAGAAGGAAACGAGAAGGCAGACCAACTCGCCAGCAACGGCAGAGACAAGGAAGCAACACAGAAGATAAGCATGGGTGTGGCAAAGAACCACCTAAGAAAAGCTGGGAAGCGGGAAATATTAGCAGGGTTGAACAAGGAAAAGACATACAATAAGTGGGCAGGTAGAACGGAAGCACCGAAGAAGATGGAAGGGCTGAACAGGAAGGAAGAAGTGCTGATCAACCAGCTAAAGACTGGGCACCATGACCTGCTGAAGGTGGGATACGCCGAGCAGCGAATTTGCGTGAAGTGCGGCCCCAACACGAAGCGAACCCTCCAACATCTCTTCCTAGACTGTCCGTCATCCAAAGCAAGCAGGGACAAACACTTCGACACCCTGACGCTGAGACACATCCTTGTGGAGAACCCACGAAAAGCAATCCGTTGACCTCCTCGTCGGTCATCACCGGTAGCGCCGGAGTAGAAGAACGTATTGCAGATGCTCAGGGTGACGAACAGGCCTAGAAGAGGCACAGAAGAAAACAAGAAGTACTCGACAAGATCGATGCATGGGCCAAAAGCGGGGAACTTAAACTGTCGTACAAGAAAACCTGCTTGAAGGGCACCAGGTGGTTGCAATTAAAAAGAACAGCCCCACTCCGTACCCCCTACAGCAGGAAGGCGTGCAACATCGGGGAGTAGCTGTACGGGATGTCCTACGCCAAGACGTCAGACAACGACGACGACCCTGGGGAGCTTGTTGTGTCTCGATCTTCACCTTCATTTATATATTTCCTCGTTTGCAAGATCACTTTCAAACAGAAACACAACAACAAAAATAAAAAAAGAAAAGAAGAAAAGAAATGAACGATATGACAGTGTTCGTGAAGACGGGAGGTGGGGTTCACGATGTGGAAGTGTCGGGGAAGGAGACGGTGGGGAGCCTGTACAAGAAGGCGGGGTGTGCTGCTGGTTTACTCGAAGGCAGGTTCAAACTGGTTTGGGAGGGTGAGGTCCTTGACAGGAATGGGGGTGAAGAGCTTCAGCAACTTGCCCTCGTGGAGGGCTCCGTGGTCCATGTGGAGGAGAACAAGAAAACAGTTCATTTGGAAGAGCTGAAGGACGAGAACTCAGAAGTGGTTTCGGAGCTTGAGGGTCTTGTGTCAGCTGATCCTGAGCTTGTTCTGGTGGTGGAGGTGGGGGACTCTCCAGCTGTCTTGTCCATGAGCAGCAGTGACCTTCCTTCTGGACTTCGGTTCCTTGTTGTCACCGACTCCACAGGCTGTGTTACAAGTATAGACAATGATTTTCTTCAAGAATGCCACCACCTGACGTCTGTCTCTCTCATCCTCCCCAATGTTTCTACCATTCTTGATGACGTTTTAAGAGACTGCACCAATCTAGAAACCATCGACTTGAATGTGATGACCAATCTTAATTCCATTGGTGATTACTTCTTGTTTGGGTGCAAAGAACTAGAAACCATCAACTTGAATGCAATGACCAATCTTAATTCTATTGGTGATGGCTTCTTGTCACAGTGCGAAAATCTAGAAACCATCGACTTGAATGGGATGACCAAACTTAATTCAGTTGGACATTACTTCTTGTTAGGGTGCGAAAAACTAGAGACCATCGACTTGCATGCGATGACCAATCTTGATTCAATTGGTGATCGCTTCTTGTCAGGGTGCGAAAATCTAGAAACCACCAACTTGAGTTCGATGACCAATCTTTATTCCATTGGTGATTACTTCTTGTGTGGGTGCGAAAAACTAGAAACCATCAACTTGAATGTGATGACCAATCTTTCTTCCATTGGTGATTACTTTTTGTGTGGGTGCGGAAAACTAAAAACCATCAACTTGAATGGGATGACCAATCTTTCTTCTGTTGGTGATGGCTTCTTGTCAGGGTGTAACAATTTAGAGACCATCGTTTTGAGAGGAGGCACTGATACTTTTAACAAGCTCTTAGAGGCTAAGGTGCCACCGGGGGTAAGTATACAGAAATAGAAATAAAAGAAAAGAGTACATTTTGCACCTCTTGCTTCACTTGGAAGCAGATGACTTTTTATGTTTTTACTTTCCTCCGTTTGCCCTGTCTTGATCCTGTCACATACTGCAGGTTCCCTACTTAGACGGACTGTGAGCGATGATCTTACCGCAGATGCCATCCATGACTGAAAGGCAAACCCCGACAGCTAACACCAAGATGCAACAGCAGAATAGTGACAGGCACGTGTAGGATCCCCTGTCCGCGGTAGGCACCAACCATGGCACAAATACCGCAAAAATTTGTTGATCTTCCGGCGTCTTTTCTCTGAAGACCATTTTCACAAAATCTGCAGAAAACATGAGGGGCTGGCTTGGGTCTTGTCACACGTTGTGTCTTGAGAAAGTGGGCTTTGGTCCACGTACGTCCTGGCCATTGCCTCGCTTTGCCATCCTAGATGAGTGGCCGGTTGGGATGAAAGAAACATGAAGAAACAAAATAAAGTTACTTTATCTGGATTCCCTCTAAAGGGATTTTGGCTAGTGGACAGGAAAATAAAGTTCTCTATATTTTCCGGCAGCCACCCAGGCCGCCCTAAGCACACATGGTATCAAAATCCATGCATCAAGCAGGAGAAGTAGTAGCTGACTAGTAGCCCAACTACTGGTTCACCCTTTTTTTCTTTTCTTTTCTGCCATCATTTATTTTTTAGTAGAACGTCCTCAGCCAAAAAAAAAAAAAAAAAAAAAAAAAAAAAAAAAAAAAAAAAAACGCTAGGTTGGGGGGCAAAAACAATAAAATAACAGATTCTGCTATTAAAGTGGACTTTACCCCTTTCCCTTGGCCCATTTTCTGTCCCTTGGGTCATGATTATCCCAATGTTTTTTATTGTTTTCCAATTGGTTTTTTTACTGTCATATTATTTGTCTTTTTCTGCAGTGGCTCCTCCAATGAATGGTAGGAATGCACCAGGGCCCTGATAAAAGGGTGGGGAGCCGCAGCGAGAGGTGCAGTGTATTTTCTTCTTTCCCCAGGGCTTTCCCCCCCTTTTTTTTCTTTTTTTTTGTGGTTTTATGTCTCTTCTTCTTTTCTTCACTTTCTTTTATGAAGAGTATTATTATTGTGTTCCTGTGAGTTTACCTTCAAGGCAAGTACAGGAAGAAAGAAAAAAAACAAAAATAAAATAAAATGGGAGGCATGCTGTGAGCGGAGAAGAACAAAAGCACTAACGAAACGCTGAAAGCAGCTGGGGACAAAGCGAGGGATGGATGACCACACGTAGTGCAACCTCAGGGGGGGGCTTGGCGTGTGGGCCTCTTTGGATGACAGCGACCGACGACGATGAGGCCTCGGCCCCACCACCCTGCCCTTCAGGCTGCACTGGGGTGTTTCTCAATTGCCTCTGGCAAACCTACTCAAAGCACTACTCCCTCACAGCACCCTTAGTTAACACTTAGCAAGTGACTTGCAGGCACCAGGTACGCATCCAAAAGGACAAGCTAGCTGTGTACCCCTGCAGCACCCTCCATGCTTCCTCACAGCACCCTTAGTTAACACTTAGCAAGTGACTTGCAGGGCACCAGGTGGTTGTTCAAGAGACAAGATAGCTGTTCCTACTCTGTCCCAAATATGAGAACACCAGTACGGTCATGAGTACCAACCGGGTGAGCGTCTCGAGACACTTCCAACCCACCTAGTGGGTGCGGCCTTAGCAAGTCGAAAAGGAAGTGGAATTTAAAAAAAAAAAAAAAATACTGTAAAATGAAAAACTCCGGACGGAAAAATGTCCGAGTTTTTTTGGCGTCCGGGAATTTTTCCTTCCGGGAGTTTTTTTTTAGGTAAGGCCGTCAGGGGGCCTGGTCCACTACCACCTGCAAACTGGCCTGGGCTGCAAACGGCAACCGCGCGAAGAAACCCCCAGGGTTCCCTTTCTGCATCTTTGTCCTCCCTTGCTGCCCCTGAGGCAATCAGCTTGTCGAGCCTTCGTGTGGCCCACTATTTATAACCTTAATAGATGCTTTAGAATAAAGAAGCGAAAAAGTGAAATAAAAAGGGGAGCAAGGATCTTATTCTTATTATGCTTGCTAAAGGGGACTTACGACATATTTACTACAACATATTAAAAGCTGAAGAAACCCGGAGATAGAAAACACAAACATGAGCCTCACAGTGTTGATCAGGACTGTCGACGAGGATGTGGTGCACGAGGTGGAGCTGTCTGGGTTTGACAGGGTGAAGGACCTGTACAGGAAGGCGGCAGAGGCTTCTGCGGTGGAGGAGGGGATATTCCTCTTGCACTTCGAAGGTGTTGTCTTGGATAATGATGGGACATCTGGCGGTGGTGGGAAGGAGCAGGAGATACAGCAGCTTGGGATGGGGCAGGGGAGCGAGCTTCTCTTGTGCGGTATTAGTCATAATAAACCACTTGATGTCAACGTCAGTCATGTGGAGCTCTGGAGTCGAAGAGAGGAGATTGCAAGGCTTCTTGAGGAGAATCCTGAGCTTTCTCTTGCGGTGGATGTCACTGGTCTGGACTGTCTTGATGTCAGGCTCACAAGCAAGCTTCCCTCAAAGCTTCGGCACCTCAAGGTGTGGTCCCTGGGCGGTGCGACCTCTATTGGGGACTCCTTTTTGTCTCGCTCCTCACTCGTCACCTTGGACCTGACGGCCTTGCAGGGTGTTCAGTCCGTTGGGCACTCTTTCCTCTGCGAGTGCAGATCCCTAACTACTGTTGATCTGTGTTCCCTCCGGAACTGGGTACCTGTCGGACATAAGTTCCTTGAAGGCTGTTCTTCATTGACTTCTGTTGATCTGAGTACTTTGCGGAATGTTCAGTCCATTGGGAACTGGTTTCTTTCGGATTGCAGCTCTCTGAAGACTGTTGATCTGAGCCCCCTTCGCAATGTCACCACCGTCGGCAGCGGTTTTCTCACTGGCCTCAAGTCGTTGGCTTCTGTTGACCTGAGTCCCTTGCAGAATGTGACCAGGATGAACCACTGTCATTTCATGTCTCATTGTGCTTCTTTAAGATCTATCGATCTGAGCCCCCTGCACAACACCTTTCATAAATTCCGGGTGTACTATTTTCTCTACGGATGCAAAGCTCTAACGACTGTGGATCTGGGTCCTTTGTGGAACGTTCAGTCAGTTGGCGATGCTTTTCTCAACAGCTGCAAGTCTTTGAAAACAATTGATCTGAGCCCCCTTCGCAATGTCACCACTGTCGGCAGCTGTTTTCTTTCAGGGACCCCAGTGGCACACAGGAAAGATGTTCTGGAATTCCTCAGACTACGGGTACAGGAGCGAATAGAGCCAACAAGGTTCGTGGGCCCTGAGCAACTAGCACAACAAAAGGAGCAACCAGCAAAGCCAACAAGGTTCGTGGGCCCTGAGCTACCAGAACAACAAAAGGAGCAACCAACAAAGCCAACAAGGTTCCGGGGCCCTCCTGTGAGGCAAACAACCTGTAAAAGTAAAGAGTGTTGCATCGTTTCCTGATGACTTCACGGGGCAGGAAGAAGGCATCACGGGCTACCGTCACCCCTCCAACACCTACTTATCTAATAGTGCAATTTAAAAAGAAAGAAAGGAAAGTCCTACTTCTTCTTCTTTCTTTTCTTGTATCGTTGTCTTTTTCACTTTTCTCTCATTTCCTTTGTTCCTTTTTTTCCCATTCGTCCCCCTGCTGCCCCTTCCGCAAACCTAAACTACCCGTTCAACTTCCCCTCCTGTTTCTTACTATTTGGACGTTCCAAAACAGGGACCTCCTTTATCTCATCTCTACTATTTTCTTTCTTCTGCATAACATTGCAGTTCCCTGACCTGCTCATATACGTAAGAAAGCCCCCCCCCAAAAAAAACGAACTTATTCTCAGTAAACATTTTAGCCACCCCGATAACGTGATCTTGGGCAGGAAGTCCAGCCTCATTTTGGGGTGAGCCGCGGACGAGAGTCGTGATTGACGGGAGAGCCCGAACAAGGCGCACCACTGTGTCTCATGGTGTAGAGGAACAGACCAATCGTATTACAAAAAGCTACAGACAAGCGAGCAAAGTACGCGAGTGTCAATCCTGTGGGGGCTTTTTTACAATGAAGTTTCATCCGATCAAACGATTCTTCACGCACTCAACCTCTCATGGGAACACGCACACGTCCCGCAGAGTTGGCGCAACCCAACAAAAACAGAGCACACCTCTGTAACCTAACTGAGAAGCTTTTGAAAACACGGAGACACGTTCTCTATGCACCTCCTACCCCCAACAACAGAAAATAAAAATGAACGATATGACAGTGTTCGTGAAGACGGGAGGTGGGGTTCACGATGTGGAAGTGTCGGGGAAGGAGACGGTGGGGAGCCTGTACAAGAAGGCGGGGTGTGCTGCTGGTTTACTCGAAGGCAGGTTCAAACTGGTTTGGGAGGGTGAGGTCCTTGACAGGAACGGCTGTGAAGAGCTTCATTCACTTGCCCTCTTGGAGGGCTCCGTGGTCCATGTGGAGGAGAACAAGAGGAGAACCGTTCGTCTGGCAGAGCTGAAGGACGAGAACTCAGGAGTGGTTTCGGAGCTTGAGGGTCTTACGCTGATATCACGTCAGCTAGGCACTACGGTGCGGGTGGCAGAACACTTCGTTATTCTGGCCTTAAAAAGAAATAAAAAAGAAGCTTTTTCCTCTCTTTTAATATCAACATGCACAATTTTATAACAACAAACAACGCAGGAGTTTGAAAGAAAACAAAAGAAAAGAGACATAACCATGAAAGGAAGCGAAGGACCATCGGCAGTGACGCTGCAGGCGAGGCTCCCCACCTCTGAGACCATCAGCATTGAGGCAGTGGCTTCGGAGGAGATGATGAAGGTGAAGGAGAGGATCGCATCGATGGGACGGTTGGATGTGGACAGCTTCACCCTCACCTTCGATGGGGAGGTGGTGGCGGCAGCTGCTGACGACGGCGGTGGGCAGCTTGTCGAAGATCTTCCTTTTGAGGATGGAAGCATGCTTGAAGTGGTGGTGTGCAAGAGGCAGGCGGCTCTGTTGAAACTCTCTGAGATGGGGATCGAAGTGAAAGGAAGGGACTTGTACGGAGTCTTACGTGATGGCTTACGTGATGGCTTACGTGATGGCTTACGTGATGGCTTACGTGATGGCTTACGTGATGGCTTACGTGATGGCTTACGTGATGGCTTACGTGATGGCTTACGTGATGGCTTACGTGATGGCTTACGTGATGGCTTACGTGATGGCTTACGTGATGGCTTACGTGATGGCTTACGTGATGGCTTACGTGATGGCTTACGTGATGGCTTACGTGATGGCTTACGTGACTTTTCAGATGACAGACACAGACACAGACACTTTACAGAGGGGGACGTAATAGAAGACGAGAAGGTTATGAACTGCGAGATTATGAACCTTCTCCTGGATGCTGGGGTGAGTGGTGGGGAGGAGAAGGTTTTTCACATGGCGGCCCAGCACAATCTTCCTTCTTGTGTGGAGGTCCTCTTGATTCGCACTTCTGTGGACGTGAATTCAAAAGTGTTTTGCGAAGATTTAAGCACTCCTTCTTGTGTGGACGTGAATTCAGAAATAGGTCTCCCTTACGATTGGGGATGTTCGTATACAGCACTTCACCGGGCCACTTCTGAGGAGGTGGCGGCTGTTCTCTTGAGACACAATGCAGATGTCAACGCAAGAGACAGTGAAGGTGTTCCTGTCATTCACGGTTCAACAAACATGCTTTCTCTACTTCTGAAACACAATGCAGATGTGAATGCGAGAGACTGGGAAGGAAGGACAGTTCTTCATCGCCATGTTGATCCCTCTGCTGTACACCTGCTTCTTGAACACAAGGCAGACATCGAAGCAAAAGACAAGGAGGGAAGAACACCCCTGTGCTTGGCTTATCTAAACATGGCAGAAGCACTTCTTGAGCACAATGCTGATGTGAAGGCAAGGGACTATAGAGGGAACACGTGTCTGCACCACGCTGTTAAAAGGGGTTATTTAGATGTGTTGCCTGTTCTGCTGAGACACAATGCAGATGTGACGGCAAGGAACGATGAAGGGAAGACGGCTCTCGATCTTGTCCACTCTGATGATGATGATGATGATGATGATGGATATAGGGACTTCAGAGCAGCGACGATGCGATACCTGTTGGAGGACCCGAGTCTCGCTCATGATCTGGAGCTGTTCGAAAGTGGGAGGGAGCTGAGCGACGTCAGCAGGCTTCCTGTTGTTCAACTGCTTTCAAGGAGTATCGCCCGTTGGGATGAAGAATACTGATTGGAGGAGTACGCCCACCGGCAAGCCCCCCGACGAGCCCACCGACTAGCCGTCTACCTACCCTGCTTCTTCATCCTAACTTAAAACCATTTCAGCTACCTAGCAAGCTAATCAAAAGGCAGCAGGAAGAAAACAAATCAAGTGTAAACAAATAGAAAAAAAAAAAAAAAAAAAAAAAAAAAGGAAAGAAAGAAAAAATAACATAAACCCCAACAACCCTCTTCCCCCATGAGCATCAACAAAAAAAAAAAAAAAAACAAAAAAAAAAAAAAAGAATCCCGAGGACTGGCAACCAAAGGAGAAGAAAAAAAAAAAAAAAAAAAAGAAAAGCCATTAGCCAAACAGTGGAAAGAGAATACCCATGTCACAAAGGTGCTAGAACAATAACACAGGCCGACACGAAAGCACGAACGTCTCAACACACTTCCGTTGGCTCCACACAGCCCAGCTGGGTGGGGTCGGTCTGGCTAGACCAAGAGGAGGTGGAATTTAAAAAAAAAAGAAAAACTATTTGGACGTTCCAAAACAGGGACCTCCTTTATCTCATCTCTACCATTCTGCATAACATTGCAGTTCCCTGACCCGCTCATCCACATAAGAAACCCCCCACATCCAGCACCCCCTGACTGACTATTCAACATATAAGAAGATGCTGAGGACCGGCACCCTCAGTAGCCTTCAAAAAAAAAAAAAAAAAAAAAAAAAAAAGCCAAACAACCAGCAAAGCTTGTGGAAAAGAGAACACCAGTACGGTCATGAGTACCCGAGCAACCGGGTAAGCGTCTCGAGACACTTCCAACCCACCTATTGGGTGCGGCCTTAGCATTACGTTCTTCCACTCGGGCGCTACCGGTGATGACCGACGAGGAGGTCAACAGCGAACAACACATCTGATGTACTTCTTATATTTTCATGTTATTTCCACCACCTTTTTTTTTTTTTTTTTTTTTTGTCACCCGACTCACCGCAGTGTAGTCGGGGACCAATGCTCGCAATAAGCAATGGGTATTTTTCCAATCATTTTTTTTTACCGACTTGTAATGGAAGTTCCTACTCGCGAAAGTGGAATCGACTATAAAAAGAAGTCCCACTTCTTCATATTAGTAACGTTGTTTGTTGCGGAAACACCCACTCTTCGGTTCCGAGGCCCCAAGAGGTGACGAGACTAGGACTCCAGGGAGGACCCCTCTCCTGCTCACCTACAACGGGCAGAGGAACAAACGCCCGGAACCCGAAGACGGCCCCGCCCTTCCCGCGGCCAAACGGGATCTCGCCGCGACGAGGCCGAACACCAGAGTCACTGGACTTGTCGCCCTTAAGAGGCTCACCAGGGAAGCAGACGTCGACGGCCCTGAGGACCTGGATGAGCTTCGACACCTGGGCTTCCTTTCCCAGGGCGAGGCCGTCTTTGACCTCAGCTGCATGTCCAGGGCTTGCACACACTTCCTGGGTGAGACCCCCATGGTCACGGTCCCCCTCGACACACGCGTCGCGATCCCGTGTCTGCTGGTCTGTTATGACTCGACGTGGCTCTACGCTTCCCGCCAGGAACAGGGCTTTCGGTTGCAGACCCAAGGGTTCAAGGACAAGTCGTATCCGACTGTGGCAGCCCTACTCGCTGACTTCGTGGGGGCAGGGACCCTCTACTACAGCGAGTCACAGTGGTCGACTGTGCTGAACTCCTACAACTAGGAACTACTGGAGACGACCCTACGCAATGTAGGAGTGCCGGCCCGGCGTGCTACGAGGGCGATAGGCTATGCAGGGTCTCACAGACCTCGCACCCTATGATTTTAGTTTCCACCTTTTCCTTTTCCACTTCTTGTCTTTTAACTTCCCTTCTGCTTTCCCAACATGGTTTCCGTCCCGGGTATGACGTTAAACTGCGTCCGCCGACGCATTTGGGTCAACATTCTCTGATGACCAAGCCGTCTTTCTCCGTTTCTTCTCCCCTTCTCTTTGTTATGTTATTTTCATTATTCTTTCTGGCGATAGACTGATACGGGCCATGGAAGCAACCTCTGCTTAATTCCTGGTACGTGGGAGGCTCCTCTTGAGGATGTCAGTCACCTTTTCCCTTTTTTACTCGACTCTCTGTTTTCGTATGCAGTATTTATTCTTTCCCACCCCTTTTTATCTATTTCTTCGCTTCTTCATCCTAACTTAACTTAAAACCATTTCAGTTGCCCCCCCCCCCTCCTTTTTATCTTCTTCACTTTTCTTTCATATCCTTTTCCACTTTTTCCCATTCGTCCCCTCCCCCACCCCCTTCACCTACCACCCACCACAGCACGAAGAAGGAAGAAAAAAAGTAGTATTTCATAAGAAGTTATCGGAATTTAGAAAAAAGAAGAATTGCGTCTCGTTTTTACACATATTTCCTCCTTTGCAAGATCACATTCAAAACACAGGGCTTGAGAGAGAAACGGAGCAGAAACACAACAACAAAACAAGAAAAAAAAGAAAATGAACGATATGACAGTGTTCGTGAAGACGGGAGGCGGGGTTCACGATGTGGAAGTGTCGGGGAAGGAGACGGTGGGGATCCTGTACAAGAAGGCGGGGTGTGCTGCTGGTTTACTCGAAGGCAGGTTCAAACTGGTTTGGGAGGGTGAGGTCCTTGACAGGAATGGGGGTGAAGAGCTTCAGCAACTTGGGCTTGTGGAGGGCTGTGTGGTCCATGTGGAGAACAAGAGGAGAACCGTTCGTCTGGCAGAGCTGAAGGACGAGAACTCAGGAGTGGTTTCGGAGCTTGAGGGGCTTTTGTCAGCTGACCCTGAGCTTGTTCTGGTGGTGGAGGTGGGGAATATCGAAGTCTTGTCCATGCGCAAGAAACATCTTCCTTCTGGACTTCGGTTCCTCGTTGTCACCGACCCCACAGGCTGTGTTACAAGGATAGACGAAGCGTTTCTAAACAACTGCGACCACCTGACGTCTGCCGACCTCATCCTCCCCAATGTTTCTACCATTGGCCATCAGTTTTTGATATCGTGCAAAAGATTAGAAACCATCGACTTGAATGCGATGACCAATCTTAATTCCATTGGTAATAGCTTCTTGTCAGGGTGCATACAAGTAGAAACCATCGACTTGAGTTCTATGGCAAATGTTTCTTCTATTTCTAATTTCTTTTTGTCTGGTTGGAAGAAACTAGAAACTATCGACTTGAGTGCGATGACCAATCTTGATTACATTGGGGATGGTTTCTTGTTTGGGTGCAGTAACTTAGAAACCATCGACTTGAGTGCGATGGCCAATCTTGATTACATTGGCTCTTACTTTTTGTCAAGGTGCGAAAAACTTGAAACCATCCACATGACTGCGATTACTCTTTCTTTCGTTGGTCATTACTTCTTGGATAGGTGCGACAAACTAGAAACCATCGTTTTGAGAGGAGGCACTGATACTTTTAACAGGCTCATAAAGGCTCAGATCCCAACAGGGGTAAGTATACAGAAATAAAAAGAAATTAAAAAAAAAAAGCAATTTTTTCTTTTCCTTTTTTATCTTTTTTTTTTTTTTTATGTTTCTCTTTTTTTTTATAAAAAAGGTGGTGGGGATAACATAGAAATATAAGAAGTACATCAGATGTGTTGTTCGCTGTTGACCTCCTCGTCGGTCATCACCGGTAGCGCCCCGAGTGGAAGATCATAAAGCAGATGCTCAGGGTGACGAACAGGCAGCAAACTGCACGAGCGCAGAATCTTGGTTACCCGGAACGCCCCTGCTAGGGTTGAGCACACCGCACGCATTAAGGACACGACGCGGAACGCAGAAGAAGCTACTGCTCGGCCGAGGAGCGCCCCCTGTAATCAAGTAGGTAGTTCGTGCTTCGTTGCACGCTTAATGCCACCTAGTGTTGCAATCAAAGCCCCATTTTCTTTTTTTTTTGCTTGAAACAAAAAAAGCAAACACTGTAAGTGAATTGTTTGTAAAAAGAAGAGCTTCGGCCTTGCTGCAAGGCTGCAAAGGCAGCAAGCTAGCCAGCAAGTAGGACGTAACGCAGCTTGCCCGGCTTTCCCGTTTTTATTCGACTCTCTGTTTTCGTATGCACTAAATATCCTTTCTTCTTCACCTGTTTTTTTACTTTTTCGCTTTTTATTCCCACTTGCAAATATCATTTGAGTTGCGCACCAATCCCTGTCCCCTTTTTAATTTAATTTTCGTATTTGCTTCATCAACAATATTCAAAGCTGAAGAAAGAAAACACAAACATGAGCCTCGCAGTGTTGATCAGGACTGTCGACGAGGATGTGGTGCACGAGGTGGAGCTGGAGAACACGAAGACCTTACGCAAGTAAGAGTGCTGGCCCGGCGAGCTACGAGGGCAAAAAACCTCATTTCTCCTTGGAGATGAGAACATATATTATAGTGCGACATGATCAGACTGGAACGGCCGCCCCGGGGCATCCTCTGCTCAACCCGGCGGACGTGGGAGGCCCTTCTTCGGAAGGTGCCAGTCGCTTGATCAGTGTCGTCGAATGCGCGCTATATTTTATATTTTATAAGTACATATAACAATCGATTGAAAGAAGAAGAACGTTTACCAAGAGGTGGAGCTGTCTGGGTTTGACAGGGTGAAGGACCTGTACAGGAAGGCGGCAGAGGCTTCTGCGGTGGAGGAGGGGATGTTCCTCTTGCACTTCGAAGGTGTTGTCTTGGATAATGATGGGACATCTGGCGGTGGTGGGAAGGAGCAGGAGATACAGCAACTTGGGATGGGGCAGGGGAGCGAGCTTCTCTTGTGCGGTATTCATAATAAACCACTTGATGTCAGTCATGTGGAGCTCTGGAGTCGAAGAGAGGAGATTGCAAGGCTTCTTGAGGAGAATCCTGAGCTTTCTCTTGCGGTGGATGTCACTGGTCTGGACTGTCTTGATGTCAGGCTCACAAGCAAGCTTCCCTCAAAGCTTCGGCACCTCAAGGGGGTTATTGTGGGGGACTATTTTTTTTAACGCAAGAAGCTAGATGGTTCGTGATGAACGGTTCAAAATTTCACGGAACTACTTAGTTCGAAGGCGCTTTGTGGGTGGCCCGGGTGCTTCTGCGTTGCCGGAAGGGCACGTGGATTCATGTGTTGACAACTTATCCAGTATTTGCTTTCTTTCATGGCCCGCAATGTCAATATTCCATTCCTGAGCAAGATCCCAAAGCTGTGCCGTAGCCCACTGGGTATTGTGAGGCTGCTTTACGCAAGTAAGAGTGCTGGCCCGGCGAGCTACGAGGGAAAAAAACCCCATTTTCTTCTAGAAGATGAGAAATATGTTATAGTGCGACATGATCAGACTGGAACGGCCGCCCCAGGGCATCCTCTGCTCAACCCGGCGGACGTGGGAGGCCCTTCTTCGGAAGGTGCCAGTCGCTTGATCAGTGTCGTCGAATGCGCGCTATATTTTATAAGTACATAAAACAATGGAATTTAAAAAAAAAAAAAAAAATCGATTGAAAAGGAAAAGTATTTGAGTGTGGCACCGGCGATTCAGACCTCCCGTCATTTTGAGGGGTTAGGGAGGGCTGTGGCATGCCCCAAGCAGCCGAGGCGGGACGTTGATTGATGACTGCAGCAGAGCGCCGAATCAACGTGGCACTGTGGGTAGGGCAGGCACATGAAAAAGGTCATGCAACTGCTCGGCACCTTTAGCTGTATGCGGACCATACAGCTGAGGGCACTTAGCAAAGTAAGCACTTTGAAGGGGTCGGACCCTTTAGGTTGTTGCGGGTGTTCCAATGGACACTACACCTGACGAGACTCCAGCAGCCTCCCAAGCCCTTGCAGCTTCTCAAGCCCCGACAGCTTCCCAAGCCTCTCAGACCCCCGCAACCTCCCAGCAACCACCTAACGCCAAAACCAGGCGGTTTGTTTGCAACGTTTGTAGGTTCTCCACAGCCTGGGAGAAAAACTGTTAAAATTTCTAGGCATGAAAATCTTGGCACGATTTGGCATGTTAAGATTTCCGAAGTGCTCTAAGCCCCGCTCCCTGCTTTCCATGTGGCAGGCCCCCCTGCCCAAATAAGTACAACTCAAGTAAGTGTATTCCAAATAATTCTTTTTTTTTTGGAGCCCAAACACCCCCCCCCTCCACTGCCCAAATAAAGGGATTATTCGGACTTTACTTTTTTTTTTTTTTCCTTCATAAATCCAATAAGTTTTTTTTTTAATTTTTTTTAATATTTTTTTTTAGATAAAAATAATAAAAAAAGAATTAACAGGTTTTTTTTACCCCCCCCAAAAAAATATAAATATGAGTATCATGAAATACCTTCACCGGCAAACGGTTGTGAAAGCCTTCGTCCTCGCCTGTTTGTGGGGAGTCTGTATTTATTTCGTGGTGAGGCTGACCTCAGAGTACGAAGAAACAGGGAGGAAAAACACCGTGTCGTTGGAAGTACAAAGGTTCGAACAGTTGGAGTTACCGAACTTTGTAATATTCAGTGGGGCGGGAAGCCTGTGTCACTTCGAGCCAGTTGAATGCGTGTTCGCCGGGGAGAACGTAACAAAGGTTAACTGCATACCGGCGGTAATGGAGAAGAATTACAATGGGGAAGCTTCGTTACTCAACGCCACGACAGGGAGTAGCCTAGGGGTAGCGTTTAAGACCCCCTTTGACATTCTTCACCTCACCTTCAGCCTTGTACATAGAGGGAACCTGTCTGCTGCCACACCTGAGGAGTGCGGGCTGTTATCTGCTGGACCTGACACGGAACTGTCGCAGTTTGTTGTTCCAGTGAGCGACCGTGACATCATTATTGCATTAGGTTTGGGGAAGAATGAGGAAAGTTTAAGTTTAAAGGGTCTTGGAATCCCCTCATATGTGGGATTTGGTCAGATCGCGCACTTCACCTTCTCTCTAGAACAGGAGCTCTTTATCGGCGACAGCGACGCAGAGAACACCACAGCTTTTGGTTTGTCTCAATTTCCAAAATACCACAAGCGTGACGCGTTTGAAATTCGAATCAGTGCCGCCTCGTTCCTTATCCGCCGCATCGTTCACAAGAAAGGCCAATCGTTACTTGACCTCATGGGAGGGATTTTTGGGTGGGTCGGTGTGTTCACAGGGGCGTGTATCCACAGTCTGTTCTCAACTGCCGTGGACGTTGCGACAAGGGCGAAGGGGGAGCAGGAGAAGCAGAAGCGCAAGATGCTGGAGAAGCAGGAGGAGAGCATGTTGTCACCTACGCCGTCGCTCTGTGCTTCTCCACAGGAGGCGCAGTACTTTCAGATTTGAATTTTTTTTTCTTTTCTTTTTTTTTTTTCCCGGCGTTTTTATCGCAGTTTTTTTTTTTTTTTTTTTTTTTTTTTCTCTTCCTGGTACCTGGTACTCATGTCGTCTCAACACGGTCTGGCTAGACCAAGAGGAGGTGGAATTTAAAAAAAAAAAAAAAAAAAAAAAAAAAAAAGGAAATGTTGGAAGAATTCATATGAATTCTTCCGCACCTTACAGTAAAAGAAGAAAAAAAAAGGTGGGGTGTGTGTGGACGTTGTAGTCGTCTTGAAGCGTCACTCAAGGAACAAAAAGCACATCTGGTCGCCTCTCTCAGCAGACGAAGGGGAGAGAGGTGGGCTTGGCAAGCCAGCAGGATGTGTCTGATTTAAAAAAAAAGAGTCGGTTGATTGTTGTTTGTGCACAGCCGGGATTAACCTGTAGAAGGAGAAGCCCAACAATGCTACTTTTCATCTATTTTTTCGCTTCTCTATTCTAACTTAAAATCAATTCCGCTAGCACTACTCTTTTAGCACTAACTGGTCCGGCCCCATGTTCCACGTAAGGCGCAGGCCTCGGGAATTTTAAAAAAAAAAAAAAAAAAAAAAAAAAAAAAAAGCCCTGGTATAGTGCCCATTTAATTGTTTTACAGTAGTTCTTCTTTTCTTTTTTTTTTTTTTTTGGAGCCCAAACACTCCACTGCCCAAATAAAGGGATTATTCGGACCCTTTCTTTTTTTTTTTTTTTTTTTTTTTTTTTTTTTTTTTTATCTCTCATCTTGATTCCTTTTTTTAAAAAAAGAAAAAAAGAGAGACCGATAAAGTTTGAGCGAGGCAAAATAAAATTACCCCCGAACGGGTATGAAAAAGAAAGAAAGAAAAAAAAAAAAGAGTCTTCAGTCTGGTTGTATGTGTTGTTCTGCTTCTTATAAGATTATAACCTGCAAAAAAAAAAAAAAAAAAAAAAAAAAAAGAGGAAAAGAAAATATGAAAAGAAAAAAATAAAGAACGAAACTGCCTCGTCCCCGAACATTCCGTTTTTTTTTTTAATTAGGGAACGTTACAAGCTTAGAGACTAGTCTCCAAGTTCCTACCCCCCCCCCCCCCCCCCCCCCATTCTCAATCACAGCAGCCACCCGCTCACGTGCCAAACAGTTGGTTCCTTTTTTTCTTTTCTTCTTTTTTTAAAAATCCACATCCTCACCTCAGTGGTACTGGGAATACAAAAAAAAAATTATATTTTTTAGTAGGGGGAGGGGGATTAATTATTTTTTTTTTCATTCTGCTTTTTTTTGGAGGAGAAACCGCTGCTGAAAGGGGATAGGTGCAGGTAGAAGATGAGAACAAGGGGGCGTCTCACAAAGACTTCCTTTAACTCATATATATTTTTTCTTCTTCTTCTTTTTTTTTAAAAAACCTCCCTTCTTCCTCCCCACTGTTTTGGTGGTGGGGATGACCTGGAGATTTAATGATGTACATCACTAGTAGCATCCTAGTGGAACAACGTTTTTGATTCTCTTTTCTCGCGCTCTCGTGCGACCTATGAGGCAACGGTTACTGTTCGTGTTCTCTCCCCAGCCTGCTTGCCCTGTTATTAGGTAACTCTAACTTAAAATCATTTCGGTTGCCCTGTTTTAGCATGCAAGCAGGGTTATTCCTTTAACTATTTTATATTTCTCTCTTTTTTTTTTTATTTTTTTTTTTCTTATTTTATTTTTTATTGATTTCCCAAAAAAAAGGAAAAAAAAGAAAAAAAAAATGCACGCGACGTTCCCACAGCGAGTGGCGGTCTGGTTGGCGCTCTTGTGCAGCATGAGCGCGTGTTTTCTCTTCATGCAGAGCCGCACGGTGACAGGAGATGCTTCCTTCGAGGTTTCCAAGTTCGATGTGATGGAGGTGCCGAGCCTTGTCGTCTTCACTGATGCTTCACCAGAATGCGCTTTTAAATTGAAAACCTGTTACTTCTCAAGCCAAGGAGAGTTCACAGACTGCAAGCAAGCGATAACCAACAAAAACTACGGCGGCCAAGTATCCTTGCTGAACGCGACGGTGATGAGAAAGCTCGGAATTTTTTACTCCTCACCGCTGGACATGCTGTCAGTACAGTACTCGCTCACGTTTATCACAAACGGGACGAAGGCCACACCGCAGGCTTGCAATCTTCTGTCCCATGGAAGAAACACAGAACTGTCCAAGTTTGTTATTCCAGTAGGCGATACCAACGTATTGGAAGCAATCGACAACGACGACCATTTATTTGACATGAGGCGGCTTGGGGCACCAGCTTACATAGGCTACGGCATGATGGCACATTTTACATTCTCGTTGGAGCAGGAGTTACTCAGGGGACCTTCGGGTGTTAAGAATACGACAATCTTCGGGGTTTCACAACTTCCAAAGCACCTCGACAGGGATGCCATGGAGTTTCGCATCAGCGCTGCCTCCTTCAACGTCCGCCGTATTGTTCACAAGGAAGGCCAGTCGCTCATCGACCTCATGGGAGGGGTGTTTTTATTTACCGCAGTGTGCTGTCTGTTCGCCCTTCTTCTCGCCAAGGAAGCAGCGAAGAAGCGACACAATTGTCTTGCTGCAGGTGATGATATTGTGGGCACGGAAACAGAGCATGCTGTTGTTTCCTTAGTCCAATCACCGCATTCATGCTGTGAGAATGATGCGGGAGCAGCCCCCACAGCGAGGGTCGTGCAGGTTCCACTTATGGCGCCGAAGCTGATTTACTATGATGTTTAGAAAAAAATGCGATTGAGGCCAAACCCCCATCTCGGCTGTTTTCTTTTAAGGTGGTGGGGATAACATGAAAATATAAGAAAAAATCAGATGTGTTGTTCGCTGTTGACCTCCTCGTCGGTCATCACCGGTAGCGCCCCGAGTGGAAGATCATAATGCAGATGCTCAGGGTGACGAACAGGCAGCAAACTGCACGAGCGCAGAATCTTGGTTACCCGGGACGCACCGGCTGGGGTTGAGCTGTACACCGCACGCATTAAGGACACGACGCGGAACGCAGAAGAAGCTACAACTCGGCCGCGGTGCGCCCCCTGTAATCAAGTAGACAGTTCTTGTGCAGGGCGCCGCCAACACCGGCCTCCTTTAACTCATATATTCTTTTTCTCCCCCCCCCCCTTTTCTTTTTTCTTTAGGTGGTGGGGATAACTGGTGACGAACAGGCAGTAAATTGCACGAGCGCAGAATCTCGCCGCCAACACCGGCCTCCTTTATCTCATACATATATTTTTTTTGAGACAAGGGGGACGTTCCAAGACAGGAACCTCCTATCTCATCTCTTTTTTTTTTTGTTCCCCCGTTGACAAATATGAAGAATCACTCTTCTTTTTTTACTGAATAAAAAAAAAAAAGAACCCCCAACGAAAAAGTTTGCCCCCCCCCCCCCCCCCCCACTTATATTCATTATATAAGAAAAGAATCGAAGATTATAAAAAAAAAAAAGAACATGGAAAAAAAAAAAAAACTCTCACGAGGATGGGATTACCCTCCCCGTTGAGGAAAGTGGCAGAACTGTACTACCTCCCTTCAAATTTTTGTTTCCCTTTTTTTTTCCTTTTTTTTTGTCTCACAAACACTTCCTTTAACTCATATATTCTTTTTTTTTTTTTGGTTTTCTTTTTTGTCCTAACTCTTTAACAATATTATTGTCGAGACTAAAACTAGTTGATGGCAGCGTAATGAGCTACCCTCCCGCTCGTGCGCACAAACAACCCACCTAGTGGGTGCGGCCTTAGCAAGTCGAAAAGGAAGTGGAATTTAAAAAAAAAAAAAAAAAAAAAAAAAAAACAAGTGGAGCGCCAAACTAGTTTTCTCTTTGTTTTTGTAGCAGTGCTTTGTGCAGTATTTATTCTTTCCCACCCCTTTTTATCTATTTCTTCGCTTCTTCATCCTAACTTAAAACCATTTCAGGTGCCAGGACGCCACGAACAACCGGCCTCCTTTATTTTCTTTTTTCTTTCTTTCCTTTCTTTTTTTTTTTTTTTTTTTGTTTCTTTTTTTTTTTTTTTTTTTTCCCTTCCCTCTTTGTTTTATTTTTGGAAAAAAAAAAAAAAAAGAAAAAAAAAAAGAGTAGAGGCAGCTTGTCTGTTTTATCCTTCGTAGGCCTCTTCTTCTCTTCTTTTTTTTTTTTCTTTTTTTTTTTTCGTGGGAAAAGATGTTCTGAAATGGATCCGAACGGTACCGTGCACAAGGGTGCACACACTACGATTCATCGGGACCGGATCGTGAAGCATGACCTAGAGGCGTTAAGAATGGTGGATAGGTGCAGGTGGAGGACGGGAACAAGGGGGCGAGCCTCCTTGCAAAAAAAAAAAAAAAAAAAAAAAAAAAAAAAAAAAAGCATATTTTGCTGCAGGTAGTGGATGAAAAACAAGGGAGCGTCTCAAAAGACTTTCCTTTGGAGGAAAGACCCAAACAAATCTTTTTTCCAAGATCTGCTGAAAAGTCCAAAAGAAAAAAAGATGCCGTCTGTACCTTTGTTTAATTTTCGCTTTATTCTAACTTACAATCATTTCAGGTACCTTTGTCTAATCCAGCTAGCAGTCAACCTTTCCAAATGTCGCATCTTGTCAGGGCAACAATTCTGTCTTGAAGAATGCGCCTTTTTTTTTTCTTTTTTTTTTTTTTCTTATAAGTAGAGACAAGGGGGACTTTCCAAGACAGGAACCTCCTTTATCTCATCTCTTTTTTTTTTTTCTTCCGAACAGAAAACAGAATTCTATTATCGAGGCAGCAGTTGCAAGAACAAAAGGAACGAGGCTACCCTGTCGCAAAAAAAAAAAAAAAAAAAAAAAAAAGATCTCTGAAAGAAAAAAAATCGTTTTTTTTTTTTTTTAAACATTTCTTTAAAGCCCCATTTCTTTTTTTTTTTTTTTTATCTTTTGCTGCAGCATTGAACAGAAAGAGTGTTGCAAAGAGTCGGGGGGGAACCCCCCCCCCCCCCCCCCCGTCTTCCTCTCTCCACCCTTTTTTTTTAAAAAGAAAACACAGAATAAAGCAAGAACTTCTTAAACGAAAGGAATTTAAAAAAAAAAAATACTTCAGCTTGTAGGACGTTTAACTCGGTAACCCTAACTCTTTCTCCCCCCGTTGCAAAAAGAAAAAAAAAAAAAAGAAAAAATGCTACTGGAAGAATCTTCTTGTCATTTTTTTTTTCTTTTTTTTTTTTTTTTTTATTTCACCCTTCGTCATTTTCTTCACTCACTAGGGGCCTCATAATTTAACGCGAAATGCGGGCCCTCGTGCAAAAAATTCGGGAACTCGAGTTAAATAATGACTCATAATTTGTTGGCAATAAATAGCTATATTTAGCAGTGATTGGAGATAACATAAAGAAAGAGTTCGACAGCTGCAAACATTGCCAGACACATACGACGGCTATGTCGCCGATGATCTGATGGTGGAAGCCGGCACAGCCGCCGAAAAAGAAAGAGAAACCGCTGCTGAAAGGGGATAGGTGCAGGTAGTGGTTAAGGGACGTCTCACAAAAGACTTCCTTTAGCTCATAAATAGTTTTTTTTTTTTTTTTTTTTTTTTTTTTTTTTTTTTTTTTTGCCCGAGCAAAGAAATAATTTCTCACTGCCTCTCATACTTTTTTTTTTTGCTCGAGCGGGATGGAGGGGGGAAGAAGAAAAAAAAGTAAAACGGAACAACCCTTTCCTTCCTCCTAAAGAAAAAGAAAGTTTGCCAAGCTTATCTCTTTTTGTTTTAGCAATATTATTGTCGAGACTAAAAACTAGTTGATGGCAGCGTAATGAGCTATTTTATTAGGTAAAATTCCGCTCGTGCGCACAAACAAATGGAGCGCCAAACTAGTTTTTTTTTTCCTCTCCCTTTTACGAGTTTACTCAGTGCTTACTACCTTCAGTGCCCCCTGGACATTTCTTCTTTCTTTTTTTCAGGTAGAAGATAAGAACAAGGAGGGCGTCTCACAAAGACTTCCTTTACTCATATATATATTTGTGCACAAATCCAAAGATAAACTCCAGATGCAAAAAAAGAGGGGGAAAAAAAAAGGGGGGTCTTCTCGATCCTAAAGAAAAAAAAAAAAAAAAAAAAAAAAAAAAGAAAAGGCCGCCAAATCTGGTATGTAGAAGACTTACCTCCTTATCTTTGTCTATCTTGCTTTTCTTTCTTTTTTTTCTTTTTTTTTTTTTTTTTTTTTTTTTATTACTGTAAAACGAATAATGTCGGACGGAAAAATTCTCGGACAGAAAAATTCCCGGACGGAAAAACTCCCGGACACCAAAAAAACCTGGACATTTTTCCGTCCGGGAGTTTTTCTGGGAAGAAGTTTTTTTACTTAAGGGGGGGTAGCAGCTCCCACCACGTTTGCCTGGAAGGGTTTTATTCCTTGTGCAGAGCCAAAATGTTTACCCTGCGTGGCAATTTTTCTTCCCCTTTCAATGCACCAACAAACAGCACCCACGGGATCTTTAACTTCTCATAAACCCGTACTTCTTTCGTCAAATTGACCAGTTCGACTACCCAAGGCACGTTGAGCAGCTGGCTTGTGAGGGGCCCAACTTTGGTGCTGACACCCCCGGCCAGCTCACCCCCGAGAGGTGGAGGAGATAAACTCTTTACACCGGGCCGAGAAGGCTACGGCCTCTGCCTCGGTCAGAAGACGGCAGCAACAGGTTCAACAGAGCCCCCAGTTTCTTCCAGACGGAAATACTGGACGTTGCTATTCCACCCTACCACACCCTGGCCACCGCGACGCCGTGATAGCAGCGTATCGCCCAATACGGGATTTAGCATCCTTCGGGGGCTGAAAGGTTTTTGCTTGAGTCGATAGGTAAAACGGGCTTGGCGAGCCTATCCCAGCACAACAAATATGCACCTATGCAGAAGGGCTGCTGCGCGCCAATCCAGCCCGAAAGACAGACCTGGCAGACTGACAAAACTTTGCAGCAAGAAAGACAAAAGCCGCAAGCCACCTCCGGAAAGCCCGGAAACGAGAAGGACAACGAGAAGGCACGCTGTTTAACAATGGAATTCAGGTCCATAATCGACACCCATAAAGTAAGGCCGGAATTGGTCTGGAATACGGGGTTAAAAACTAAAACGAAAAGGGGTGCTAAGGTCGTAAAAAGTCCGTGGCTTGGGGGACAAAACGGGCTATAACCGAACAGCTGGCCGTTTCCTTGGCTGGATGGGTTGCATCCGCACTTAAATACAAAGGCAAAGCGGGAACGCAACCGGCAGGGATTATCCGTGCCCCGGTCAAGCACCCGCCCATCGAATGGAGCCTAACGGCATCGCCCAATCATTGGGCTAATTATGATACACGGTATCTGGGTTACGGAGCTGTTTCTTCCTTTTTGCTATAAATCATCGATTCCCATGGTTTTGCCGAACGGGCCGGTTCTGCTGCTTGTCGGCGACCACAACTCTCATACGACCTATGCCTATGGGTTGTAGAGTTGTGGGGTGTGTGAAAAAGAAATAAGAAAGAAGGAGCATAGTTAGTTTATTACTTTCGTGCACTTGAACACTTCAGAGAAGAGAGAAATAAAAAAAGAGAGAGGACATAAACAAAAGAAGAAAAAAAAGATCTATGCCTATGGGTTCGTAGAGTGGTTCGCAGGCGCAAACGTGCACATTGCTTTTGTCCCCCTGGGCTCACCTACATGGTTCAACCGATGGATATTGGGTTGAACGCAGCTGTAAAGCATCTATTAAGAAAGGTAGTAGGCCACACGAAGGCTCGACAAGCTGATTGCCTCAGGGGCAGCAAGGGAGGACAATGTTGCAGAAAGGGAACCCTGGGGGTTTCTTCGCGCGGTTGCCGTTTGCAGCCCTGGCCAGTATGTAGGTGGTAGTGGACCAGGCGCCTTACCTAAAAAAAATTCCCGGACGGAAAAAATCACCAATTTTTTTTTTTCTTTTTTTTTTTTTTATTTTTTTAAAAAAAAAATCGCATTACTTTAAAGATGCCCCCCTCTCCCAAAAAATAATAAAAAAATGAGCATAGCAAAGTACATCGACCGGCAAACTGTCGCAAAGGCTTTGGTCCTGATTGTGCTGTGGGGTGTGTGCATCTACTTTGTTGTGAAGCTCAGCAGGGAGTACCAAGACTCTGGCCAGAAGAACACCGTCTCACAGGACATCCTTCGCGTGACCTCCATGGAGGTACCATACTTCATTGTAGCAACCAGTGCGGGGGAGTGCAAGTGGAATATGTTGGGCTGCTCTTTCTTCAGAAACTCAACATTGACTAGCTGTTCTGAAGCGGTCACCTATCGAGATCTTACAGGAGAAGTTTCTTTTCTAAACGCAACACGAGCAAGGGAGCTAGGCGTGCTCTTCACCACCCCCTTTGACATTATCTTATGGAACTTTAAATTGGTGTTCGTTTCCAATGGTACCCCAGCGACCCCTGGTGCATGCAGGCTCTTAACCCACGATTTATTTGTGATACCGGTGGGAGACCAGGCTACTATAGCTGACATTGTGAATGGGGGGAATAATCTAGATTTGAACCGGGTAGGCATTCCCTCGTACATTGGGTACGGCCAGCATGCACACTTCACCTTCTCCCTCGAGCAGGAGATCTTCATCGGGAGCAACAAGCCTCAAAACACCACCACGTTCGGTCTGACACAGTTCCCCGTTTTCCCCAAGAAAGACGCCTTTCAACTTCGCATCAGCGCTGCCTCATTTTACGTCCGCCGTATTGTTCACAAGGAAGGCCAGTCGCTCATCGACCTCATGGGAGGGATCTTCGGGTGGGTCGGGATCCTCACAGGAGCGTGTATCCAAAGTCTGTTCTCCACCCTGGTCGATGTCGCAGCGAAGGCCAAGAAGGAACAGGAGAAACAGATGAAAAAGAAGAAGCGGATGGATAGCCTTGGTGAAAATGACTTTGACAGCTTGAAGCAAAGCATGCTACCTGTGGATCTTACAGGCGATAAGGCAGCTGTACAGGGTGAGCGTATCGAGGTCGCGGTGTTCAATCTTTGATATACATAAAAAGAGTTTGGATACCTTCGACAGCTTGAAGACAGTGCTTCTTTCAAATGTGAAAAAGAGGAGGGGTGTCACGTACGACTTACCACTTACGACTAGTTTTTTTTTTTCTTTTTTTTTTTTTTTTTTTTTCTTACGAGAAAACAACAGGACTATTCTAACTCGTTCCTCTTTTCTTTTTTTTTTTTTCTCTTCCGTTTTTTTTTTTTTTTTTTTCCAACCATTCTAAAGCTACAGTTTCTGTACTTTTACAGGTGGTAGGGGCAGCAAACTGCACGAGCGCAGAATCTTGGTTACCGGGACGCCCCGGCTAGGGTTGAGTTACACACCGCACGCATTAAGGACACGACGCGGAACGCAGAAGAAGCTATGCGCCCCCTGTAATCAAGTAGATGGCCAGTGCTTCGTTGCACTTAACGCCACTTTAGTGTTGCAATCAAAGCCCCATTTTCTTTTTTTTTTTTTTTCTCTTGTTTTAATACAAAAAGGTAGGCACGCCACCGCAGTGGGCAGTGATCAGTGCGGTAGGCAGTTGCTAACCAGCTTTGTTTCCTATCAAAGAACCGTCTGTGGCTAGCCTTAAACAAGGAGGAGGGGAGGGGCAACGCGTTATTTTTTTTTTCTTCTTTTTTCTTTTTACTTTTTTTATCTTCGTTCAATAAACGCGTGCTCTTTCTTCAGTTCTCTCATCCCCCCTGTGGCTGGAGGGCTTGCGGCCTGACTGCAGTGCACTAGACTAGGCGAACGTCAACGGCTCATAGCCGAGATATACGTACACCTTCCACCGGTTAAAAAATGGGTCTCCTCCCCCCCCCCCCCTTTCTTTTTCTTTTTCTTTTTGAAGATATGTTGAAACAAGGAGGGTGGCACGCCCTATTGAATTGTTTATCACGAAAAAAAGGGTACACGTTGTTCCAAAGCGGGCCAGATTTGCCCTTCAACAGTTTTTTAAAAAGCACCATTTTGATAAACATCAGCACCCAGTCATTTAAGGGATCCTTTTTATAAATATCCCGTTTTTCTTTTCCCGGAAAAAAAAAAAAAAAAGAAAGGACTCCTGCTGGTACAATGATAAAGCCAGGAGGACGGGGAAAAAAAAAAAGAATTTAAAAAAGAAAAGAAAAAAAAAAAAAAAAACAACCCTTTTGCAAGAACGACTCTTTGACTTTTGTCTAAACAAAAAGGGGGAACGTTGGCAATGTGTTTTCGGGTTTACAAACCTTCTCCAGGTTTTACCCAGAATATATACGGCTTGTTCCTCTTCTATTGATTTTGGTAAAATAAAGTGGACTTTATTTCTTTCTGTCCCGCGCACCGGCTGGGGTTGAGCATACCGCACGCATTAAGGACACGACGCGGAACGCAGAAGAAGCTACTGCTCGGCCGAGGAGCGCCCCCTGTATTCAAGTAGGTAGTTCGTGCTTCATTGCACGCTTAACGCCACCTAGTGTTGCAATCAAAGCCCCATTTGTTTTGTAAAAAAAAGGGGGGGGGGAGGAATAAAAAGAAAAATGAGCATAGCAAAGTACATCGACCGGCAAACTGTCGCAAAGGCTTTGGTCCTGATTGTGCTGTGGGGTGTGTGCATCTACTTTGTGGTGAAGCTCAGCAGGGAGTACCAAGAAGAAGGGCAGAAGAACACCGTCTCACAGGAGCTGAAGAGTGTAGCCTCCTTGGAGCTACCGTACTTCCTGGTCTCCACGCTCGTGGGAGGAGAGTGCAGGTGGATGATGAACGAGTGTATTTTCTTAGGGAACACAACCGTGGACTGCTCAGAGGCAGTAACTAATAATGTTCTTTCAGGTTCAGTTGCTCTCTTGAACGCCTCACGGGCAAGGGAGCTTGGCATGCGATTCACGACACCCTTTGACATAGTGTCTTGGGGCTTCAAACTCATATTCACATCTAATCAGACATCTGCTTCTCTCGAAGCCTGTGGTCTTGAAGGCTTGCAACACTCGCAGTTCGTCATTCCCCTTGGCGATCAGAAGACAGTAGACAGGCTTGAAGAAGAACTAGACAATGACGACCTGAGGCGGATAGGCATTCCCTCGTACATTGGGTTCGGTCAGATGGCACACTTCACCTTCTCGCTCGAACAGGAGATCTTCATCGGGAGCAACAAGCCTCAAAACACCACCACGTTCGGTCTGACACAGTTTCTAAACTTCCCCAAGAAAGACGCCTTTCAACTTCGCATCAGCGCTGCCTCATTTTACGTCCGCCGTATCGTTCACAAGGAAGGCCAGTCGCTCATCGACCTCATGGGAGGGATCTTCGGGTGGGTCGGGATCCTCACAGGAGCGTGTATCCAAAGTCTGTTCTCCACCCTGGTCGATGTCGCAGCGAAGGCCAAGAAGGAACAGGAGAAACAGATGAAAAAGAAGAAGCGGATGGATAGCCTTGGTGAAAATGACTTTGACAGCTTGAAGCAAAGCATGCTACCTGTGGATCTTACAGGCGATAAGGCAGCTGTACAGGGTGAGCGTATCGAGGTCGCGGTGTTCAATCTTTGATATACATAATAAATAAAAAAAAAAGTTTTTGTTTTAACAATATTATTGTCGAGACTAAAAACTAGTTGATGGCAGCGTAATGAGCTATTTTTATTAGGTAAAATTCCGCTCGTGCGCACAAACAAAGAAAATGTCAAAGGCACGTGTTCGAACTAGGGAAGGTTAAGTGGACGGACGTCGAGACATCGACATATCTGGCCCATGATCTGGGTAACCATTGCGCGAGGGGGGGATCTCGAGTGCCTACGGGCGAAAATGAAAACGAAGGCCCTCCCGCTCGTGCACACAAACAAATGAAGCGCCAAACTAGTTTTTTTCTCCCGCCTAAAGCTAGTTTCAAAAATGTGAAGAAGAGAGGGGGTAAAGGAAAACCAAATACGACTGGTTTTTCTTTACCACATTTTTTCTTTCTTTTTTTTTTTTTAATACTTGTTGCCCTCAGTGCCTCGTGTTTTCTTTTCTGTACAAAAGAAATCTTTTTTTTTTTTCCTCTTCTTCTTCTTTTCTTTTCTTTCTAACTCTTTTGCCCAATGTGTGCACTTCCCCAATGTTCGTTTCATCTCGACTGTCCCTTTTCTTGAAATGCAAAAGAAGTAAAAGTACAGGGGATGAAAGTGTAAGCGAACGTCTGATTCCTCCTTACTGCCCTTTTTCGATAATCTATGTTATCAATCCCATCTTATCTATCCGTATCCGTATCTAATCTTCGTTGATTTTTCTCTTTTGACATCCAGTGACTGTGAGGTGGGTAAACCCCTTGGCCTCAGATGTCTTGTTTTGGCTTTGCTGTGTCGGACCCCCCCCCCCCCCCCCCCCCCAGACTCATTGTTAAGGTGGTTGAAGGCGTCATCGTTGTTGATTCATTTTTAGAAAATTCTTGTCTTCCGTCGGGGGGGTTACCAGTGATTTCCTTTTGACACTGTGAGCCAACCCCCTCATGTCAAGGCAGTATTCAGTGCTGCTTTCATTTGACACTCCGACTTTTTTTATTTATTTTTTTTTTTTATTTTACATTTCTTTTTTTTTTTCTCTTACTCTCTCCTGTCTCACTCAAAGACAAACGAGCGAAGCCTATGATGGCCCCTCCACAATAGGCTTCTTCAATTGACCCGAACGAACATAAACAAGGAAAATTCGACGGTCAAGAAGCAAAAAAGAAAGAAAAAAAAAAAAAAAAGAAGAAAATTTATTTTTTTTTTTTTTTCGTTCTTCTTTTTTTTTTTTTTCCTCTCTTGTTACAATATCAGTATGCCCAACCTTACGTACGTGGCTTGTGCAGGGCGGCACCAACACTGGGCCTTCTTTATCTCTTTTTTGATCCTTCTGTTTCGCGAATAGACCCCCTTTTGTTTTCTTTTCTTTGATTAAACTAATAAATAAGGGGGGGAAAGAAAAGAAGTAGAAATCCAGCTGCCTTTCAAGCTTTGCATATTGCTGGTTTTCCCAGACCAACTCTTCCCACTCTTCATCAAGCACACACACCACAGTATGCTGCTTCACTTGGCAGAAAAAAGAGGGAAAAGTTGAATTACTAAAAAGAAATACCTCAGATGTGGTCCCTTTATCTCACTTTGTATTTTGGTACCGTTCGCTCTTCCTGACGGTTCCCTTCGTCCACAAAATAGGTGAGGTCTGGGGGGACAAACGCTAAGTGAACGTTTGTTTCTGAAAACAAGTTCACAAAAGCCTGCGTAATGCGGACATTGTAGTCATCAAAGATGAGGTTGTAGCAAAAAAAAAGGGAGCAACATATCTTCTACCCAGATTGTCTCAAATCCCTAACCTTGACGTCGCACTGGACGAGAAAGGTGAACCCCCCTCCGTTACTTTTGACAACCTCACTTTTACCATTCTGCGTGTCGCTGCACGCCTCCCTAACCTTCGGGTCAGGTATCTCAGCGGACTGTTATTCTTTAACACCAATGTTGACAAAAAAAAATAAAAAAAAGAAGGCAACAAGCAACACAGGATATTGAAAGAAAACAAGAAAAGAGACCAAAACCATGAAAGGAAGCGAAGGACCATCGGCAGTGACGCTGCAGGCGAGGCTCCCACCTCTGAGACCATCAGCATTGAGGCAGTGGCTTCGGAGGAGATGCACAGTAGCCAAAAGAAAATGAAAAGAAAGAGATCAAATGAAGGAATGAACGATATGACAGTGTTCGTGAAGACGGGAGGCGGGGTTCACGATGTGGAAGTGTCGGGGAAGGAGACGGTGGGGAGCCTGTACAAGAAGGCGGGGTGTGCTGCTGGTTTACTCGAAGGCAAGTTCGAACTGGTTTGGGAGGGAGAGGTCCTGGACAGGAACGGCTGTGAAGATATCCAGGAACTCGGGCTCGTGGAGGGCAGCGTGCGTGGTCCATGTGGAGGCGAAGATGAGAACCGTTCAGCTGGAGGAGCTTGAGAGCTCAGAAGTGGTTTCAGAGCTTGAGGAGCTTGTGAGAGCTGACCCTGAGCTGGTTCTGGTGGTGGAGGTGGGGAACTCGCCAGCTGTCGAAGTCTTGTCCATGGACAGGACGGTCCTTCCTTCTGGACTTCGGTTCCTCGTTGTCACCGACTCCACAGGCTGTGTTACAAGGATAGGCTCTGGGTTTCTTCAAGAGTGCGACCACCTGACGTCTGTTGATCTCATCCTCCCCAATGTTTCCACCATTGATGAAAGTCTTTTATATGAGTGCAAAAATCTAGAAACCATCAACTTGAATGCGTTGACCAATCTTTCTTCCATTGGTGATGGCTTCTTGGAGGGGTGCGAAAAACTAGAAACCATCGACTTGAATGCGATGACCAATCTTTCTTCTATTGGTGATAGCTTCTTGTCTGGGTGCGAAAAACTAGAAACCATCGACTTGAATGCGTTGACCAATCTTTCTTCCATTGGTGGTCATGGCTTCTTGTGTAGGTGCAAAAAACTAGAAACCATCAACTTGAATGGGATGACCAATCTTTCTTCTATTGGTGATCGCTTCTTGTCTGGGTGCAAAAAACTAGAAACCATCGACTTGAATGCGTTGACCAATCTTTCTTCTATTGGTCATAACTTCTTGAAGGGGTGCAAAAAACTAGAAACCATCGACTTGAATGCGATGACCAATCTTTCTTCCATTGGGAAAGGCTTCTTGTTTGGGTGCGTAAAACTAGAAACCATCAACTTGAATGCGATGACCAATCTTTCTTCTATTGGTCATAACTTCTTGAAGGGGTGCGAAAAATAGAAACCATCGACTTGAATACGTTGACCAATCTTTCTTCCATTGGTGATGGCTTCTTGGAGGGGTGCGTAAAACTAGAAACTGTCGACTTGAATTTAAGAAGAAAAAAAAGAAAAGTCGGTGTTTAGAAGAAGAAGAAAAAAAGAGGGGGAAAAAAGAAGAAAAAAGAACACCCTGGCGCTGAGAAACATCTTTGTGGAAAAACCAACGAAAAGCAATCCAATACCTCGAAGACACCGGGGACCTGCCCCCCTCCGCAACAACTCCACAACAACCATCTAACCTGCTGAAGTAGCATGCCGATCAGAAGGCGGCTGAGGCACTTGTCATTTAATCAGAATCCCGAGATCCCATCCCTGATCCCCAAATAGAGAGTGTACAATCCTGTTTCTCGCGGAAACAGAGAACCTACCCCCTCCCCACCACAGCACCCGACCAATCAGATGCAGCAGTGTGAAAAAAAAAAAGCCCCCCTCTCCCCAAACAAAACAAACAAACAAACATTTCCCCACCCCCGATAACGTATAATTAAGAAAAAAATATGGGGGATACTGAGGTCCGGCACCCTTAGTAGCCAAAAAAAAAAAAAAAAAAGGAATAAAAAGAATTTTATCATTAAGAATTTTTTATTTTTATTTTTATTTTATTTATTCCTTGTTTTCCCTAAACAATGTTTTGGTCAAAACGTTCTTTTTAGGGAAGGAAAAAAAAAAAAAAAAAAAAGGAACAAAAGAAAGAGAAGAAAGCAATTGATTGTATGCCTCTCTTCTCCCTCTTATTTTTATTTTTATTTTAATTTTATTTTATTCACAGGGTGCCCCAACCGGCTTCCTTTAAATCATCGAGCTTATTTTTATTTTTAGTTTTATATAACTCCAGTCAGATTTTCAAGGGTGGGAGTGAATATAATATTTCACCATTATTTCACTTTATTTTCATTGCAGATTTCAGGCTTGTTTTAGGAAGAAAACAGGGGCAGAAATGAAAATTACTTTTATGAGTGAATATAAAGTACTTTATATTCACGCTTGCCCTATTTTCACTGCACAGCAAGGGGCCGGGGGCGAAAACACAGATCTACGACCTCATTGTTGAGTCTGGCCTGCTCGCCTGGTCACGCTCCGGACTGTTCACCTCTCCATCATCCCTGGCGTCTGCAGACGTCACTGCACCTTCGAATGTGCCGCCCCCTCCTCCGGTCTCTCTTGATGCCGGTCCCGCGGCCCCCGTGCTGCGCTAAGGGACCTTGTGTCTCCCCATTCTCTCTTCCTCTCCTTGTTTTCCCATTTCCCCTTTCCTTTTATGATTCGCTCAATAGGAGCAATACCTCCCTGGGGGGCTTTCCGCCGGAGGTTCCAGCCAAAGAATGACATCCAGCTTTCTCAGGTGTTGCTCTCCATGGCGGCCCTGCATTGGTATTTTGAAAAAAAAAAAAAAAAAAAAAAAAAGAAAACACAGAAAAAGAAAAGAAAAGAAAAGAAAAAAAAAAAAAAAAAAAAAAAAAAAAAAAAAAAAAAAAAGAAAAGAAAAGAAAAATGGGCAAGAAGAAAGACAAGCACAAGGAGAAGGCAAAGCCGGAAGGGAACGGGGCCAGCACGCAGCTGGCCCAGTCCAAGGCCAGGGAGGAGCGGCGGGTGGAGAGGATGCTCCGCAGCGCGGGAGCAGCCGGGGAGCTGGGGCAGCTCCTGACACCGGAGCACCGGGAGAAGATGACGGGGGTGGTCACCGTAATTGACCTCCTCACGCCCGACGCCGCCGCCGCTACAGCCGGCCCAGCGACACCTGTCGCCTCCACCCCGACCGGCTCCGTCAAAAGGCCGGTTTCGCCTGACGCCAGCGTCGCCACCCCGACCTCCAGCAAAAAAGCTAGGAGGAAGGCCGCCAGAGCCGCGCGCGCTGACGCTGCCGCCGAAGCCGCACACATAGCTGACGCCACACACCCCCTCGAAGCCGCACGCACTGCGGCCGACGTCGAACTCGCGGGAATCGCTGCTGATTTGGAAGCTGCACGCGAGTCGGCCGACGTGGTAGCTGCAGAAATAGCAGCTAAGATGAAGGCTGCGCAGGAGGTGGCTGATGCTGCTGTTGTCAAAATGGCAGCCGAGACGGAAGCTGCACGCGTGGCTGGTGTGGAGGCTGCTCGCAGAGCAGTCGAGGCAGAGGAGAAGGCTCTGCGCGAGCGGTCTACTGCACGACTTGCGGCAGAGGAGAAGGAGGCTGCGCGTGCTGCGGCCGAGATGAAAGCAGCCGAGGAGAAGAAGGCTACAGCCGCAGCCGCTGCAGCCGAGAAGAAGAAAGCCGCAGCCGCCGCCGCCGCCGAGAAGAAGGCCGACGCCGAGAAGAAAGCAGCAGCCGCCGCCGCCGCCGAGAAGAAGGCCGCAGCCGCCGCCGCCGCCGAGGAGAAGGCCGCCGCCGAGAAGAAAGCCGCAGCCGCCGCCGCCGCCGCCGAGAAGAAGGCCGCTGCCGACGCCGCCAGGAAGAAAGCTGCAGCCGCCGCCGCCGCCGCCGCCGCCGCCGCCGAGAAGGAGACCGCAGCCGCAGCCGCCGCCGCCGAGGAGAAGAAGAAGGTCGCAGCCACCGCCGCCGCCGAAAAGGAAGCCGCCGCAGCCGCTGCCAAAAAGGAGGAAGCTTTGAGGTTGGCGGCCGCCAAGAAGGCAGATGCCCAGAAGGTCGAGGACGAAGCAGTCGCGAACGCTTCCGCCAACGCGTCAACAGACCAAGGCACGCTCCTCCTCAGCTCAGACTCTGACACCAGCTCTGGCCCTGAGGAGATGGAGGACGACCCTGCCCCTGCCCCTTCCACAACCCCGCGATGGGACCTGGTGCCAGACACATGGGACGCCCCGATCTACACTAACGTGTCCCCCCCGACGGAAACATCCCGCGCTGTCATTGCGCTCCGGAATGGGGGTCGTGTGCTCCGCGTTACCTACGGCATCCATCACCTTTGTCCTTATGACAGAGGTCCCCGGTGTCACCACCCCCAGCGAGATTGTCATGGTCTCTGGGTCGCGCGCAGTGAACAGGAGGGTCCACGTCTCCACGTTCGGGCTGGACCCCCCCACCTACACCCCGCCTTCCACCTTCAACAGCGGATCGGAGGTCGTCTACGTCTGTGTCAGTGCAGACAGCCTGAAGGAGGCGAAGGCCAGGGTCCTGGAGCTCGCCAAGGCTCAGGGCGCGGTGGTGGAGGATCGTGCGGTCTTCCGCCCAAGGAAGTTCGGTGAGGAGGAACCGCGGGCGAGGCACTGGACCCACGAGGTGGGGCTGCGCCTGCAAGCAGCACACGTCCACGCCGTCCTGCGCCGGTCCGGGGACGGGTGCATGATCCGGACGACGGAGAGACGCGGGGGGTACGCTTATGTACCCATCGTGGCGGAAGGGAGGGCGGATGCCTTTCGGATTGCGGGGACGCTGGGTGGGTTGTCTCTCGGGGTGGCGCACCGTAAGGGATGGACTGTGCGGTGCCTACCGGAGACGGAACAGCGGCTCCGGGAAACCCTCGCAAAACTGCGTACGAAGCGCAAGTTTTTGCTCACCGGGGCCCCGCCGTCCACCACCAGGGCGGCCTTCGATGAAATGATGGACCACATCGGCTGGAAACCATCCTCCGTCCTGCGGCGCACGCAGACGATGTTCCAGGGCACGAGGCAACTCGTGTTCTTCATCGTCGTCGACAGCCCGCCCCCGAAGTCCAGGACGTGGCTCCTTGGGGGGCGCCTTGTCTGCCTCCGTGATGCGGACGACCACCCGACCGTCAAGCCGCCCCCTCTCATCAACAGGACGACACCTGCATCTGCACCTGCGCTTGCAACGTCCTCGACCCCGGCACCCACATCTTCTCATGTACCTGCACCTGCGCCTACACCTGTACCTGACCCGGCACCTGTATCGGCGTCGACACCCTCGGGGACTGACCCTGCGGTGAAAGCAACTGGGCTTCCTCCCACCAGCCCGTGGGCGTCCATACCGAGCTCGGTGGCTCCCCCCCAGCTCGACACTGTGACGTCCCCTACACCGCCCCGCAACGTGTCTGGGGGAAACAAGGAGGGGGTCCCTTCCGGGTCGCCTGAGGTCGCCGCTCTCACTGAGCTCGTCGCCACGCTGAAGGAGTCGATCGTCGGGCTGCAGAGGACGATCGACTCTCAGCAGGAGATGATCTCCGATCTGCGGACGACGCTCCGCCTCCTCCTGCCGCAGGCGGCCACGCTGACGACGGGAACGGCAGTGCCGCGGGACCCTACACCGGGGGCGACGACGACACACGACAGTGTCTGGAAAGGGAAGGGGAAGGGGAAGAAGGGGGCTCCTCCTCTCGCTACGACCTCTGAGGCTGCGGTGACGAACCTGGGTACGAGGGGGCGGGCCAGGTCGTTCGCGGAGACCAAAGATCTCTTCACCAATGGGGTCAAGGGGCGCTCTGCCTCCATGGGTCCATCCAATTGAAGGGGCCCCGCAGAACAGGGGGAGCAGCAGATCTACGACCATGCTCCCTCTCCTAGTCTCCCTCGCATCCTCCCCAGGAGACTCCTACCTCTCTGTTTCTTCACCGACTTTTCTGCACTGATCCCCACCCTACTCGGGAGGATGTCCGTCAGGGACCTGCTGGGGCTGCTTGGGCTGGTCGAAACAAACCCTGGCCCACCCAAGAAGCTGCCGCCCCCGTCGCCTAAGGGTCTCAAGGTTGTCTCGTGGAACTGCAACGGCCTCGTTGCGAAATGGACCGTCGTATCTCGCCATGCTGACTTCTTGTCGCTGGACATCATCATGATACAGGAGACGCACCTGAGGGAAGGGCACGACACGCCACACCTGCCTGGGTACAGGTCATACAGGAGGGATCGGTTGACACCGGTGACTGACGGCACTGCGACGAGGGGTGGTGGTATTGTCACGTATGTCCGCGACGATCTTGCCTCGGAGGAGGTTCCGCACGTACTCCCGGCTGGGGACTGTGTCACTGAGAGACTGGATGTGAGGATCTCCTGCGAGAAGCGTGAGCCGATCACTCTCTCCAACGTTTACCTTACACCGGTAAGCGCGAGCAGAGGCACGAGGGACCCTGAGTACCTGCGGCCTGGCAGCCTTCCCATGGGGAAGAACACAGTCATAGCGGGTGACTTCAATGCTCATCACAGCTCCTGGGACGCCACGGTGACGACGCCGAACGAGAGGGGGAACGTGGTCAGGGACTGGCTGGACACCCACGGGTACACCGTCTACAACGACCGCAACGAACCGACGAGGGACTCGTCACGACACGTTCTGGACCTGGTTGTGGGGCGCTGCGCGAAGCTTGAGCCGAAGACGCTGGGCACGTGGGGCTCCGATCATAGTCCCGTATCCTTTCACCTGCCTCTTGAGGACGTCTACCGTTCGGAGCGCCCCTTCCCCACCTGGAATTTTAAAAAAGCCAGATGGGATGACTACACTGCTGCTGTTGCCCGCCTGCTTGCTGGTGTTGACACGGCGGCTCCGATTGACTCTGTCACGAAGGGGTTTACACAAGCCCTTTTGACTGCGGCGAACGACCACATTCCCCTCTGTGGGATGCGACGTGGCCCGACCCCCTGGTGGACTGCTGAGCTCGAGGACGCCTTCGAAGAGCGGAACACCCTGCGCGAACTCCTGCTTCAAGAGGCGGACGTGGTGGAGGAGTACAGGGCGAAGGTGAAGGAAGTCAACCGACTCCTTGACGAGACGAAGCGTGAGGCATGGGGAAGGATGGCGGCCGACCTCAGCCGGAGCAAGGACCTCGGGGCTGCGTTCAGAGCGGTGAAGAAGCTGGACGGCAGGCACCGAAAGACACACCTTCCTGTACTCGAGGGAAGATTTGTGTCGGACAAGGCGAAGGCCGACCGGCTGGGGGCGCACTTCGCTAAGCTCTACGGCAGGCGTGGTGACGGGAACTCGAAGGACGCCGCTCCTTCTGCAAGCAGACTCGGGTGTCAAGCGTTCACCGTGGACGACCTCACCCGCGGCCTGAGAAGGATGAAGACGCGCAGCGCGGCCGGGGAAGACGGAATCTTCTCGGAGATGCTCCTACACCTGAACACGGACTCTCTCGGTGTCCTCCTTCTACTCCTCAATCGCTCCTGGCTGATGGGTGTCGTCCCCGGTGCCTGGAAGAAGGGAGTGATCGTCCCGGTACCGAAACCTGGAAAAGATGCGACTCTCTTGGCTTCCTACCGGCCGATCTGCCTGACCAGCTGCCTCTGCAAGCTGCTGGAGAGGATGATCGAGGAGAGGCTCACGTTTCTTCTTGACGCGGACGGGACGGGAGTCGAGGGACTCCACGACAGCCAGGCTGGTTTCAGACGCGGCCGCTCCACGGAGGAGCAGGTGGCAACCCTCACTGAGTGCATGTCGAGGAACAAAGACGATCGACGTCTCTCGGCCGCTCTGCTGTTCGACTTCTCTTCTGCCTTCGACCTGGTGCCCCATGGTGCCCTGCTGGACAAGATGCGAGGGAAGGGTCTCCCCGAACCCTTCGTGGAGTGGACGCGGTCCTTTCTATGCGGCCGTACTGCTGCGGTCACGATTGGACGGTCGAGGGGGTCGACGACGAAGGTGCGACGGGGTGTCCCCCAGGGCTCTGTCTTGGGTCCCATCCTGTACACCATCTACGTCGACGAACTCGCCAGGAGACTGGAGGGACTGGCGGACGTCTCGGTGCTCTACGCCGACGACGTGGCGGTTGTGATCTCCTCTGGACAAGGGGACGTGGCTGGGCTGGAGCGGAAGGCGCAGGCAGTGGTGGATGCGGTTGAGGACTGGTGCAGGGAGCGTGACATGCTGCTGAGCACGTCCAAGACGCAGGCAGTCTGCGTCCCCCCCCAGAAACGTCTCGGGGTCTACTTCACTTCGTCACGAGTCCCCCTTCAGCCAGGTGCCTTCCAGAACCCGCTCTTCGGCCTGGGGGTGAACGCCGATGGCACGATCTCCGGGGACCAGGAGCTGGCGGGCCTTCAGGTTGTGGAGGCGGGTGGTGTGCGGATCCGCTGCGTGCGGGACATGCATGCAGCCGTGCGACGGCCCGACGTGGACTACGTTGCGGCCCGTCCCCTGCCTCTGTCTGAACACGCGAGGTACCTTGGGGTTACGGTGGACTCTGGGCTCACGTTCGGTGAACACGCACAGGACATCCTACGGCGGGCCAGCAAAAGGCTGAGGGTGCTGAAGCTCTTGTCCGGCACGTCCTGGGGCAGCAAGAGGGACACTCTGCGGTCTCTCTACGTTACGTACATCCTCCCGCTGCTGCGCTACTGCATGGGGGTCTACTACAGCAGGCTCGATGATGTCGGGAGGAAGGACCTGGCTGGGCTTCACCAGGAGGCGGCGGTGCTGATCACGGGCTGCTGGAGTGGCTCCGGAGGGTACAAGCTCCTAGCTGAGGCAGGACTGCTTCCCCTCGAAAGAATGGCGGAGGGTGCTGCGGCGACGATGACGGCGAAGGCCTTCTGCTGGCAGTCTTCCCCGGTTCACAGGGAGACGGTCAAGCTGAAGCAGGCGAACAGGCTGGGGTGTGGGTGGCTGCGCTCTGGCTACCAAGCACTGCGTCGATGCGGGTTGGAACCAAAGGTGCACTTCGAGTACCTGTCGGCTACGCCCCTGGCGGCCCCGTGGCAGACAGGCATGGTCGACTTCAGGACTGACCTCCCCGGCGGGGTCACGCGATCGTCGCCAGACGCGGACAGGCGGAAGGCGGCCGAGGCTGCTCTTGCGGCTCTCCCCCCGGGCATCCATGCCTACACGGATGGCTCGGTTGTACAGGTCGGACAGAAGGCGAAAGGTGGCTCTGGGGTTTATCTACAGCTGCCTCCCCCCCTGACCCCTGTGTCTGTGTGCCATGGCGTCAACGACTTCTGTTCATCTTTTCGGGCAGAGGGCATGGCTGTGAAAACGGCGCTGGATATGGTGGCTACCCTCCGAAAAACACACCCTTCGCTGGCGAAGTCCCCGCTGTCGATCTGCACCGACTCCCTCTCCCTCGTCGAGCAGCTGCGAGCTGGCCCAACGCGACAGAGGGAGAAGCTCGACCACCAGACGTGGAGCCGGCTGGTGACCGCGGCGCGCACGCAGGGGACACCGGTGGTCCTCCAGTTTGTGCCCTCCCACTGTGGGGTGGACGGGAACGAGAAGGCTGACGCTCTGGCCGGGGAGGGAACGAAGCGGAAGCAGGACAGGCCCTCCCTTGACTACCGATCAGTGAGGGCCCTGGTGCGACGGTGGGTGGTGCGGAGGTCCACGGAGCTCATAACATCCCTCGCCCACAACTACGCGGTGGCGACCGAGCTTCGGTCTGCGCACTTCCCCCTTGGCTTCCCCAGACAAGCTGAAACGGTCATCTCGCGGCTGCGGATTGGTCACTCGGCTCTCTTCTTCGGCTTCCTGCAGACTGCTGGCCCGAACAGGAAGCACAAGGGTGTGCTCCGGTGCCCAGCCTGCCACGCAGCACCGATGTCCAGGGAGCATGTTGTCGGTGGGTGCCCTGTGATCGGGAGGGGGGCGATCGACACTCCTGCTGGTACTCCCTCCCTAGCGTTCTCCCTGTCGAGACGCGTGACCCAGATCTACGACCTCATTGTTGAGTCTGGCCTGCTCGCCTGGTCACGCTCCGGACTGTTCACCTCGCCATCATCCCTGGCGTCTACAGACGTCACTGCACCTTCAAACGTGCCGCCTCCTCCTCCGGTCTCTCTTGACGCCGGTCCCGCGGCCCCCGTGCTGCGCTAAGGGATCGCCCCGTGTGTGTGTGTTAAATGGAATGTTGTGTTTCCCACTTTCCTTTCCCTTCCCTTCCTTTCCCTTCCCTTCCCTTCCTTTCCCTTCCTTCTCCTTCCTCTCACTGTTTCCCATTTCCCCTTTTATTTCACACTCACCAATGATTCGCTCAATAGGAGCAATACCTCCCTGGGGGGCTTTCCGCCGGAGGTTCCAGCCAAAGAAGGACATCCAGCTGGAAGGTAGGCCCCCGTTTTTCTCTCACTTGACTGAGGGAATAATGTAATTCAGCCCTCTTCGGCTGTCCCAAAGCAGAGCACGGGTTGGTGGGGGACCAGGGCTCCTCCTGCTTGCAGAAGCCTGGTCCTTTGCCCTCCCTATTTCCCCATGGTTTCCCTTCACCTTTTTTTTTCCCTTTTCTCAGGTGTTGCTCTCCATGGCGGCCCTGCATTGGTATTTTGAAAAAAAAAAAAAAAAAAAAAAAAAGAAAACACGGAAAAGGAATCACCTAAGTGGTTACCACACAGGCCCCTTGTTTTGGAAACCCCGGTTCGAATCTGGGAATCTCACTTTTTACGTCACTCAAGGATCTGGTCGCCTCTCAACAGAAGGGGAGAGAGGTGGGCTTGGCAAGCCAGCAGCGGTGACAGCTGCTAGTGGGGCAACCTCAGCAACCCAGGCAGCAGCCCCACAGGTCCAGACCGAGGTCCTGTCAGCACCCATGGACGCACAGCCCGCACCACACAGGAGATGCCTTGACAATCAATATCAACCATAAGCACCCCCAATAAGATTTGTAACTTGTAACTTGTAACCTGTAATACCCCACCCTTTCAAATCTGACTGACGTTAAATAAAACAACGGATTTAGTGAAAATAGATCCGATTTTCACTTGTGGTGGCATGTTTAACTCGTTGATGTTACTTCACTCGCTTCGCTCGTGAAGTCATATACCCACTCGTTAAACCACTGCCACCACGCGTGAAAATCATACGATCTTATTTTCACTAAATAAATAGTTATTATTTTTATTTTTATTTTTATTTTTATTTTTATTTTTATTTTTATTTTTATTTTTATTTTTATTTTTATTTTTATTTTTATTTTTATTTTTATTTTTATTTTTATTTTTATTTTTATTTTTATTTTTATTTTTATTTTTATTTTTATTTTTATTTTTATTTTTATTTTTATTTTTATTTTTATTTTTATTTTTATTTTTATTTTTAGTTTTATTTTTAATTTTTATTTTTATTTTGTTGTTTCTTTTTCTTATTTTTCTTTCTATCTTAAAATTTTTAATCTTCCTAGTTTAAAAGTTTAAAAGAAAGAAAATGAAAAAGATTGTTTGATATGGGTTCTAGGTTTTTAGAAAAAAAAAAAAAGAAAGAACATATTCCGAGGGTGGTTTAGGAAAGAGAAAACTTTTTCTTTCTTTTTATTTTTCTTTTTTCTTTTCCCCCCCTCCATCTCTTCCTCTCAAGTTTGATAGCCCTCCCTCCCCCCCCACTTTCTTGAACTTCTTTTCACCTCTTTCCCCCCCTACCTCTCCGTGGTTCCCAGTGAACATGAAAGAAGTGAAAGTAAATAAAAAAAGCCTTTCCCGTCCCTTGTTCACTCCGCCGTGCACCCCGATATCCTCCTCCCTTTAGTTTCTTCCCCCTAGTTTCGCACGGGTGGGTCCATTGTTATTTGCCAAAAAAAAAAAAAAAAAAAAAAAAAAAGTGTAAAGTGTTAAACAGCCAGCAAAGCTTGTGGAAAGAGAACGGGAAACGGGATGTGGAGCTCATGCAAATAGACAACGCCAGCACACAGCCGCTGCCGTGGGTACGCAATGTGGAGGGAAGGAGATGCCTCGTGCAAACGGCGGGGGAGCTCGAAGGAGTGGGAGGAATCGTCGCAGAATTCTTGAACCCGCTGCTGCAGTGGTTGTCACAGCTACGATGGGTGAAGGAGGACACCAGCTCTGAAGTGTCAGCGGTGGAATTGGCCATCGACTTCGAATGGACGACAGGCAAGTTACTGGGAGGTCTGCTGGAAGATAGGGCTCGCAAGATGAAAGCACTGATAAGAAAGCTGAACGCGGCATGCAGGGCACGGAAGAAGCCACGCCCCTTCCCAGCGGCAGAGAGTGAAGTCCCTCATCGCAATAGGTGGGAAGACGGCTATGGGTTTCGCCAGGAGGCCCATCTTCGCCACCCACTCCACGCACGACAAGCTGATGGAACTGAAAGCCGCTTACAAGCTAGACCGCATCACACGACTCCGCAAGACGCTCAAGGCCTCGATTGGAACGAAGCACCCGCTCTTTGACTCCGAGACCCCAGGAGGCGATAAAGCTAGGCCTTCGGGGAAGACCCCTCTCCTGATCACCTACAACGTACGAACAAACGCCCGAGCCCGAGGACGGTCCCGCACTCCCCGCGGCCAAGCGAGATCTCGCTGCGACGCGGCCGAACACCAGGATCACTGGGCTCGTCGCCCTCCGGAGGCTCACCAAGGATGCAGGCGTTGACGGCCCTGAGGACCTGGATGAGCTTCGACATCTGGGCTTTCTTTCCAAGGGCGAGGCCATTTTTGACCCCAATTGCATGTCCAGGGCGTGCACTCACTTCTTGGGTGAGGCCCCCCTGGTCGCGGTCCCCCTCGACACACGGGTTGCGATCCCGTGCCTGCTGATCTGTCACGGCTCGACGTGGCACTACGCATCCCGCCAGGAACAGGGCTTTCTGCTGCAAACCCAAGGGTTCGGGGACAAGTCCTACTCGACCGTGGCAGCCCTGCTCGCTGACTTTGTAGGGGCCGGGACCCTCTATTACAACGAATCGCAGTGGTCGACTGTCCTGCATTCCTACAACTAGGAACAATCGGAAACAACCCTACACAATACAATGTAGGAGTGCCGGCCCGGCGTGCTACGAGGGCGATAGGCTATGCAAGGTTTCACAGACCTCGCACCCTATTATTTAGTTTCCACCCTTTCCGTTTTCTTTCCAATTTTAAGCTTGTTATTACCCTTTCTGCTTTTTCCTTTTCCTACATGTTTTCGGTCCCGGGTATGACGTTAAACTGCGTCCGCCGACGCGTCTGAACCAGCACTTCCTTCTTTTCCTTTTTCGCTTCGTTCCGTTATTTTCATTATTCTTTCCGGCGATAGACTACAGCAGGGCGGCGGAGATCTGTCCGGGGTACTACAGGAGATTGCAGCGTTGAAGGCACAACAACAACAGCAAGCACAGCAACAAGCCCAACAACAAAAACAAGCGCAGGACGAGCATAACCACAGGCTGCAGAACATGACAGGACTACGACAGGAAGTGGCACAAATTAAGACAGCCCAAACAGAACAAAGCGCCGTCTTAGAAAAACAACACCACCAGCAACAACAACAACTACTGGAATGGCAGCAGAGGCAAGAAAAGCAGAGAGACGCATGGAAACAAGAGCAGGAACAGAAGCAACAGGGGCTCGACGGGAAGATTGAGACCCTGAAGGCCGAGGTAGGGGGTGTGACGTCGGTCCTGCAGCAGCTACAGGAGACCATGAACCTCGTACTGAAAAACACAGCGGGGGTACAGGAGGCCGTGGCAGCAGCGACAGCCGCACAACAAGAAGCGATGCTGGCAACGGAATCAGCCAAAGCAGCAACGAAGGCGGCGACAACAGCAACGGCCGCACTCCCCACACCACAGCCAACAGAGAAAATACTGCAACAACAACAGCAACAGCAGCCACCCCAAGAGCCAACGCAAACAAGAAGGGAACCGGAAGAGGCACCAGGGAAGGTGGCACAGAAGTTCGTAAGATCGCGGTCAAGCGAAAGGCCGCCTCAAATGAAGAACCCCAAAGAGGGGGTAAACCTTGACAAGCAGGCAGAGGGGAGAAAAGAACTGGGGAAGAAGGTGGCCGGAAACAGGCGAGCACAAGCACAGAACGAAAAAAGGTCCCAAACACCGGAACCAATACAAGTGCACGTGCTGAAGAGACCCCAACAAAGGGGATATGAAACGCGGGCCAACCCCAAACAACCCCAACAAAACCGTCCCCTGCAACAACAACATCAACCCCGCATCTCAAGCAGCATCAAGCGCAGACGAGGAAGTGGCCTCAAGCCAAGAACATCAACAAAAACAGCAAAGTCCTATACAACACCACCCCGACAAGCAGCAAACAGCGCAGGGGTGTAAAGAAATAGAAAAAACCACTTGTCAAGCAGCGTCAAGCGCGGACAAAAAGAAAGAAGCAACATGCCAAGGAACATCAACAACCTCGCAACAAATTCCCCGCCAAGCAGCACCAAGCGCAGACGAGGAGAGAGCAGGGCAAAACACCCCACAAGCAACAACAACGCCGACACCCACACAAGAGCAGCAGCCCCAAAGAACACCCACACCACGCACTCCATCAGAAAGATGGATCCCGCCTACACCATCATCGTATCGCAGACATGCAGAGGTGGCAGCATTGATAACAGGGTAACGAATGGAGGGAACCAGCGGGCACAGGGCGGCGCAGGGGAAGTGCAAAAACGAGAGGTTATGGCTACACAAAGCTAGACAGAAAGAGAGCACCCTGAAGATGGAAGAGAACGAGCGTGCACCACTGCACAGAAAGGCAGCGATCCCACCGTGGGAGTGGGAAATCTTGAAAAATCTAACGATACGGACGGAAGGGAGCAGAGTGAAAAAACTCGAGCAGGCAGAACAGAAGAAAGCTGCCCTGCAGACAATCGCCAAACTACCCAAGGCCGACTACACGGTGTACACCGACGGATCAGTAGCAGACGGCACGGGGGGCGCAGGCATCTTGATTGAACACGCGGGTGGCACCGTTGAACTGAGCAGGGGTGTGTGCGAACTTTGCGACAGCTACCAGGCAGAGATGACGGCGATAGGCACCGCACTAGCACACATGGTCCAGAAGGAAGCACAAGGGAAGCAGATCAACCTCCTGACGGACTCGATGGCATGCCTGCAGAAATTGAAGCAGGTACCAGCAGGGCAACAGGAAGACATGGTGGTCGAGGTGTGGCACAGCATACATGTCCTTCTAAAAAATAAGAACCGCATCACCTGCTGTTACATCCCGGTCACTGCGGAATAGAAGGTAACGAGAAGGCAGATGAACTCGCCGAGCAAGGTAGGGATAAGGAAGCGACGCAGAGGATAAGCCTGAACGCGGCGAAGAACTACCTGCAGAAGACGACGAAGGCGGAGATAAGAACAGGGCTCGATAAAAATCGAGAATACAACAAGTGGACGAAGGGGAGAGAGGCACCGAAGCGGATGGAAAAAAAAAAAAAAAAAAGAAAAGCCATTAGCCAACAGTGGAAAGAGAATACCCATGTCACAAAGGTGCTAGAACAATAACACAGGCCGACACGAAAGCACGAACGTCTCAACACACTTCCGTTGGCTCCACACAGCCCAGCTGGGTGGGGTCGGTCTGGCTAGACCAAGAGGAGGTGGAATTTAAAAAAAAAAAAAAAAAAAATTGCATGTCCAGGGCGTGCACTCACTTCTTGGGTGAGGCCCCCCTGGTCGCGGTCCCCCTCGACACACGGGTTGCGATCCCGTGCCTACTGGTCTGTCACGGCTCGACGTGGCACTACGCATCCCGCCAGGAACAGGGCTTTCTGCTGCAAACCCAAGGGTTCGGGGACAAGTCCTACTCGACCGTGGCAGCCCTGCTCGCTGACTTTGTAGGGGCCGGGACCCTCTATTACAACGAATCGCAGTGGTCGACTGTCCTGCATTCCTACAACTAGGAACAATCGGAAACAACCCTACACAATGTAGGAGTGCCGGCCCGGCGTGCTACGAGGGCGATAGGCTATGCAAGGTTTCACAGACCTCGCACCCTATTATTTAGTTTCCACCCTTTCCGTTTTCTTTCCAATTTTTAAGCTTGTTATTACCCTTTCTGCTTTTTCCTTTTCCTACATGTTTTCGGTCCCGGGTATGACGTTAAACTGCGTCCGCCGACGCGTCTGAACCAGCACTTCCTGGCGACCAGGCCGTCTTTTCCCTTTTCCTACTTCACTTCGTTCCGCTATTTTCATTATTCTTTCCGGCGATAGACTGATACGGGCCATGGAAGCAACCTCTGCTTAATTCCTGGTACGTGGGAGGCTCCTCTTGAGGATGTCAGTCACCTTTTCCCTTTTTTATTCGACTCTCTGTTTTCGTATGCAGTATTTATTCTTTTCCACCCCTTTTTATCTGTTTCTTCGCTTCTTCATCCTAACTTAAAACCATTTCAGCCACCTCTGAGACCATCAGCATTGAGGCAGTGGCTTCGGAGGAGATGAAGAAGGTGAAGGAGAGGATCGCATCGATGGGAGGGTTGGATGTGGACAGCTTCACCCTCACCTTCGATGGGGAGGTGGCGGCTGCTGCTGACGACGGCGGTGGACAGCTCGTCGGAGATCTTCCATTTGAGGATGGAAGCATGCTTGAAGTGGTGGTGTGCAAGAGGCAGGCGGCTCTGTTGAAACGAGGGAAGAACACCCCTTTTTTTTACTAATAGTTTAAAGGTAGCGGAAGCACTTCTTGAGCACAATGCTGATGTGAAGGCAAGGGACAATGAAGGGAACACCTGTCTGCACTACGCTGTTGAAAGAGGTTGGTTCGAAGTGTTACCTGTTCTGCTGAGACACAATGCAGATGTGACGGCAAGGAACGATGAAGGGAAGACGCCTCTCGATCTTGTCCCCTCTGTGTGATGAGGACATTACCAAAGCGATGCGATACCTGTTGGAGGACCCGAGTCTCGCTCATGATCTGGAGCTGTTCGAAAGTGGGAGGGAGCTGAGCGACGTCAGCAGGCTTTCTGTTGTTCAACTGATTTCAAAGTGTATTAACATGAGTTGGTGATCACTCCACACATGCCTGATTTCAAGGAGTATTCCCCGTGAGCGCCACAAAAGCCTGTGGGAAACGAAGCAGCAGGGGAACCCCTACATACGTGTGAGGGCACAGGTCTTAGAAGAAGCGTCTCAAGAGCAACAAAGCGACTCATTTACGAGTTAGATTTAAAAAAAAAAAAAAAAAAAAAAAAGCCATTCTGATTTCAAGGTATACTAGCGACACACCAGCCAAATTTTACCCCCACCCCGATAACCTGTTTTCTTTTTTTACTTGCTTTTTACTCCTACATACAATATCATTTCAGCCCACCCGATAACGTAATTTAAAAAGAAGAGAAAAAAAGAATACTGAGGTTTGGCACACCCACAGTAGCCAAAAGAAAATGAAAAGAAAGAGATCAAATGAAGGAATGAACGATATGACAGTGTTCGTGAAGACGGGAGGCGGGGTTCACGATGTGGAAGTGTCGGGGAAGGAGACGGTGGGGATCCTGTACAAGAAGGCGGGGTGTGCTGCTGGTTTACTCGAAGGCAAGTTCGAACTGGTTTGGGAGGGCGAGGTCCTGGACAGGAACGGGGGTGAAGATATCCAGGAACTCGGGCTCGTGGAGGGCAGCGTGGTCCATGTGGAGGCGAAGAAGATGAGAACCGTTCAGCTGGAGGAGCTTGAGAGCTCAGAAGTGGTTTCAGAGCTTGAGGAGCTTGTGAGAGCTGACCCTGAGCTGGTTCTGGTGGTGGAGGTGGGGAACTCGCCAGCTGTCGAAGTCTTGTCCATGGACAGGACGGTCCTTCCTTCTGAACTTCGGTTCCTCGTTGTCACCGACTCCACAGGCTGTGTTACAAGGATAGGCTCTGGGTTTCTTCAAGAGTGCGACCACCTGACGTCTGTTGATCTCATCCTCCCCAATGTTTCCACCATTGATGAAAATCTTTTATATGGGTGCAAAAATTTAGAAACCATCAACTTGAATGCGATGACCAATCTTTCTTCCATTGGTGATCGCTTCTTGTTTGGGTGCGAAAAACTAGAAACCATCAACTTGAATGCGATGACCAATCTTTCTTCTATTGGTGATAGCTTCTTGTTTGGGTGCGAAAAACTAGAAACCATCAACTTGAATGCGATGACCAATCTTTCTTACATTGGTCATTACTTCTTGTCTGGGTGCGAAAAACTAGAAACCATCGACTTGAATGCGTTGACCAATCTTTCTTCCATTGGTTATTGCTTCTTGAAGGGGTGCAAAAAACTAGAAACCATCAACTTGAATGCGATGACCAATCTTTCTTCTATTGGTCCTTACTTCTTGGAGGGGTGCGAAAAACTAGAAACCATCAACTTGAATGCGATGACCAATCTTTCTTCCATTAGTGATTACTTCTTGTCTGGGTGCAAAAAACTAGAAACCATCAACTTGAATGCGATGACCAATCTTTCTTCTATTGGTGATTACTTCTTGTATGGGTGCGAAAAACTAGAAACCATCAACTTGAATGCGATGACCAATCTTTCTTCTATTGGTCCTTACTTCTTGGAGGGGTGCGAAAAACTAGAAACCATCAACTTGAATGCGATGACCAATCTTTCTTCCATTAGTGATTACTTCTTGTCTGGGTGCAAAAAACTAGAAACCATCAACTTGAATGCGATGACCAATCTTTCTTCTATTGGTGATTACTTCTTGTATGGGTGCGAAAAACTAGAAGCCATCAACTTGAATGCGATGACCAATCTTTCTTCCATTGGTCATTGCTTCTTGTTTGGGTGCGAAAAACTAGAAACCATCGACTTGAATACGTTGACCAATCTTTCTTCCATTGGTGATTGCTTCTTGCCTGGGTGCGTATCTCGACTTGAATTTAAAAAGAAAAAAAAAAAAAGTCGGTGTTTAGAAAAGAAGAGGGGAAAAAAAGAAGAAAAAAGAACACCCTGGCGCTGAGAAACATCTTTGTGGAAAAACCAACGTTATTTTTATTTTTATTTTTATTTTTATTTTTATTTTTATTTTTATTTTTATTTTTATTTTTATTTTTATTTTTATTTTTATTTTTATTTTTATTTTTATTTTTATTTTTATTTTTATTTTTATTTTTATTTTTATTTTTATTTTTATTTTTATTTTTATTTTTATTTTTATTTTTATTTTTATTTTTATTTTTATTTTTATTTTTATTTTTATTTTTATTTTTATTTTTATTTTTATTTTTATTTTTATTTTTATTTTTATTTTTATTTTTATTTTTATTTTTATTGGGGACCAATGTTTCCAACCTCCCTGTGGTGGTTCCTGGTAATTGTGGTTTGGAGAAGCACAAGCGAAAGGGAAACTCTCGTTCTAAAGCCGTACACGTGGGGAAACCTGGACGGGGGTGGAGAGCCCACCCTACGCGTGGCGCCAGTTAGCATCGCCCTCAACGGAGAGTCCCTTATCCCATTACATCGAACAAGGAGGTGGCTTCACCAGGTCAGGCAAGTAGCCTCCCCGCGGCATCGTGCCAGTGAAGCAAGCCTCCCACAACTCTCCAGTTGGTGTTTAATTGCTTCTGTGGCCCCTCTCCCTATTTCAATTTCCAAGCTTTCTTTACCTCTCCACTTTTACTTTCTACGGGACCACAGGGGACTTGGGAGGCTTCGGGGCGAAGTTTCACAAGGGTGGCCGCTGTGTCACATACTGCATGGCACCACTAAAATCGAGACAACTTTTATTTTTATTTTTATTTTTATTTTTATTTTTATTTTTATTTTTATTTTTATTTTTATTTTTATTTTTATTTTTATTTTTATTTTATTTTTATTTTTATTTTTATTTTTATTTTTATTTTTATTTTTATTTTTAATCTTAGTTTTAAATTGTGTTTTATTTTTAGTTTTATTTTTAATTTTTTTTTTATTTTGTTGTTTCTTTTTCTTATTTTTCTTTCTATCTTAAAATTTTTAATCTTCCTAGTTTAAAAGTTTAAAAGAAAGAAAATGCAAAAGATTGTTTGATATGGGTTCTAGGTTTTTAGAAAAAAAAAAAAAGAAAGAACACATTCCGAGGGTGGTTTAGGAAAAAGAAAACTTTTTCTTTCTTTTTATTTTTCTTTTTTCTTTTACCCCCTCCATCTCTTCCTCTCAAGTTTGATAGCCCTCCCTCCCCCCCCCACTTTCTTGAACTTCTTTTCACCTCTTTTCCCCCCTACCTCTCCGTGGTTCCCAGTGAACATGAAAGAAGTGAAAGTAAATAAAAAAAGCCTTTCCCGTCCCTTGTTCACTCCGCCGTGCACCCCGATATCCTCCTCCCTTTAGTTTCTTCCCCCTAGTTTCGCACGGGTGGGTCCATTGTTATTTGCCAAAAAAAAAAAAAAAAAAAAAAAAAAAGTGTAAAGTGTTAAACAGCCAGCAAAGCTTGTGGAAAGAGAACACCAAGAAAAAAAAAGAGAGAGAAAAAAAGACCAGGACACCCCCTCCCCGGTCTGCTTTTTGTTCCTTGATCCCCAAGAGAGTGTACAATCCTGTTTCTCCCAGAAACAGAGAACACTAGGAAGGCAGCCATAACTTCAAGAAAAAAACTATTCTAGCGCAACGCCGGGGCTGTATGCCCCCTGAAATGCCTCCAGATGTCCCAATTCTAGAGAGAGGGTGACCACACCCCCTGACACTGTCAGACATATCCCTTAGCGCAGAAGTTCTTTTTTCGAATCGTCTATATATAGAGGCTCGTTGGTAGATGATTAAAAAAGCAATAAGAATACCTCTTTTATTCTTTTTCTTCTCTTTTAATATCTACATGCCCAACCTTGTATCAACAAACAACACAGGATATTACCAAAGGATATTGAAAGAAAACAAGAAAAGAAACAAAACCATGAAAGGAAGCAAAGGACCATCGGCAGTGACGCTGCATGCGAGGCTCCCCACCTCTGAGACCATCAGCATTGAGGCAGTGGCTTCGGAGGAGATGATGAAGGTGAAGGAGAGGATCGCATCGATGGGAGGGTTGGATGTGGACATCTTCACCCTCACCTTCGATGGGGAGGTGGTGGTGGCGGCTGCTGCTGACGACGGCGGTGGACAGCTTGTCGGAGATCTTCCTTTTGAGGATGGAAGCATGCTTGAAGTGGTGGTGAGCAAGAGGCAGGCGGCTCTGTTGAAACTCTCTGAGATGGGGATCGAAGTGAAAGGAAGGGATTTGTTCGAGATATTTGAAAGCTGTTCAAGTCTGCAAGAGAACAAGATGTGTGAGGTTGTGAACCTTCTCCTGGATGCTGGGGTGGGTGGTCGGGAGGAGGAGGCAGTTCACTTTGCGATCAAGCACAATCTTCCTTCTTGTGTGGAGGTCCTCTTGATTCGCACTTCTGTGGACGTGAATTCAGAAGTAGGTCTCCCTTACGATTGGGGATGTTCGTATACAGCACTTCACCGGGCCACTTCGGAGGAGGTGGCGGCTGTTCTCTTGAGACACAATGCAGATGTCAATGCAAGAGACGGTAATGGTGTTCCTATCCTTCACATAGAAGCATGTAAGGTGCATCCTGGGAGCAAGCTTTCTGTACTTCTGAAACACAACGCAGATGCGAATGCGAGAGACTGGGAAGGAGATACGATTCTTCATTGCCACCGTGTTCACCCCTCTGCTGTACACCTTCTTCTTGAACACAAGGCAGACACCGAGGCAAAAGACAACAAGGGGAGAACACCCCTTTTCTTGGCTAATTTAGAGATGGCAAAAGCACTTCTTGAGCACAATGCTGATGTGAAGGCAAGGGACAACAGAGGGAACACGTGTCTGCACAGCGCTATTAAAAGATGTTGTTTCGAAGTGCTGCCTGTTCTGCTGAGACACAATGTAGATGTTACGGCAAGGAACGATGAAGGGAAGACGGCTCTCTGTGGTCTGTTGGAGGACCCGAGTCTCGCTCAGGACCTGGAGCTGTTCGAAAGTGGGAGGGAGCTGAGCGGCAGCAGCAGGCTTCCACTTCTTCAACTGATTTCAGTGACAAGAGCAAACTAGCCCACCGACTAGGAGGAGGTGGCGGCTGTTCTCTTGAAACACAACGCAGATGTCAACGCAAGAGACGAAGGCGGTGTTCCTATCCTTCACCGAGAAGCATGTAAGGTGCATCCTGGGTAACGTGATAAAAAGAAAAAAAAAAAGGATACTGAGGTCCGGCACCCGCAGTAGCCAAAAAAAAAAAAAAAAAAAGAAGTGTAAAGTGCCAAACAACCAGCAAAGCTTGTGGGATGAGAACGACCGCATCGCTCGACTCCGCAAGGCGCTCACGGGAGAACCTACGAGCACTGAGAGGAAGAACTGATGCAAAGGACCATAGTCTACACACCACTCCACAGGAAGGCAGCCATAACTTCAAGAAAAAAACTATTCTAGCGCAACGCCGGGGCTGTATGCCCCCGGAAATGCCTCCAGATGTCCCAATTCTAGAGAGAGGGTGACCACACCCCCTGAACACTGTCAGACATATCCCTTAGCGCAGAAGTTCTTTTTTCGAATCGTCTATATATAGAGGCTCGTTGGTAGATGATTAAAAAAGCAATAAGAATACCTCTTTTATTCTTTTTCTTCTCTTTTAATATCTACATGCCCAACCTTGTATCAACAAACAACACAGGATATTACCAAAGGATATTGAAAGAAAACAAGAAAAGAAACAAAACCATGAAAGGAAGCAAAGGACCATCGGCAGTGACGCTGCATGCGAGGCTCCCTATTTTTGAGACCATCAGCATTGAGGCAGTGGCTTCGGAGGAGATGATGAAGGTGAAGGAGAGGATCGCATCGATGGGAGGGTTGGATGTGGACATCTTCACCCTCACCTTCGATGGGGAGGTGGTGGTGGCGGCTGCTGCTGACGACGGCGGTGGACAGCTTGTCGGAGATCTTCCTTTTGAGGATGGAAGCATGCTTGAAGTGGTGGTGAGCAAGAGGCAGGCGGCTCTGTTGAAACTCTCTGAGATGGGGATCGAAGTGAAAGGAAGGGATTTGTTCGAGATATTTGAAAGCTGTTCAAGTCTGCAAGAGAACAAGATGTGTGAGGTTGTGAACCTTCTCCTGGATGCTGGGGTGGGTGGTCGGGAGGAGGAGGCAGTTCACTTTGCGATCAAGCACAATCTTCCTTCTTGTGTGGAGGTCCTCTTGATTCGCACTTCTGTGGACGTGAATTCAGAAGTAGGTCTCCCTTACGATTGGGGATGTTCGTATACAGCACTTCACCGGGCCACTTCGGAGGAGGTGGCGGCTGTTCTCTTGAGACACAATGCAGATGTCAATGCAAGAGACGGTAATGGTGTTCCTATCCTTCACATAGAAGCATGTAAGGTGCATCCTGGGAGCAAGCTTTCTGTACTTCTGAAACACAACGCAGATGCGAATGCGAGAGACTGGGAAGGAGATACGATTCTTCATTGCCACCGTGTTCACCCCTCTGCTGTACACCTTCTTCTTGAACACAAGGCAGACACCGAGGCAAAAGACAACAAGGGGAGAACACCCCTTTTCTTGGCTAATTTAGAGATGGCAAAAGCACTTCTTGAGCACAATGCTGATGTGAAGGCAAGGGACAACAGAGGGAACACGTGTCTGCACAGCGCTATTAAAAGATGTTGTTTCGAAGTGCTGCCTGTTCTGCTGAGACACAATGTAGATGTTACGGCAAGGAACGATGAAGGGAAGACGGCTCTCTGTGGTCTGTTGGAGGACCCGAGTCTCGCTCAGGACCTGGAGCTGTTCGAAAGTGGGAGGGAGCTGAGCGGCAGCAGCAGGCTTCCACTTCTTCAACTGATTTCAGTGACAAGAGCAAACTAGCCCACCGACTAGGAGGAGGTGGCGGCTGTTCTCTTGAAACACAACGCAGATGTCAACGCAAGAGACGAAGGCGGTGTTCCTATCCTTCACCGAGAAGCATGTAAGGTGCATCCTGGGTAACGTGATAAAAAGAAAAAAAAAAAGGATACTGAGGTCCGGCACCCGCAGTAGCCAAAAAAAAAAAAAAAAAAAGAAGTGTAAAGTGCCAAACAACCAGCAAAGCTTGTGGGATGAGAACGACCGCATCGCTCGACTCCGCAAGGCGCTCACGGGAGAACCTACGAGCACTGAGAGGAAGAACTGATGCAAAGGACCATAGTCTACACACCACTCCACAGGAAGGCAGCCATAACTTCAAGAAAAAAACTATTCTAGCGCAACGCCGGGGCTGTATGCCCCCGGAAATGCCTCCAGATGTCCCAATTCTAGAGAGAGGGTGACCACACCCCCTGAACACTGTCAGACATATCCCTTAGCGCAGAAGTTCTTTTTTCGAATCGTCTATATATAGAGGCTCGTTGGTAGATGATTAAAAAAGCAATAAGAATACCTCTTTTATTCTTTTTCTTCTCTTTTAATATCTACATGCCCAACCTTGTATCAACAAACAACACAGGATATTACCAAAGGATATTGAAAGAAAACAAGAAAAGAAACAAAACCATGAAAGGAAGCAAAGGACCATCGGCAGTGACGCTGCATGCGAGGCTCCCTATTTTTGAGACCATCAGCATTGAGGCAGTGGCTTCGGAGGAGATGATGAAGGTGAAGGAGAGGATCGCATCGATGGGAGGGTTGGATGTGGACATCTTCACCCTCACCTTCGATGGGGAGGTGGTGGTGGCGGCTGCTGCTGACGACGGCGGTGGACAGCTTGTCGGAGATCTTCCTTTTGAGGATGGAAGCATGCTTGAAGTGGTGGTGAGCAAGAGGCAGGCGGCTCTGTTGAAACTCTCTGAGATGGGGATCGAAGTGAAAGGAAGGGATTTGTTCGAGATATTTGAAAGCTGTTCAAGTCTGCAAGAGAACAAGATGTGTGAGGTTGTGAACCTTCTCCTGGATGCTGGGGTGGGTGGTCGGGAGGAGGAGGCAGTTCACTTTGCGATCAAGCACAATCTTCCTTCTTGTGTGGAGGTCCTCTTGATTCGCACTTCTGTGGACGTGAATTCAGAAGTAGGTCTCCCTTACGATTGGGGATGTTCGTATACAGCACTTCACCGGGCCACTTCGGAGGAGGTGGCGGCTGTTCTCTTGAGACACAATGCAGATGTCAATGCAAGAGACGGTAATGGTGTTCCTATCCTTCACATAGAAGCATGTAAGGTGCATCCTGGGAGCAAGCTTTCTGTACTTCTGAAACACAACGCAGATGCGAATGCGAGAGACTGGGAAGGAGATACGATTCTTCATTGCCACCGTGTTCACCCCTCTGCTGTACACCTTCTTCTTGAACACAAGGCAGACACCGAGGCAAAAGACAACAAGGGGAGAACACCCCTTTTCTTGGCTAATTTAGAGATGGCAAAAGCACTTCTTGAGCACAATGCTGATGTGAAGGCAAGGGACAACAGAGGGAACACGTGTCTGCACAGCGCTATTAAAAGATGTTGTTTCGAAGTGCTGCCTGTTCTGCTGAGACACAATGTAGATGTTACGGCAAGGAACGATGAAGGGAAGACGGCTCTCTGTGGTCTGTTGGAGGACCCGAGTCTCGCTCAGGACCTGGAGCTGTTCGAAAGTGGGAGGGAGCTGAGCGGCAGCAGCAGGCTTCCACTTCTTCAACTGATTTCAGTGACAAGAGCAAACTAGCCCACCGACTAGGAGGAGGTGGCGGCTGTTCTCTTGAAACACAACGCAGATGTCAACGCAAGAGACGAAGGCGGTGTTCCTATCCTTCACCGAGAAGCATGTAAGGTGCATCCTGGGTAACGTGATAAAAAGAAAAAAAAAAAGGATACTGAGGTCCGGCACCCGCAGTAGCCAAAAAAAAAAAAAAAAAAAAGAAGTGTAAAGTGCCAAACAACCAGCAAAGCTTGTGGGATGAGAACGACCGCATCGCTCGACTCCGCAAGGCGCTCACGGGAGAACCTACGAGCACTGAGAGGAAGAACTGATGCAAAGGACCATAGTCTACACACCACTCCACAGGAAGGCAGCCATAACTTCAAGAAAAAAACTATTCTAGCGCAACGCCGGGGCTGTATGCCCCCGGAAATGCCTCCAGATGTCCCAATTCTAGAGAGAGGGTGACCACACCCCCTGAACACTGTCAGACATATCCCTTAGCGCAGAAGTTCTTTTTTCGAATCGTCTATATATAGAGGCTCGTTGGTAGATGATTAAAAAAGCAATAAGAATACCTCTTTTATTCTTTTTCTTCTCTTTTAATATCTACATGCCCAACCTTGTATCAACAAACAACACAGGATATTACCAAAGGATATTGAAAGAAAACAAGAAAAGAAACAAAACCATGAAAGGAAGCAAAGGACCATCGGCAGTGACGCTGCATGCGAGGCTCCCTATTTTTGAGACCATCAGCATTGAGGCAGTGGCTTCGGAGGAGATGATGAAGGTGAAGGAGAGGATCGCATCGATGGGAGGGTTGGATGTGGACATCTTCACCCTCACCTTCGATGGGGAGGTGGTGGTGGCGGCTGCTGCTGACGACGGCGGTGGACAGCTTGTCGGAGATCTTCCTTTTGAGGATGGAAGCATGCTTGAAGTGGTGGTGAGCAAGAGGCAGGCGGCTCTGTTGAAACTCTCTGAGATGGGGATCGAAGTGAAAGGAAGGGATTTGTTCGAGATATTTGAAAGCTGTTCAAGTCTGCAAGAGAACAAGATGTGTGAGGTTGTGAACCTTCTCCTGGATGCTGGGGTGGGTGGTCGGGAGGAGGAGGCAGTTCACTTTGCGATCAAGCACAATCTTCCTTCTTGTGTGGAGGTCCTCTTGATTCGCACTTCTGTGGACGTGAATTCAGAAGTAGGTCTCCCTTACGATTGGGGATGTTCGTATACAGCACTTCACCGGGCCACTTCGGAGGAGGTGGCGGCTGTTCTCTTGAGACACAATGCAGATGTCAATGCAAGAGACGGTAATGGTGTTCCTATCCTTCACATAGAAGCATGTAAGGTGCATCCTGGGAGCAAGCTTTCTGTACTTCTGAAACAGCGCGAAGCGCGGGCAGTTGTGCGACGGACAAGCGGAACCCGCAAAGAAGAAAGACCGCTTGGACCTCCTCAGGGCGAACCGACGGTCGGGCAAGGCCGCCGTTCACGCCCTGGCTGAAGAACATCGAGCGGGTCTGGAAGATAAGCTCTCCCACACGAAACTGGCGACGGCCGGGATCGTCGAAGCGGAAGGGGAGTGGACGCCAGAAGCCATGATACGGGTCTGCAAACACGTCCTCGGCGAAGAGCCTAAAACCGCGAAGGAACTCGGGATTCACATGAAGTTTGTCCGGTTCGCCCTCATCCTGGACTTTGACAAGACGTGGATCATGGCCAGGTATGACTCGGAAGGCTGGAAGGCGAAGGGGGACGTCGAGAGACGGCAGCAGTTCACGCGGCACGGAGATATGAGAGCCTTGAAGGATCACTACTTCGTGGCCACTGACTGGCTGTTCTTCACCACGAGAACATATATTATAGTGCGACATGATCAGACTGGAACGTCACCATGAGAACATATATTATAGTGCGACATGATCAGACTGGAACGTCACCATGAGAACATATATTATAGTGCGACATGATCAGACTGGAACGTCACCATGAGAACATATATTATAGTGCGACATGATCAGACTGGAACGTCACCATGAGAACATATATTATAGTGCGACATGATCAGACTGGAACGTCACCATGAGAACATATATTATAGTGCGACATGATCAGACTGGAACGTCACCATGAGAACATATATTATAGTGCGACATGATCAGACTGGAACGTCACCATGAGAACATATATTATAGTGCGACATGATCAGACTGGAACGTCACCATGAGAACATATATTATAGTGCGACATGATCAGACTGGAACGTCACCATGAGAACATATATTATAGTGCGACATGATCAGACTGGAACGTCACCATGAGAACATATATTATAGTGCGACATGATCAGACTGGAACGTCACCATGAGAACATATATTATAGTGCGACATGATCAGACTGGAACGTCACCATGAGAACATATATTATAGTGCGACATGATCAGACTGGAACGTCACCATGAGAACATATATTATAGTGCGACATGATCAGACTGGAACGTCACCATGAGAACATATATTATAGTGCGACATGATCAGACTGGAACGGCCGCCCCGGGGCATCCTCTGCTCAACCCGGCGGACGTGGGAGGCCCTTCTTCGGAAGGTGCCAGTCGCTTGATCAGTGTCGTCGAATGCGCGCTATATTTTACATTTTATAAGTACATATAACAATCGATTGAAAGAAGAAGAACGTTTACCAAAGGCTGCAGCTGTAGCCGCCACCTCACGTGCCTGACGCTGGTATGACGAAGAAAGAAAAAAAAATGTAATAATAAAAAAAAAAAAAAAGGTATTGTACCTGATTGACGGCATTACGGGGTCCATCGTCGCGTCAATGGTGCAGCCAAACGCAGTGGGGCACGTTGCGCTTGTCTCTTTGGAACACATATACCTCTACACGTTCTTCAACACGAAGAGGGTATGCTTGGGAGAGGGACGGAGGAAAAAAAAAGTTTTTTTTTTATAGAAACGGTACCAACTCGGAGTCTGGAGCCTGTTCAAGGATACCGACCATCGACTTGAATTCGATGACCAAATCTTTCTTCCATTGGTGACGGCTTCTTGTTTGGGTGCACTATCACTAACCACTTCGGGCAATGAAGATCTCACAAGCGCATTAACAGGACGAGTCCGACTAGAAGACATCCACAGCGAAGACGACCGCGAACGAGTGGAAGGCATCCAACACATGACCTTAACAAAACCCTCAAGACCACCCAAGGTCATGTTCCAAAGGAACAGGGCTTTCTGCTGCAAACCCAAGGGTTCGGGGACAAGTCCTACTCGACCGTGGCAGCCCTGCTCGCTGAATTTGTAGGGGCCGGGACCCTCTATTACAACGAATCGCAGTGGTCGACTGTCCTGCATTCCTACAACTAGGAACAATCGGAAACAACCCTACACAATGTAGGAGTGCCGGCCCGGCGTGCTACGAGGGCGATAGGCTATGCAAGGTTTCACAGACCTCGCACCCTATTATTTAGTTTCCACCCTTTCCATTTTCTTTCCAATTTTAAACTTGTTTTTACCCTTTCTTCTTTTTCCTTTTCCTACATGTTTTCGGTCCCGGGTATGACGTTAAACTGCGTCCGCCGACGCGTCTGAACCAGCACTTCCTGGCGACCAGGCCGTCTTTTCTCTTTTCCTTTTTCACTTCGTTCCGTTATTTTCATTATTCTTTCCGGTGATAGACTGATACGGGCCATGGAAGCAACCTCTGCTTAATTCCTGGTACGTGGGAGGCTCCTCTTGAGGATGTCAGTCACCTTTTTCCTTTTTTATTCGACTCTCTGTTTTCGTATGCAGTATTTATTCTTTTCCACCCCTTTTTATCTATTTCTTCGCTTCTTCATCCTAACTTAAAACCATTTCAGGAGCCTGTTCAAGGATACCGACCATCGACTTGAATTCGATGACGAATCTTTCTTCCATTGGTGATGGCTTCTTGTTTGGGTGCAACAAGTTAGAAACCATCGTACTATCACTAACCACTTCTGAAGATCTCACATGACCTTAACAAAACCCTCAAGACCACCCAAGGTCATGTTCCAACACTGCAAACCAAATGCACAACGGCATGTGGGGTACAGGACCGAAGGCGGCAAACGCACTTCGCGAAGCATGCTGCGACATGTCGGCAGGCTCCAGGCTCGCTCTCCGCAGAACCGAGGTTCAGAGAGACCATCCTCAACCTGATCGTCTGGTGTTGTTCCCCCTCCTTCTTTTTTTGTTTTATTTTTTATAAATACAACTCTCGTTTTCTGAGTTCGCATGTTATCCCCCAACACAGCCCACCTATACCTGCACAACAACAACAACAATAACAACGAAAAGCATGGATCCGTCGGTACTTCAGGAGCAAGGGGAGTGCTTCGTTACGAACGACAACAACACGAGGCTCACAAAAGAGGAGGGGAGGCTTGCCTTGTGGAGTGCTGTCTCAAAAGGGGACCTTGAGGAGATGAGGGATCTTGTTCTGGAGCGGGGTGTCGACCCTGGTGCAACGGACAGCGATGGTTTCACAGCCCTGCACTATGCAGCTCGCGAAAACAACTGTGTCGAGGCTGTGGCTGCTCTCGTCTCTACTTACCACCAGGACCCTGGTGTCAGAAGCAACGACGGTTTGACACCAGTTCATCAAGCAGCAGGGAAGGGACACATCGAGATAGTTAAATATCTCGCTGAGAGTTGCGGTCAAGACTGTGGTGTCAAATGCAACAACGGTTGGACACCGGTTTATTTTGCATCACAGAACGGCCACCTCGAGACATTAAGATATCTCGCCGAAGCTCGCGGTCAAGACTGTGGTGTCAAACACAGCGGCGGTTGGACACCGATTCATCTTGCATCATGGAACGGCCACCTCGAGACATTAAGATATCTCACCGAAGCTCGCGGTCAAGACTGTGGAGTCAAACTCGACGACGGTTCTACACCGCTTCATCTTGCATCACGGAACGGCCACCACGAGGCATTAAAATATCTCGCCGAAGCTCGCGGTCAAGACTGTGGTGTCACACGCAACGACGGTTTGACACCGGTTCTTCTTGCATCACGGAACGGCCACCTTGAGACTTTAAAATATCTCGCCGAAGCTCGCGGTCAAGACTGTGGTGTCAAACACAACGGCGGTTGGACACCGATTCATCTTGCATCACAGAACGGCCACCTCGAGACATTAAGATATCTCGCCGAAGCTCGCGGTCAAGACTGTGGAGTCAAACTCGACGACGGTTCTACACCGCTTCATCTTGCATCACGGAACGGCCACCACGAGACATTAAAATATCTCGCCGAAGCTCGCGGTCAAGACTGTGGTGTCACACGCAACGACGGTTTGACACCGGTTCTTCTTGCATCACAGAACGGCCACCTTGAGACTTTAAAATATCTCGCCGAAGCTCGCAGTCAAGACTGTGACATCAGATGCAACAAGGGTTTTACACCGGTTCAATTTGCAGCACAGAACGGCCACCTTGAAATAGTTAAATATCTCGCCGAAAACCATGGTCAAGACTGTGGTGTCAAAAACAACGACGGTTGGACATCGGTTCTTCTTGCATCACGGAACGGCCGCCTTGAGACATTAAAATATCTTGTCGAAAACCGCGGTCAAGACTGTGGTGTCACAATCGATGACGGTTGGACACCGCTTCATTTTGCAGTAAACAAGGGACACATCGAGATCGTTAAATATCTCGCCGAAGCTCGCGGTCAAGACTGTGGTGTCAAACTCGACGACGGCAGGACACCGCTTCATCTTGCATCACGGAAGGGCCACCTAGTGACATTAAGATATCTTGTCGAAAACCGCGGTCAAGACGCAGGTATTAAATGCAACGAGGGCTGGACACCGCTTCATCTTGCAGCAGATGGGGGACACATCGGGATAGTTAAATATCTCGCCGAAAACCGCGGTCAAGACTGTGGTGTCAAAAGCAACGAGGGTTGGACACCGCTTCATCTTGCAGCAGAGAGGGGGCGAATCACGACTATTAAATATCTTGTTGAAAATCGCGGTCAAGACTGCGGCGTCCAAGGCCACGACGGTCGTACACCGATTGATAAAGCAGCACAGAAAAGTAACCTCGAAGTAGCTTTATATCTATACGGTCAAGCCCGTGGCCCGAAGCGTAGGAAGCTACAACAGTAGGGCGCTGAAATAGTATAAACAGAAGGTCTTCATTATTTAACGCTGCTGGCCCCGACTCGTTTTTGATTGTGGAGAACCCACGAAAAGCAATCCAATACAACAACCATCTAACCTGCCGAAGTAGCATGCCAATCAGAAGGCGGCTGAGGCACTTATGATTCATTCAGAATCCCGAGATCCCATCCCTGATCCCCAAGAGTGTACAATCCTGTTTCTCGCAGAAACAGAGAACAATACCAGCCGACAAGTCAGACGCAGCAGTGAACTAAAAAAGCCCCCCTGAACAAGTTTTTCCCCACCCCTATAACGTGATAATATTAAAAAAAAAAGGATACTGAGGTCCGGCACCCGGTATAAGAGGTGAGCGTCTCGGGACACTTCCAACCCACCTAGTGGGTGCGGCCTTAGCAAGTCGAAAAGGAAGTGGAATTTAAAAAAAAAAAAATTATAGAGAAAGAAGGCACAGGAGACGATATAATGTTTATGGATGAGAACAAGGGGGCGTCTCACAAAGACTTCCTTTAACTCATATATAATGTTACATTGTGTCACTCCTGCACCTGTTTTCAACCAGGCTCACGATAAACATGGAAACCAAGTACCGGTTTTCTTTTTCTCAATTCTTTGCCTTTTTTGTTTTTGTGTTATATTTATATATATATTTTTTTTTTATTTTTGGATTGCATTCTCACCTCCATTTTCGTTTTTATTTTTGATTTAAATAGATAATTTTATGACATTTCTGTCGTTTCATCCCCTTTAGCTTCTCGTCCCCTCCCCCCACCCGAACGTCTAGTTTTAAAAAAGAAAAAAGAAAGAGTTGTGACTGAGAGGCCTATATGTTTCCCCACACCTCCCCGAGTGATAAAGAAAACTCTGAAATCCCAAAACTATACTTCATCACCCCGGAAGGACAAAACACCGGTCAACTACGAGAACAACGAACAGGTAAGCTTCAAGGAACACCTGAAGTACACGGCCAACCGACTTGAAAACAGGATGCAGGTGATGAAAGCACTGGCGGGTACGAAACTAGGAGGACCGTCTCAGTGGCAACGCACGCACTCGGAATATACGGACACAACGGACCATCGAAAGCCTGCTGTGAGATACACAACGGACCATCGTAAGGCCTGATGAATGAGATAGACACAACCACGCCACCCGCCTCATAACAGGTGCTTCAAAGACTACCACCTTGCCGAGGATACCCCCCACATATTATTTGCCTGATGCCGCTCTCGTCCTGGGGAGAAGGACCTTTGGCGTTTCTTCGGTGTGACAGGGCCCCCCAAAAGGGGTTCGTGAGCACGTTCACTCACTTCGTTTCCTCTCTTCATGGTGAATTCTTTTTCCTCGCTTTTAGTATCAACATGCCCAAATATATATCAACAAGCAACACAGGATGTTGAAAGAAAAATAGAAACGAGACAAAACCATGAAAGGAAGCGAAGGACCATCGGCAGTGACGCTGCAGGCGAGGCTCCCCACCTCTGAGACCAGGGCTTTCTGCTGCAAACCCAAGGGTTCGGGGACAAGTCCTACTCGACCGTGGCAGCCCTGCTCGCTGACTTAGTAGGGGCCGGGACCCTCTATTACAACGAGTCGCAGTGGTCGACTGTCCTGCATTCCTACAACTAGGAACAATCGGAAACAACCCTACACAATGTAGGAGTGCCGGCCCGGCGTGCTACGAGGGCGATAGGCTATGCAAGGTTTCACAGACCTCGCACCCTATTATTTAGTTTCCACCCTTTCCATTTTCTTTCCAATTTTAAACTTGTTTTTACCCTTTCTTCTTTTTCCTTTTCCTACATGTTTTCGGTCCCGGGTATGACGTTAAACTGCGTCCGCCGACGCGTCTGAACCAGCACTTCCTGGCGACCAGGCCGTCTTTTCTCTTTTCCTTTTTCACTTCGTTCCGTTATTTTCATTATTCTTTCCGGTGATAGACTGATACGGGCCATGGAAGCAACCTCTGCTTAATTCCTGGTACGTGGGAGGCTCCTCTTGAGGATGTCAGTCACCTTTTTCCTTTTTTATTCGACTCTCTGTTTTCGTATGCAGTATTTATTCTTTTTCACCCCTTTTTATCTATTTTTTCGCTTCTCTATTCTAACTTAAAATCATTTCAGCCACCTTTTGCAGAATGCGGAATCTCCCCCTAAACTGCGACCACCATTCGCCCGCGTGGTGTACTCCGCCCCCGTCTCCTGGGGACACAGAATTTCACAAGGTGCACCTGTTCTCTCGTTGTAAGCAGGCAACTTGTCCTACTTTTCTGGGTAGGCTGCCTGTGTGGCCATGCCGAACTCCGTGGGGTGGAGGACCACGTCGGTACTGTCAATCTACACAGCTCGTAAAGATGGCTGCCTTCCTCGGGGTTGTCCAGCCCAGTTCATGCGATTGTGGCATCCATTTTTTGAACAGCGTCGTCAACCATCCTTACGCTCAGAGCTTTCCTGTCCAGTAGTTCGAACCGTCTGGCGTGGTTGTAGCAACTAAAAATGGCGTCATTGCCCCACTTCCCTCCGCCTCTGCTGTCGCTTTCTCCAACAGCTTCTTGTAGGGCTCCACGCTATCCCCTTTGGGGGCACACGTCGCCACTCGAGCGGAGGTCTGCTGGTTGACGCTACTGTGAGACCATATCACAGAAGCGACATTTTACTGTCTTCTTCAAAGCGTCTCCTAGGGGGGTGCTTTTTTTTTTTGGGTCCCTGGAGAGACTGGGGAACACGAACCTGGCCTTCGAAACCAAAGCGCACTGAGCTCGTCGATACTGCTCTCCTGCCTATACGCGAGCCCCTTCTCGCCGCCGAATAAGGAAACGATCAAGAGATTGACGACGAGGATCACAGTATGCCTATGGGGCCCCCACCACCGTGGCCGCTCGCCTATTGCTGTGAATGCAGTCCTGCTGAAGGGACACACCAACGACCCTACCTCATTAGTGGCGTACCGGTCCCTCAAAATGATATCCGAGGGCATGGAAAAGGAAGGACTGCGACAAAGGTTGCAGAAAATAGCGGAGCGCTACGTGGAAGGGGGGACGCCGAGAGGTCCGGTTGGGAACCTGTTGAAAAGATGGCTGCCGTACATCGGATGGAGCTGGAGCCGATTGACTGACTGCAAGAACATGGGATGGCCAGAAAGAGGACACGTCTTCAGGGAAGCTGTGAGGAAGGCCCGATGCGGGGACCTCACGAAGGAAAGGAGCACGGTACGAGGACTCGAGGCTGGGGCTGACCCTGAAACGAATAGGCTGTGGAAGGAGGAGAGGGATCCGGTGGTAGCCTACCAGTTCAGGAGGATCATAGCAGGAGCAGTCCCCACACGCCAGTGCGGGACCGAAAACCGTTCCGCTCGACCCGGCAAGTGAGGAAGAGGAACCGGACAATGATGACTTGAAAAGAGAGGACGGGAGTCCACCCGGAGAGACAATGCTTCCCCAGAATTATAGATGCGACATATGCACAGCAGTACACCAGAACACAGTGACGCTGCTACGGCACCAGCTGTACGAATGCCCACTTGCGCAGGAAGAGCTAGCGAGGGACGGGTTGGAACCGCTACGCGACAGGCCTCTCTGCCTGGAACTGCACGGGATCTTGCCGAGGGGGCACGGATTTGCACACCTGGAGAGGTTGCAGAGGTACCTGGCGATGATAGTAGCAAAACGTGATGAGGAACTGATCCAAGTAGAGGATTTTGGAGGAGAACTGCCGTGGGAACGGAAAGTGGTGGGAGTAAAGCACTTGACGCCGACGTTGGAGCTGCGGATGTACGCGGAGTCGCTGTTGAAATGGATGTCGGAGCTAAGATGGGTTAAAGAAGACACGACGTCGGAGGTGACGGCGGTGGAGTTAGCCCTAGACTTCGAAGCGACACGAAGATCGCTGGGAATGACGCAGGAGGAAAAGGCGCGAAGGATCAAGAAACTGATCCAAAAGGTGAACGACAGGTGCGCATTACAAGGAAAGAAAAAGCCTTTCCCGGCGAAGAACAAAACGAGAGTGAAGTCCCTCATGGCAATAGGTGGGAAGGCGGCGATAGGCTTTGCAAGGAGACCGATCTTCGCCTCACGAGAAACCCAGGACAGGCTAAAAGAGCTGAAGACCAACCTGAAGAAGGACCGCATCAACCGTCTGCGAAAGACACTGGTATCCGCCATCGGAACGAAAGCGAGGCTCCAAAAAGGAAGCATCAAGAGATAGACCCCCACCCCCCTAAGGGTGGTCCTCGGGTGGGATTTGCCCTTAAACATCGCCTTTTTTGGGCCCATGTTTACCTGTACAGACCGACGTGTGCTTTCCTTCTAAAACCCCAGAAAAGTTAGTATCTTCAAAAGCCCCAAATAAATTAGGACCTTCTAAACAGTGTTTACCGAATATAGATACAAAGCCGTTTCCTAACAAAGGACGCGTTTCCTTAAGAATTAAAATAAGAAAACGGAAACGGAAAGGTTTCCACGTTTCTTTGCCATAGCCGCCCCCTCCCCCCCCCCCCCCCTTTCTTTCCTTTTAATCCTCTTTCAGTTTTTTTTTTATTATTCCATCCATGCCGTTAAACCACATTTTACAGCAGATGGGATGCGGTGCTTCAAGCAAGAACTGGGAGGAGAAGTTTGAGCCCGATGGTGTGAAGAAGAGGAAGACGGTAAAGATCACACCGGACACACCAGAGGTCCCCCCCGTGGGTGTGGACCTGCCGCATGATATGGGGGTTGAAGTGCCTGATGTGGATGTGGACGTGGATGTGGATGTAGATGTAGGCCTCTCGGTCTTGTTCCGTGTGTCAATTTACTTCAGTGTAGCGGTCTCTCTGCTAGACATTGCGACGTCTGTCGCCCTTGCAGTGCGGTTCAGCTTTGCCTCCCTCGGCTCGTACCGGTCTGTGGCGTCAGCTGTGATCCTCGTGGTGAACCCACATGTGCTGACAATTTATGAAGCGGTGAACGGGAAGGCGCGGTTGTCGCTGGTGGTCCTGAACCAGCTGCACCTGCGGTCTTCCTACTGCACGCTGCAGAGGTTGATGCTCGGCAGGGAGAACCAACAGGGATCAAAAGCGGACCGGCTCCGCCTGCAATCCTTGCAAGTGAAGATGATCCTTTCCCTCGCTGTCGGCGTGCCGCAAGCAGTATTGCAAGGTGCCTATGTGATACAGGAGGGGGCGGACGCCTTGTCGGTGGTGTCCCTGGCGTCGTCTGGGCTTGTGATAGCGGAGGCGATGGGGGAGTTCACGCTGCGGGAGGGTGCCTCGGCTGGTATGAGGTGTCTGCACATTGTGTTTTCGCTGCTGTATCAGACGCCCTTGATCGGGGCTTACAGCTATCTCGCTGCGGTGGCTGCAGGGGACAGCACTGGCGGCCTTGCTCTTGTGGTGGCATTCCCGTTCGCTGTCGTCGCCGTCAACTTCGCTGCAGTCCGGCTCACGGCAGTATTCTACCCCACCTTCACCTCTTCCCTGAAGCCCCTCACCCTCCTCTCGGATTCCCTCACTTATCTCATCGGCTTCGCGGACTTGAACCTTCCGCATCCCTTCCCAGACACCCTTTTCCTCCTGAAAGGGGCTGTGGAGGCCTATGTCTATGCCTTCCTCGCCCCCGCCTCGGGGTTGGTTCACTGGCCACTCATCTTCTTCCTTCTCGCCTGCCACAGTGCGGCCACAGTCGCCTTCGTCGTTGCACGATGCTTGAAATGTGCAGAACAGGACACGCGGGACTGAGTTACTGGGGTCGGTTTGCTCACTGCGACTCTCTGTTTTCGTATGCAGTATTTATTCTTTCCCACCCCTTTTTATCTATTTCTTCGCTTCTTCATCCTAACTTAAAACCATTTCAGTCACCTTGCTCTCCTTTGTGAGGGGTCTTGTCTGAATCCTTCGTTCCCCCTAGCCTCGGGGTCAAATTCTTTTGGAACCTTTGGGTCGGGTTTGGATCTGGTGAAGAAGGGGATAAAAGTGAGGCAGGCCGAGACATACAGCGGAAAGGTCCCCCGAGAAGATTTCCGTAAAGATCAGCCAGAACACGGGACTGAACGGAGGAGCGAAGACTTCACAGTGGAAACCTACACGATGGAGAGCTGGTTTAGAGGTAGCTGAAATCCTTCTTGAGCACAATGCTGATGTGAAGGCAAGGGACAATAGAGGAAACACGTGTCGCTGTTGAAAGATGTTGGTTCGAAGTGTTTCCTGTTCTGCTGAGACACAATGCAGATGTGACGGCAAGGAACGATGAAGGGAAGACGCCTCTTGATCTTGTCCCCTCTGATGACAGCGACAAGGTCAAGGCGATGCGATACCTGTTGGAGGACCCCGCAAGGAAAGGGTAAACGGTACTAAAATTTTCAATTCCAGGTGCCAGATTCAGATGAGAACACTTAACTATGTGTGTAAGAGGGGGGTTGAGGGTGTACTTTTTATGTCCGATTTGAGTTTTAACGCAAAATGTAGTTTCAAGACAAAATAAACCGCGCAACAATGCCATATTTTGAAGTCCAGGGGCCGTGTTCAAAAAAAGTACTTAGCGAAAAAGCAAATTTTGAAATAAGGACAAAAATGTCCGCGCGGGCGTTTAGGGGTTATTCTTTTTCCTCGCTTTTAATATCAACATGCCCAACTTTATTTCGACAAACAACACAGGATATTGAAAGAAAGCAAGAAAAGAGACAAAACCATGAAAGGAAGCAAAGGACCATCGGCAGTGACGCTGCAGGCGAGGCTCCCCACCTCTGAGACCATCAGCATTGAGGCAGTGGCTTCGGAGGAGATGAAGAAGGTGAAGGAGAGGATCGCATCGATGGGAGGGTTGGATGTGGACAGCTTCACCCTCACCTTCGATGGGGAGGTGGTGGTGGCAGCTGCTGACGACGGCGGTGGACAGCTCGTCGGAGATCTTCCTTTTGAGGATGGAAGCATGCTTGAAGTGGTGGTGAGCAAGAGGCAGGCGGCTCTGTTGAAACTCTCTGAGATGGGGATCGAAGTGAAACGTGATGACATTTTAGATTCAATTTACGAGAAGGACATCGAAACAGACGAGGAGATCTGTGAGGTTATGAACCTTCTCCTGGATGCTGGGGTGAGTGGTGGGATGGAGAAGGCCCTTCACGTGGCAGCCGAGCACAATCTTCCTTCTTGTGTGGAGGTCCTCTTGATTCGTACTTCTGTGAACGTGAATTCAGAAATTTGTTTTCGTACCTACTGGAAGAATCCGTGTACAGCACTTCACCGAACCACTTCTGAGGAGGTGGCGGCTGTTCTCTTGAGACACAATGCAGATGTCAACGCAAGAGACGGTGATGGTTTTCCTATCATTCACGGTGCATGTGAGGAGCATCCTGGGAGTACGCTTTCTGTACTTCTGAAACACAATGCAGATGTGAATGCGAGAGACAGGGATGGAATGACGGCTCTTCATGGCCACAATGTCCACCCCTCTGCTGTTCACCTTCTTCTTGAACACAAGGCAGACATCGAGGCAAAAGACAACGAGGGAAGAACACCCCTTTTCTTGACGAAGAAGAAGTTAGAGGCGGTGGAAGCACTTCTTGAGCACAATGCTGATATGAAGGCAAGGGACAATAGAGGGAACACCTGTCTGCACCACGCTGTTTTAAGATTTTGGATCGAAGTGTTGCCTGTTCTGCTGAGACACAATGCAGATGTTGCGGCAAGGAACGATGAAGGGAAGACGGCTCTCGATCTTGTCCCCTCTGATGACAGCGACAAGGCCAAGGCGATGCGATACCTGTTGGAGGACCCCAGTCTCGCTCATGATCTGGAGCTGTTCGAAAGTGGGAGGGAGCTGAGCGACGTCAGCAGGCTTCCTGCTGTTCAACTGATTTCAAAGGTCCGGCACCCTTAGTAGCCAAAAAAAAAAAAAAAAAAAAAAAAAAAAAGTGTAAAGTGTTAAACAACCCCATTTTACTTTGGCACGTTGGCGATGGCTGTGGTGGTCGTCGCAAGAGCGCCTGTCGGAAGTATTGGACGATAACAGTTAATGGGTTTCTTTTTCTTCTTTTTTCCAACCTCCCTGTGGTGGTTCCTGGTAATTGTGGTTTGGAGAAACACAAGCGAAAGGGAAACTCTCGTTCTAAAGCCGTACACGTGGGGAAACCTGGACGGGGGTGGAGAGCCCACCCTACGCGTGGCGCCAGTTAGCATCGCCCTCAACGGAGAGTTACATCGAACAAGGAGGTGGCTTCACCAGGTCAGGCAAGTAGCCTCCCCGCGGCATCGTGCCAGTGAAGCAAGCCTCCCACAACTCTCCAGTTGGTGTTTAATTGCTTCTATGGCCCCTCTCCCTATTTCAATTTCCAAGCTTTCTTTACCTCTCCACTTTTACTTTCTACGGGACCACAGGGGACTTGGGAGGCTTCGGGGCGAAGTTTCACAAGGGTGGCCGCTGTGTCACATACTGCATGGCACCACTAAAATCGAGACAACTTTTTTTCTTCTTTCTTAGTTTATCACCGTTCTTACTGAGCGCCATTTGACTTGTCACCTTGATGTTAAAAGATCGACCTTTTTTTTTTTTTTTTTCCTTTGCGGGCCGTTGCTAACCACTTCGTTCTGTTATTTTCATTATTCTTTCCGGCGATAGACTGATACGGGCCATGGAAGCAACCTCTGCTTAATTCCTGGTACGTGGGAGGCTCCTCTTGAGGATGTCGGTCACTTTTATTCTTTTTTATTCGACTCTCTGTTTTCGTATGCAGTATTTATTCTTTTCCACCCCTTTTTATTTTACTTTCTCGCTTCTTTATTCTAACTTACAATCATTTCAGATGCTCAACCTTATTTTAACAAACAACACAGGATATTGAAAGAAAACAAGAAAACAGACAAAACCATGAAAGGAAGCGAAGGACCATCGGCAGTGACGCTGCAGGCGAGGCTCCCCACCTCTGAGACCATCAGCATTGAGGCAGTGGCTTCGGAGGAGATGATGAAGGTGAAGGATGGGAGGGTTGGATGTGGACATCTTCACCCTCACCTTCGATGGGGAGGTGGCGGCGGCGGCTGCTGCTGACGACGGCGGTGGACAGCTCGTCGGAGATCTTCCTTTTGTGGATGGAAGCATGCTTGAAGTGGTGGTGAGCAAGAGGCAGGCGGCTCTGTTGAAACTCTCTGAGATGGGGATCGAAGTGAAAGGAAGGGATTTGTACAGGAAACTTAGTAGCCTTTCAGGCACGAAATAGAGGAAGACGAAATTTGCGAGATTATGAACCTTCTCCTGGATGCTGGGGTGAGTGGTGGGGAGGAGGAGGCCCTTCACATGGCGGCCGAGCACAATCTTCCTTCTTGTGTGGAGGTCCTCTTGATTCGCACTTCTGTGGACGTGAATTCAGAAGTAGGTCTTCCTACCCGTCGCGAAGGGCATTCGTGTACAGCACTTCACCGGACCACTTCTGGGGAGGTGGCGGCTGTTCTCTTGAGACACAATGCAGATGTCAACGCAAGAGACAGTAACGATCTTCCTGTCATCTTTCTGTCTGTTCATAGTGCAGCAGCTGGAAACCTTTCCCTACTTCTGAAACACAATGCAGATGTGAATGCGAGAGACAGGGATGGAAGGACGGCTCTTCATGACTACCATGTTCACCCCTCTGTTGTACACCTGCTTCTTGAACACAAGGCAGACATCGAGGCAAAAGACAACGAGGGGAGAACACCCCTTTTCTTTGCTGGTTTAAAGGTAGCTGAAGCACTTCTTGAGCACAATGCTGTGAAGGCAAGGGACAATGAAGGGAAAACGTGTCTGCACTACGCTGTTGGAAGAGGTTGGGCCGATGTGTTGCCTGTTCTGCTGAGACACAATGCAGATGTGACGGCAAGGAGCGATGAAGGGAAGACGGCTCTCGATTTTGTCCCCTCTGATGACAGCGACAAGGTCAAGGCGATGCGATACCTGTTGGAGGACCCGAGTCTCGCTCATGATCTGGAGCTGTTCGAAAGTGGGAGGGAGCGACGTCAGCAGGCTTCCTGTTGTTCAACTGATTTCAGAGAGTATTGCCCGTCTTAGATATATTCACGAGAGATGGTGATCACTCCACCTCGTCACTCCTGGCAGCCTCGAGAGGTCTCTGACACTGTTTCTTCACTTGTTTCTTTCATCAGCGGCCATCATTTCTTCGCCACACGCTACACGCCGACAAGCTGATGGAACTGAAAGCCCCACCACAGCAGCCGACGAGACAGACGCAGCAGTGAAAATAAAAAAGCCCCCCTGAACAAGTTTTTCCCCACCCCTTTAACGTGATAATAGCCCTACTCGCTGACTTCGTGGGGGCAGGGACCCTCTACTACAGCGAGTCACAGTGGTCGACTGTGCTGAACTCCTACAACTAGGAACTACTGGAGACGACCCTACGCAATGTAGGAGTGCCGGCCCGGCGTGCTACGAGGGCGATAGGCTATGCAGGGTCTCACAGACCTCGCACCCTATGATTTTAGTTTCCACCTTTTCCTTTTCCACTTCTTGTCTTTTAACTTCCCTTCTGCTTTCCCAACATGGTTTCCGTCCCGGGTATGACGTTAAACTGCGTCCGCCGACGCATTTGGGTCAACATTCTCTGATGACCAAGCCGTCTTTTTCCGTTTCTTCTCCCCTTCTCTTTGTTATGTTATTTTCATTATTCTTTCTGGCGATAGACTGATACGGGCCATGGAAGCAACCTCTGCTTAATTCCTGGTACGTGGGAGGCTCCTCTTGAGGATGTCAGTCACCTTTTCCCCTTTTTTACTCGACTCTCTGTTTTCGTATGCAGTATTTATTCTTTCCCACCCCTTTTTATCTATTTCTTCGCTTCTTCATCCTAACTTAAAACCATTTCAGCCACCCCTTTAACGTGATAATAAAAAAACGGAGGAAAAAAGGCAATGCTCCTTGTCGTCATCAGATAACCTGTTTTCTTTTTTTACTTGCTTTTACTCCTACATACAATATCATTTCAGCCCACCCGATAACGTAATTTAAAAAGAAGAGAAAAAAAGAATACTGAGGTTCGGCACCCACAGTAGCCAAAAGAAAATGAAAAGAAAGAGATCAAATGAAGGAATGAACGATATGACAGTGTTCGTGAAGACGGGAGGCGGGGTTCACGATGTGGAAGTGTTGGGAAAGGACCTGTACAAGAAGGTGGGGTGTGCTGCTAGTTTAATCGTTGAAAGAAAACAAGAAAAAGACAAAACCATGAAAGGAAGCGAAGGACCATCGGCAGTGACGCTGCAGGCGAGGCTCCCCACCTCTGAGGCCATCAGCATTGAGGCAGTGGCTTCGGAGGAGATGATGAAGGTGAAGGAGAGGATCGCATCGATGGGAGGGTTGGATGTGGACAGCTTCACCCTCACCTTCGATGGGGTGGTGGTGGCGGCTGCTGACGACGGCGGTGGACAGCTTGTCGGCGATCTTCCTTTTGAGGATGGAAGCATGCTTGAAGTGGTGGTGAGCAAGAGGCAGGCGGCTCTGTTGAAACTCTCTGAGATGGGGATCGAAGTGAAAGGAAGGGACTTGTACGGAGTCTTACGTGATGACCTTTTAGATACAATTTACGAGAGGGACGTCAAAAAAGATGAGGAGATCTGTGAGGTTGTGAACCTTCTCCTGGATGCTGGGGTAAGTGGTGGGGAGGTGGAGGCATTTCAATTTGTGATCAAGCACAATCTTCCTTCTTGTGTGGAGGTCCTCTTGATTCGCACTTCTGTGGACGTGAATTCAGAAGTAGAGCTTCGTGTCCATTTGTATGTGATGCCCTGTACGGCACTTCACCTGGCCTCTTCTGAGGAGGTGGCGGCTGTTCTCTTGAGACACAATGCAGATGTCAATGCAAGAGACGGTGACGGTGTTCCTGTCATTCATGGTGCAGCTCATGAAGAGCATCCTGGGAGCAAGCTTTCTGTACTTTTGAAACACAATGCAGATGTGAATGCGAGAGACAGGAATGGATGGACGGCTATTCATCGCGCTCACCCCTCTGCTGTTCACCTTCTTCTTGAACACAAGGCAGACATTGAGGCAAAAGACAACGAGGGAAGAACACCCCTTTTGATGGCTTATTTATGGATGGCTGCAGTACTTCTTGAGCACAATGCTGATGTGAAGGCAAGGGACAATAGAGGGAACACCTGTCTGCACCACGCTGTAAGGTCCTTAGGTAATTTCGAGTTGTTACCTGTTCTGCTGAGACACAATGCAGATGTGACGGCAAGGAACGATGAAGGGAAGACGGCTCTCGATCTTCTCCTCTCTGATAAAAGGGACGAGGCCAAGGCGATGCGATACCTGTTGGAGGACCCGAGTCTCGCTCATGATCTGGAGCTGTTCGAAAGTGGGAGGGAGCTGAGCGACGTCAGCAGGCTTACTGTTGTTCAACTGATATCTAAAGCGGCCAAAGAAGATGCCGCTGAATGGTACAAGTAGTGGATGAGAACGGCACCTGACGCTGAGGGTGCTGTCAACACCCCGGATGACCGCACCCTCCTTATCTACGTCGCCAAGGCCGCAGCCGTAGCTGCACATGCCACACGCGTCAGACGGTCTGACACGACAGCCGCCGCTCCATCTATGACTACACATACCGCTCACATCGAGCGTCCCGTCGCCATAACCTTCGTGACCCTAGTTGCCGCTGTGGCCGCCCGGGCTGTGCACACCGGATGCTCGCCACCACATCTGCGGCGAGCCAGACAGACTTAGTTGGAACGATCCCACTTTTCCCGAAGGTCGCAAGTTTGCGGAAGTCTGCGCCACAGATAGCAGTCGCAGCCTGTCAGACGGACCCGACCGCAACACCTGTGCTGTTCTCGTCTTCCGTAGCCCTCCATCCCCTCTTAGTAGCAAGCTGTCCCCAATATACGCGGAATTGAGGACGCCCGTGGCCGCGCCGATCAAGCTTTTCACGAAGTCGGCAGAACTGCAGACACCCGTTTCACCAGAGGTCAGGCTATTCACAAGGTCCATAGAACTGAGGACGCCTGCGACCTCGGCAAGGCTGCACCGGGATTGACACACCGATGCCGTCTGGCATGGGACACACACTCCAACCGGTTATCAGCACCCAGAGGGAATCGACGTCGGCTGCGGAGCCATCTTTAGCCATCTTTAGTCCGAGTCGAGGCGACGACGCCCGATTCGGCAGGGGGCCCCCTGGGCATCCACCAGACGATTGGAGCCCTATGAGCACCTTTTGTGACAGAACAATAACTCAGGCACGAACGTCTCAACAACACCAGCTGGGTGGGGTCGGTCTGGCTAGACCAAGAGGAGGTGGAATTTAAAAAAAAAAGCATTTAACTTAGCACCAGGGCAGTCACAATAGGGTGTTAGAAGATAACGTGATTAGAAACCTTTTTTTTAAATGCTTTATTGAATGTTTGCAGTTGTTCTTTTCATAATAAAAATAACCTGTTTACACCACAGGGGGGAAGGGAAGAATTAAATCTTTTTTACACCAGAAACCGGTGGGCGACAAACGGTAGAAGATGGACCCACTTGTCTGCAAGAGATGCACGTTCAGGAACAAGGAGAAGTGGAGTGTGTGCATGATGTGTTCGCTGCAGGTGGGTGAGCAAGGGGCTTCGCTGCAGATGCATGGGATCTCCTTCACGAAGCAAGCTAATGAGATGATGAAGAAGGTAAAAGCCATAGAGAAACAGGACAAGATGTACACAGATACGGAATTCCCGGATAACCTCCACAGCCTCTACGGGGATGGGGAGGTGGAAGAAATCAAAAAGTGGAAACGCTGCAGCGAGATGGGTACTGAGTGGAAGTTCGCCGCCAAGGACGACGTGGGTCTGCCTGTGTTCAGCCCCGATGCGATTGAGCAAGGAGGACTTGGGAACTGCTGGTTCCTCTCGGCTTTGGCTGTGGTCTGCACAAGGAGCGAGTTCATTCGTAGGATCTTCATTAGTAAGAAGAACAGCCCGAGCGGTGTCTATGCACTTCGCTTTTGGCACAACGGAGTCTGGACGCCTGTCCTGATCGATGACTACCTCCCCATCACAGACTGGGGATCCATCGCCTACGCCAGGGGGAAAGGGAACGTCCTATGGCCCTCGTTGATTGAAAAGGCCTACGCCAAGCTTCATGGTATGGCCTCAAACCATTTCTTTTTTGCAGCTACGCACAAAAGATAAAAATAAAAAACACAGGCTCGTACAACGTCATGTGTTCTGGGAGAGCAAAAGAAGCCTTTACAAACCTCACGGGTGCTCCATGCAGCTCTGTCAGCTTTGATGAGCCCGATGCCGTGTGGGCGGAGCTGGTGAAGGCCGAATCCGGTTGTTGCCTGATGGCAGCTTCCTGCGGGAAGACTGGAGCGTCATCAGAAGAGTACCTTAAGCTAGGCCTTATCACAAGGCATAGCTACACCATCCTTGGGGTGACGGACACTTTGGGGGTCAAGCTGCTGAACCTTCGCAACCCTTGGGGTAACACGGAGTGGAATGGAAGGTGGGGCAAGGGGTCATCCTTGTGGACCCCGGAGAAGCTGCAGCAGCTCGGCGCAAGCAGCGCGACAGAAAACGGTGCCTTCTGGATAGAGCTTTCCGACTTCCTGGAGTACTTCTCCCGCATGGATATCTGCAAGACGCACGAGGATTGGTTCTCATGCCGCGAAGAGGGTGAGTTCAGCAGGGCGGCGGTCCCCAGCAGTGGGACGTCTCAGTTCTCCGATGCGTACGTGCTGAAGGCAAACTCGCCGACGTGGGCCTTCCTATCGATTGTTCAACGAGACGAGAGGGGCGCGGACAAGGGGTACTGCTACACGGACACTGCCATGACAGTGGTGCGGGTGACGAAGGACGAGGCAGAGCCAGACCCCAAACACTTCGAACACGTGGCCGCCGTGGCAAGCAGCTCCCAAAGGATCACAACATGCGAAGTTATGCTTAACAAGCCTGGTACTTACCTGGTGTTCCCGATGTCGATGCGGAACCAAAACGGGGACACCAGCTTCATCTTGGCCACATGGTCCAGCAAAAAGATAACGATCGGACGGCAGCACATGAAGGACCTCAGCCCCCTCATCGCCGCACTGCACTGCATGTTCCTGTCGCCCACATCATACCCAAAGATCAAAGTGACGGAGCCTCTCGAGGATATCAGATTCGTGACAATCGAAGGGGTAGGCGGGTATTGGTACTTTGCGGCCAACTACACGAACAAGACCTTGGAAGTGACACTGGACGCCACCTCCTCTGTTGGACTTGTTTCCGACAGAGGTCTCAAGACCGTCGACACGATCCCCCCTGGTAGGAGCATGATCCTCATGATGCTCATCCCATCGATTGATAGCTGGAGCAGGTCGAGCAGCACAAAGTATAGGCTGAGCAGCAGCATAGAACCCTGTCACAATCCTGCACTTTTGGAAACAGCCCACTTGCACGAGATGCTACGCGTTCCTGTTGTGGCGAAGCCTGTCCAGCAAGAGGGTGTGAAGAAGGAGCAGCCTGCCCAGCAGCTTTCTGGTATCTCTCTGTTGGTGATTGCGGTGTTCCCAGGGGATAAGAGAAAAAGGACGATAAGCGTCTCTGAGAATGCGGGGGTGGCTGAGGTACGCGAGGCAGCGGAAAAAGAGTTTAAAGAGCTAGGTCGGGCTCTCAAGGTGGAGGGTTTTGACAAGGCGTCCGGTTCCTTCGTCGACGCCTCCAAGGACAAGAAGTTCGTGAACGAAGAGAGAGTGCAAGTCGTCTTCAATGTCCCCAGACTGAAACCTCTCACAGAGAACGAAGGAAACCTCGCTCTTCACCACGCGGCAAGGAACGGCGACACAGACAGCATGCGACTGCTTCGCAACCACGGCGTCGATCCTGGTCTGAAGAGTTCTGACAACAGGACGCTGTTGCACTCCGCAGCCGAAGGGGGCTTTGTCGATGCTATTACTCTTTTAATCGAGGAATGGAAGCAGGACCCGGGGGCGAAGGCGGACAATGCCTGGACACCACTTCACTCGGCGGCGTGGGCTGGACGTGTCGATGCCATGAAGCTTCTAATCAATAAGTACAACCAAAGCCCTGGTCTCAGCACGAATGATGGTTGGACGCCCTTACACTCCGCAGCGGAAGGGGGGCACACGAAGGCTGTGGATATCTTACTCAAACAGTACAAGCAAAACCCCGGGTTCAAAACAGTGAAGAAGGGTTGGACCGCTGTGCAAGCCGCGGCATGGAGCGGTAGTGTGGAGCTGGTGAAGCGTCTAGTTGAAGGTTACGACGAAGGTGTTGCCGAGACGACGTGCAGCGGGTGGACGCCCTTGCACGCAGCAGCGTGGGGCGGCCATGTTGAGCTGGTGCAGTACCTTGTTGAGACGAAGAAGCAGAAGCCCGGGGTGAAGAGCAATGATGGTTGGACGCCGCTCCACCTTGCCGCGCTGAAGGGACACTACACAACGGTACAGGCGCTCACTGCTGCGCACGGTGGAGAACCTGAGGTGAAGAACAACCTCGGGGGCACGCCCCTCCACTGTGCTGCGGTGAACGGCAGCATCGAAATCATTGAACTCCTAATCAACAAATGTAAACACGACCCGGGTGCGCCTTGCAACGACGGCAGCACCCCACTGCACCATGCAGCATCGAAGGGTAACGTCGCTGCGATGGAGCTGCTCATCAACGAATACAAGCAAAAGGCTGGCGTGAGGAAGATCGACGGCCGGACGCCCTTGCACTCTGCAGCAGCAGCAGGAAGCATGGACGCCACAGTTCTTCTCATCAACGAGCACAACCAAAACCCGAGTTCTACAGACTTCTACGGCAGGACACCCTATGACGAGGCCAAGAAGCAGGGGGAGCAGCACATGGACGTGATCAGCTACCTAGAGGGCTGCATGTAAGGCTATGCTATTGGAGTAGTGTCCAACCGCATAAGGTAGTGTGGCATCTTCAGGGGTGGATAAGTAGAGACAAGGGACGTTCCAAAACACGGAACATCCTTTGTTTCACCCTCTTCCTTTTTTTAAAGTGTGATGCGCTAGTTCTTTTACAAGCCCCCTCCCCCTTTCATAAATCATAAATCACAACAACAAAATAAAAACAGAACAATAGAACACAGTATTGAAAAGAAAAGAAATGAAAGAAAGCGAAGGACCATCGGCAGTGACGCCGCAGGCGAGGCTCCCCGGACCCGGTCCCTGTTTGTGACCCGGTCTCGATAGTCCCTGACGACCCAGTCACCACAACTGGCCCAGTCTCGGTCCACGCCACAGACCCGTTATCCGCAGCTGATCCGCTCTACCCGGTCCCCATGCAGGTGGACAGGCCTGAGCCTCTGGGACGGCACGGATCGACTACATGGATGCAGCCCACGCCTTCAACGGGACAATGAAGGGAAAACGTGTCTGCACTACGCTGTTGAAAGAGGTTGGTTCGAAGTGTTGCCTGAGATGTGACGGCAAGGAACGATGAAGGGAAGACGCCTCTCGATCTTGTCCCCTCTGTGTGATGAGGACATTACCAAAGCGATGCGATACCTGTTGGAGGACCCGAGTCTCGCTCATGATCTGGAGCTGTTCGAAAGTGGGAGGGAGCTGAGCGACGTCAGCAGGCTTCCTGTTGTTCAACTGATTTCAATAAGTATTGCCAATCAGGCATCCTTTTAATAAAGACTTGTTTACCTTTTAAAGCCTCGCGTTTTGTTTTACCACGTCTTCATTCTAAAATATAAAACCAACCCCCCACCACAGCAGCCGACGAGACAGACGCAGCAGTGAAAATAAGAAAGCCCCCCTGAACAAGTTTTCCCCCACCCCTATAACGTGATAATAAAAAAAATAAGAAATTCTTATTTTTAACATCGAGTACAAGTTTTCATACCTAGTTTTGACTGATACGGGCCATGGAAGCAACCTCTGCTTAATTCCTGGTACGTGGGAGGCTCCTCTTGAGGATGTCAGTCACCTTTTCCCTTTTTTATTCGACTCTCTGTTTTCGTATGCAGTATTTATTCTTTTCCACCCCTTTTTATCTATTTCTTCGCTTCTCTATTCTAACTTAAAATCATTTCAGATACCTAGTTTTGACAGGGCTTGGTTTGGTTTGGAAACAGGAAAAAAAAGAAAATGAACGATATGACAGTGTTTGTGAAGACGGGAGGCGGGGTTCACGATGTGGAAGTGTCGGGGAAGGAGACGGTGGGGAGCCTGTACAAGAAGGCGGGGTGTGCTGCTGGTTTACTTGAAGGCAGGTTCAAACTGGTTTGGGAGGGTGAGGTCCTTGACAGGAACGGCTGTGACGAGCTTCATTCACTTGCCCTCGTGGAGGGCTCCGTGGTCCATGTGGAGGAGAACAAGAGAACCGTTCGTCTGGCAGAGCTGAGGGACAAGAACTCAGGAGTGGTTTCGGAGCTTGAGGATCTTGTGTCAGCTGACCCTGAGCTTGTTCTGGTGGTGGAGGTGGGGGACTTACCAGCTGTCGAAGTCTTGTCCATGCGCGGGTGGGACCTTCCTCCTGGACTTCGGTTCCTCGTTGTCACCGACTCCACAGGCAGTGTTACAAGTATAGATAAGATGTTTCTCTATGGCTGCGACAACCTAACGTCTGTTGATCTCATCCTCCCAAATGTTTCTTCAATTGATTGTTTATTTTTATTGGGGAACAACGAACTAGAAACCATCGACTTGAGTTCCATGACCAATCTTTATTCCATTGGTGATGGCTTCTTGTCAGGGTGCAACAAGCTAGAAACCATCGACTTGAATTCAATGAACAATCTTTCTTTCATTGGTTCTTCCTTCTTAGATAGGTGCAACAGGTTAGAAACCATCGTTTTGAGAGGAGGCACTGATACTTTGAACAGTCTCTTAAAGGCTCAAGTACCAGCGGGGGTAAGTATACAGAAAATAAAAACTGTAATATTTCCCCTTTCACCAATAAGTAGTGTAATCTAGAAGACGCAGTCTTTTTGTTGTGGGAAATGAGTTCAAATGGGGCCACATCGCTAGGCCTGATATAAAAAAAAAAAAAAAAAAGGCCAAAGGCATCTTAATTGAAAGAGTGAAACACTTTTACTTAGAACACAGCTGTTTCCCAGCCACACGACCCTGCGACGCCACCAGTGACACCCACTTCAAGATCACCGCCAACTCGGCAAAGGGGGACAGAGTGACGTATTGGCGCCAAATCAGGATACCCGCCAATTTCCACCAGGCCCTGACCGGGGCCTTCCGTTCCGCTAATAATTGAGCGGCAGGCCCATCAACCTTGCTCACCCAAGCGGGGTCGAGACGCCAACGGCTCGCGACCAGGCCAAACTCCAGCCCCGCAGCGCCACCAACCTCCAGGGCTCGCCTCGTTCGCCTATCACCACGCCGTATCGCGCGCACAAAGCCCGGAACCGCAAGGCAGCCTCAGTCACCTCGGCTCATCAGCGGCCATCATTTCTTCGCCACACGCTCCACGCCGACAGGCTGATGGAACTGAAAGCTTAAATTTTGCAGCAGCGGCTTTGATTGTGGAGAACCCACGAATAGCAATCAAATACCTTGAAGACACCGGGGACAGCCATCTAACCTGCCGAAGTGGCATGCCAATCAGACGGCGGCTGAGGCACTTATGATTTAATCGGAGGTGGAATTTAAAAAAAAAAAAAAATCAGAATCCCGAGATCCCATCCCTGATGAGTGGATCCTGTTTCTCATGGAAACAGAGAACACCAGCAGCCGACCAATCAGACGCAGCGGTGTGAAAAAAGAAAGCCCCCCCAAACAAACTTTTCCCCACCCCAATAACGTGATTGAAAAAGAAAAAGGAAAAAAGAAAAAGAAGAAAGGGTACTGGGGTCCGGCACCCACAGTAGCCAAGTTCTGTTATTTTCGTTATTCTTTCCGGCAATAGACTGATACGGGCCAAGAAGAAACGGATACTGAGGTCCGGCACCCAAAAGAAAAAAAGAGGAAGGGAAGGAAAATGAAAAGAAAGAGATCAGATGAAGGAATGAACGATATGACAGTGTTCGTGAAGACGGGAGGCGGGGTTCACGATGTGGAAGTGTTAGGAAAGGACCTGTACGAGAAATCGGGGTGTGCTGCTAGTTTAATCGTTGAAAGAAAACAGGAAAAAGACAAAACCATGAAAGGAAGCGAAGGACCAGCGGCAGTGACGCTGCAGGCGAGGCTCCCCACCTCTGAGACCATCAGCATTGAGGCAGTGGCTTCGGAGGAGATGAAGAAGGTGAAGGAGAGGATCGCATCGATGGGAGGGTTGGATGTGGACATCCTCACCCTCACCTTCGATGGGGTGGTGGTGGCGACGGCTGCTGACGACGGCGGTGGACAGCTTGTCGGCGATCTTCCTTTTGAGGATGGAAGCATGCTTGAAGTGGTGGTGAGCAAGAGGCAGGCGGCTCTGTTGAAACTCTCTGAGATGGGGATCGAAGTGAAAGGAAGGGATTTGTACGGAGTCTTACGTGATGACATTTCAGATTTCATGAAAGAGAAGGCCGTAGTAGAGAACGACAAGATGTGCGAGGTTTTGAACCTTCTCCTGGATGCTGGGGTAAGTGGTGGGGAGGAGGAGGCAGTTCACTTTGTGATCAAGCACAACCTTCCTTCTTGTGTGGAGGTCCTCTTGATTCGCACTTCTGTGGACGTGAATTCAAAAGTAGCTCTCCCTTATCGAAGATGTTCGTGTACAGCACTTCACCGGGCCTCTTCTGAGGAGGTGGCGGCTGTTCTCTTGAGACACAATGCAGATGTCAATGCAACAGACGGTGATGGTGTTCCTGTCATTCACCATGCAGCTTCTTGTGAGGAGTATCCTGGAAGCAAGCTTTCTCACAATGCAGATGTGAATGCGAGAGACAAGGAAGGAAGTACGGCTCTTCGTACCTTCGAAGTTCATCCCTCTGCTGTACACCTTCTTCTTGAGCACAAGGCAGACATCGAGGCAAAAGACAACGAGGGAAGAACACCCCTTTCTTTGGCTAATTTAGAGGTGGCTGAAGTACTTCTTGAGCACAATGCTGATGTGAAGGCAAGGGACAATAGAGGGAACACGCGTCTGCACTGCGCTGTTAGATGCACCAATGTGGGTATTTTTCGTTGGCTTGATATTCTGCCTGTTCTGCTGAGACACAATGCAGATGTGATGGCAAGGAACGATGAAGGGAAGACGGCTCTCGATCTTGTCCCCTCTGATGATGAGGACATTACCAAAGCGATGCGATTGTCTTTTAACTTCCCTTCTGCTTTCCCAACATGGTTTCCGTCCCGGGTATGACGTTAAACTGCGTCCGCCGACGCATTTGGGTCAACATTCTCTGATGACCAAGCCGTCTTTTTCCGTTTCTTCTCCCCTTCTCTTTGTTATGTTATTTTCATTATTCTTTCTGGCGATAGACTGATACGGGCCATGGAAGCAACCTCTGCTTAATTCCTGGTACGTGGGAGGCTCCTCTTGAGGATGTCAGTCACCTTTTCCCTTTTTTACTCGACTCTCTGTTTTCGTATGCAGTATTTATTCTTTCCCACCCCTTTTTATCTATTTCTTCGCTTCTTCATCCTAACTTAAAACCATTTCAGATACCTGTTGGAGGACCCGAGTCTCGCTCATGATCTGGAGCTGTTCGAAAGTGGGAGGGAGCTGAGCGACGTCAGCAGGCTTCCTGTTGTTCAACTGGTTTCAAGGTGTATATCACTTGCTATCAAGCGGATATGACGGCAATCAGTGTGGCGCTCGCGAAGCTGGTGAAAGAAGACACACGAGAACAGCAGATCAACCTCCTGACTGAGATGGCAAGCCTGCTGAAACTGAAACGGCTCCTCTTGAGGATGTCAGTCACCTTTTTCCTTTTTTATTCGACTCTCTGTTTTCGTATGCAATATTTATTCTTTTCCACCCCTTTTTACCTATTTTTTCGCTTCTCTATTCTAACTTAAAATCATTTCAGAAGCCTACTGAAACTGAAACAGGGCTTGTTTTTCGTCATCGTAAGAGGCCACTGACAAGCCTACCGACTAACCCCCACCGACTAGCCGTTTTCAACAGCAGTTCCGCTACCCCCTCATCCTGCTTTTTTTGTAGCTTTTTACTTGTTATCTTTCTACATTCTACATCCACCCACGGGGATGGCGGACGGACGCAGTGGCACACATCCCACCGACGGAGGAGGAGGTGGACGAAGAAGATTCCCGAGACAACTCAGAAGACGAAGAAGAAAGAGAGGCGGGAGGAGAAGGGGAAGTCGCGGAGCTGGAGCGCATGCTGCTGGCGGAGCAGAGGCAGCAGGACGAACCCGCAACGGCACGCTGCGACGTATGCGGTCAGATGCAACAGGTATCCAACATCCTGGAGCACTGTGGGAGTGCGAACTGGTTGTGGAAGTTCAACAACGGGAGGCACATGCAGGCACGACACGAACAGGCCTAGAACCGTGCATGAGGCTCCATGGCATCCTCCCGAGGGAAGCGTTACCTGCTGGCTGTGGTGGGGGAACGCGACGCAGCCTTGCAGGCAAAGAGGCAGCAGATCTACCGGACACACCAATGGCTGGAGATCACGGAGGGGGAGGCACACCCAGCACCAACAGAGGAGGAGTTCGCGAGGCTGCAGACCGGCAACACCCTGAAGGAGTACACGAAACCGGTGCTGAAATGGCTCAAGCAGCTGCGCTGGTATGGAGGGAACAGAAACACGGCAGTGTCGACGGTGGAGCTGGCGCTGGACTTCGAAAACGTGACCCAGAAGCCCCTTGGAGGGAAGCTAGGGGAGTTGGCAGAGGTGCGACAGAAGGCCAGAAGACTGCACACGGTAATGAAGAAGGTGTGGAACACATGGGAGCTAGGGAGACTGCAGAAGAAGGTGAAATGAAGGAGGGCCTTCCCTGCTGAACCATGCAAGAAAGACTTCCTTTAACTCATATATTATCTTTCGTTCCTTCAATATACAATTGAGGTACCCCCCCCTCCCCACATAATCTTACTTCTTCAGGTTTCCCCAGTGTTTTGTTATTTTCCAAAGAAAGGGATAGAATGCACAAACATGAGCCTCGCATCCACGTGCATCACCGGCCAGTTCATCTTTTCCCTTCTTTATCTTAGTGATAAGTATTTTTTTCTCTTAGAACCTCGCGTTTTGTTTTACCACGTCTTCATATTCTAAAATATAAAAAGGATAAAAAACACAAACATGCACAGAAAGGTGCTGGAACAATTGCTCAGGTTGACACGAAAGCATGAACGTCTCAACACACTTCCGTTGGTTCTACTCAGCCCAGCTGGGTGGGGTCGGTCTGGCTAGACCAAGAGAAGGTGTAATTTAAAGAAAAGGAAGAAGAATGACTTTGGTTGCTTATAAGCCGCCTGGCGTACAAGCAACTGCAGGCACAGTCTACTTGATTACAGGGGGTGCATCTCAACAGCAGTAGGTTCTTTTGCGTTCTGCATTGTGTCTGTCCTTAATGCGTGCGGTGTGCAACTCAACCCTAGCCGGGCCCCCGGGTAACCAAGATTCTGCGAGGTTCTGTGCTCGTGCAGTTTGCTGCCTGTTCGTCACCCTGAGCATCTGCGCTGCCCGCTGGCGCTACCGGTGATGAACCGACGAGGAGGCCAACAGCGAACAACACATCTGATGTACTTTTTATATTTCCATGTTATCCCCATCACCGGGAAAGAAGAAGCACCCCCCCTCCCTCCACATGATCTTACTTCTTCCCCAGTATTTCGTTCATCGAAAGCATTAACATGAGCCTCGCAGTGTTGATCAGGACTGTCGACGAGGATGTGGTGCACGAGGTGGAGCTGTCTGGGTTTGACAGGGTGAAGGACCTGTACAGGAAGGCGGCAGAGGCTTCTGCGGTGGAGGAGGGGATGTTCCTCTTGCACTTCGAAGGTGTGGTCTTGGATAATGATGGGACATCTGGCGGTGGTGGGGAGGAGCAGGAGATACAGCAGCTTGGGATAGGACAGGGGAGCGAGCTCCTGTTGTGCAGTACTCATAGAAGAACACTTGATGTCAGTCATGTGGAGCTCTCGAGTCGAAAGAAGGAGATAGCAATGCGTCTTGAGGAGAATCCTGAGCTTCTTCTTTCGGTGGATGTCACTGGTCTGGACTGTCTTGATGGCAGGCTCACAAGCAAGCTTCCCTCAAATCTTCGGCACCTCAAGGTGTGGTCCCTGGGCGACGGTACGACCTCTATTGGGGACTCCTTTTTGTCTCGCTCCTCACTCGTCACCTTGGACCTGACGGCCTTGCGGGGTGTTCAGTCCGTTGAGCACTATTTCCTCCGCGAGTGCAAATCCCTCACTACTGTGGATCTGTATTCCCTCCGGAACCTCACAACTGTCGGAGATTGCTTCCTCACAGGCTGTTCTTCATTGACTTCTATTGATCTGAGTCCTTTGCAGGGTGTAAAATCCGTTGGGCACTCTTTCCTCCACGGGTGTAAATCCCTCACTACTGTGGATCTGTGTTCCCTCCGGAACCTCACAACTGTTGGAGGTTGCTTCCTCGGTGGCTGTTCTTCATTGACTTCTGTTGATTTGAGTCCTTTGCAGAATGTTCAGTCCATTGGGAGCGAGTTTCTCTCGTTTTGCTACTCTCTGGAGACTGTTGATCTGAGCCCCCTTCGCAATGTCACCACCGTCGGCTACTCTTTTCTCAGTTACCTCAATTCATTGACTTCTGTTGATCTGAGTCCTTTGCAGAATGTGACCAGGATGGACCACTGTTTATTCATGTCTGGTTGTTCTTCTTTAAGATCTATCGATCTGAGCCCCCTGCACAACACCTTTACTTCTACATCCCGGGTGGTCTATTTTCTCAGGGGATGCAAAGCTCTAACGACTGTGGATCTGGGTCCTTTGTGGAACGTTCAGTCAGTTGGCGATGAATTTCTTTCCGACTGCGAGTCTCTGGAAACAATTGATCTGAGCCCCCTTCGCAATGTCACCACTGTTGGCAGGTTGTTTCTTTCAGGGGCCCCAGTGGAACACAGAGAGGATGTTGTGGAGTTCCGACAAACAAGACTAACAAGGACAAAGCCAACAAGGACAAAGCCAACAAAGTTCGTGGGCCCTCCTGTGAAACAAGCAACCTGTAAAAGTAAAGAGTGTTGCATCATTTCCTGATGACTTTCACGGGGCAAAGCAGGGCATCCTGGGCAACCACCACCCTCCCTACACCCGCTTACATCTAATAGAGTAAAGGTCCCTCTTTCTTCTTCTTCCTTTCTTCTTTCTTTTTCCGCTCATGCATAAACAAATGCAATTTAAAAAAAGAGAAAATGCGCCAAACTAGTTATCTTGTTACTAGTATCGTTGTTTGTTCCCCCCCCTTTTTTTTTCTTTGGGAGGCTTCAGAAGAAGGTGAAAGGAAGGAGGGCCTTCCCTGCTGAACCACGCAAGAGAGTACTACGCTGCGATCAATCGGAGGGACGAAGGCGGTGATCGAGTAGAGTAGAAGGGCAATCATTACGACCAAGAACGATCTAGAAGAGTTGGGGAAGTAATGGGCAAGGGAAAGCTGGGGAGGAGGCCGGCATGACCACCGAAGGAGAAACCGCTGCTGAAATGGGATAGGTGCAAGTAGTGGATGAGAACAAAGGGGCGTCTCACAAAGACTTCCTTTAACTCTCTTTATCTGGATCAAGACAGTCAAGAAGGGCCGCGTGTCAAAGCTACGAAAAGCTTTAAAGGCGACAATAGGAACGAGGGCTATGCTCCAGAAGGGGAACATTAATAGATAGGAACTCACACCACAAGAGGCTGTCCTCCAGTGGGATTGTCTTTTACTATGCGTTTTTCTTTTTATTCTCTCATTTTTTTCCCCCCCGTTTTTCTCATTCGTCCATCCCCCCGTTCAGCTTCCCTTCCTGTTTTTAACTATTACTTCTTTCTTATTCTCTTTCCTTGCAATACCATTCAGTTCAGATAGATCTGTGCATGTCCGTCCTTGGCACTCTCCATCAGTGTTCGGAAGGAGATCACTCGGTTCGGTGTCGCCTTCATCGTCGTCAGATTTAATTTTGGCCTAATTTTCGCCCCTTTGACCCCTCCCCCTCCCTTAGGGCTATGTTGGCAAGGAAACGCGTTTCCAAGCTTTTTTTTGAAAAAGAGAGATAGCGGAAACGGAGACATTCCTTATCTTGGGGCTGTTTCCCTAGTATCTGAAAAATAAGGAAGCGGCAACGGAAACAGAAGCGTTTCCCGGTTTCTCCCATTCTCATTGTTGAGGGGGCAGCATGCAGATATAGTAGGATATTACAATAAGGAAAGAGAGCAAACTAAATCAGCTTTCTATGCCACAGGAGTGAAAGGAGACCATGAAAGGAAGCGAAGGACCATCGGCAGTGACGCTGCAGGCGAGGCTCCCCACCTCTGAGACCATCAGCATTGAGGCAGTGGCTTCGGAGGAGATGATGAAGGTGAAGGAGAGGATCGCATCGATGGGAGGGTTGGATGTGGACATCTTCACCCTCACCTTCGATGGGGTGGTGGTGGTGGCGGCGGCTGCTGCTGACGACGGCGGTGGACAGCTTGTCGGAGATCTTCCTTTTGTGGATGGAAGCATGCTTGAGGTGGTGGTGTGCAAGAGGCAGGCGGCTCTGTTGAAACTTTCTGAGATAGGGGTCAGTGTAAAAGAAAAGACTCCTTCAGAAGGGGACTTGTTAGATATAATGAAGAAGGGGGACATATGGGCGGACGAAAAGATCTGCGAGGCTGTAAACCTTCTACTGGATGCTGGGGTGAGTGGTGGGGAGGAGGAGGCCCTTCACATGGCGGCTCGTCACGATCTTCCTTCTTGTGTGGAGGTCCTCTTGACTCGTACTTCTGTGCATGTGAATTCCGAATTGAGTCTTAGCCTTTTGGGAATTCTGTGTTGTACGGCACTTCACCGGGCCACTTCTGAGGAGGTGGCGGCTGTTCTTTTGAGACACAATGCAGATGTCAATGCAAAAGATAGTAACGGTGATCCCGTCCTACATCGTGCTGCAGGTTTGAAGCATCCTGGGGGCCCCCTTTCCGTACTTCTGAACCGCGATATTGATGTGACTGCGAAGGGCAGGAACGGAGGGACGGCTCTTCATGGCCTCTCTGTCCACCCATCAGCAGTACACCTGCTTCTTGAACACAAGGCAGACATCGAGGCAAAGGACAACGAGGGAAGAACACCTCTTTTCTTGGCTAATAATTTAGGGGTGGCGGAAGCGCTTCTCGAACACAATGCTGATGTGAAGGCAAGGGACAATAGAGGGAACACGTGTCTACATTACGCTGTTAGAGGAGATCGAATCGAAGTGTTGCCTGTTCTGCTGAGACACAATGCAGATGTGATGGCAAGGAACGATGAAGGGAAGACGGCTCTCGATCTTGTCCCCTCTGATAGTGAAGACATTACCAAAGCGATGCGATACCTGTTGGAGGACCCGAGTCTCGCTCATGATCTGGAGCTGTTTGAAGGTGGGAGGGAGCTGAGCGACGTCAGCAGACTTCCTGTTGTTCAACTGATTTCAGAGTGTATATCACTTACCTAATGCATTTGATGCAAGGACTCACGGGTATGCAGTGTTTATTCTTTTTCTTTTTTTGGGGACCAATGTTTCCAACCTCCCTGTGGTGGTTCCTGGTAATTGTGGTTTGGAGAAACACAAGCGAAAGGGAAACTCTCGTTCTAAAGCCGTACACGTGGGGAAACCTGGACGGGGGTGGAGAGCCCACCCTACGCGTGGCGCCAGTTAGCATCGCCCTCAACGGAGAGTCCCTTATCCCATTACATCGAACAAGGAGGTGGCTTCACCAGGTCAGGCAAGTAGCCTCCCCGCGGCATCGTGCCAGTGAAGCAAGCCTCCCACAACTCTCCAGTTGGCGTTTAATTGCTTCTGTGGCCCATCTCCCTATTTCAATTTCCAAGCTTTCTTTACCTCTCCACTTTTACTTTCTACGGGACCACAGGGGACTTGGGAGGCTTCGGGGCGAAGTTTCACAAGGGGGCCGCTGTGTCACATACTGCTGGCACCACTAAAATCGAGACAACTTTTTTTTTAAGACGAGGGTGCATACCTTGCGGCATATGGGGGGCCCGACGGCGCACGGCGACGACAGGAGACCACTCTTCTCCTCGAGCCAAACAGCCCCTTACCTAGCACGACTCCATGTAATGTTCCTCGCCCAGATGCCGTCCATCTCATCGCGACAAGCAGCCACCGCAGGCACCAGACAGCAACCGCAGAACGGTGACCGATTAGTGTGAATTTCTACTTGAACAGTGAGCACCCCCATGCGCACTGAAACTTTATCGAATTTCTTTTTTAATCACTTCAGTTGCCTGCTTTGTGTCCTCGTGTGCTGTGTGGTGTGTCAGGTGCAGGACCATTTCAACTTTCGTGATCCAGCCGTAGATATGTATATTTGTTGACAGTATTCCGTGCCACCACGTGGTGTTAAGGTCCGCACGCAGCATGGAAGCCCAGCCGCTTGTTGTGAAAGTCTCCAGCAGGTTCGTATGTGGCATAATCGGTAGGAAGGCCTCTTTATACTATTTCTTTTTTGGTAGGAAGGCTGACAGGGAACGACTCCTACACTCGCTGCTCGTTGAACTGAGGGCTAAACTCGGGGAGGTGCCGATCCTGGTCTTAGGGGATCTGAACACGGACGTTTCCGGGTCAGCGACGCTGAAACACGCGGTGGAAAACGACTGGGTCGACGTCGGGGCGCTTCAGGCCGAGAAGGACGGACGGGAACCGGACCACACCTTCGAACGACCCGGGACGGAGACGAAGACGCGGATAGACTTCGTCCTGGCCAACGCGGTGGCTGCCGGAGCGCTGAAACGCTTCTGGACACACAAGAGGGTGCGGACCGGGGAGCACCTGTGTCTGTCCGTTGAGCTCTTCACGCCGACGCTCAAGAAGCGGACGAAACGTTTCTTCCTCCCGAAGGAGCTACCGGTGGGAGCGGTGACGCCCGACGCTGATCTTGACCAAGGGCTTGCCGGCGACGACGCAATCCACCAAGCAGTTGACGCCAGGGACGTGGGGGGCCTCTACGCCTTGCTGAGCTGCGCTACCGAACGCTATATGCTGAGCTCAGCCGGAGTGACGGAGGTGAGGTCGTACGTAGGCAGAGGAGAGCCGCGAGAGCTGACGGAGAAGATGGTAGCAGCGAAGTCGACGGGGACGTCAGGGGGAGCTGCCGCACGAGGCCAGACGATGCACGGCAGCCTCAGGAGGAAAATCGTGGCGCTCAGGACGGGGCTGAACGAGGCACTGCTGCGTGGTGGGCCGGGGACGCTGCCAGCGATGCTGCACGGGACGTGGCGGAACATCGTTAAGCTGGCCGAGAAGATGCACCTTGGGGTCGTGCCGGACAAGGACCTGCTACGGGGGGCTAGCCTGGAGGCTGCGCTGGTGGGACTGCGGGAGCTGGAGGCTGCGGCGGAGCAGGCTGACAGAGACACGGTGATGCGGCAACGCCTGGAGAACGAGGCAAGTTATAGGAAACGGGTGGCAGCTGATTTCCGTGACGACAGGCGGAGGATCGTAGCTTACGTTAGAGGTGACAAGGATGTTCACACATTGGCAGTCGCGAAGGAGGACGGCAGGCTGACGGTAGATCTGGGGGAGATAGACGCGCTGATGAGGGGGGCATGGGCCTCCGTCTTCCACCTGTACCCGGACAAAAGTGACCGACCTTCCTACGCTGCTTTCAAAGAGAGGTATGGCGGGTATATCGATAAACACCCCATGGAACTGGAGCCGATCACGGGGGGCGACCTCAGGGAGGTGTTAAACAGCAGACCTGCGAGGGGCACCCCAGGCGTCGACGGCTGGAGGATCACGGAACTGAAGGCTATACCTGACGCGCTGCTCGAGAGGTGGGCGCAGCTCTTCAACATCGTCGAGGAGACCGGCAAGTGGCCGGAGGCGCTATTGACAGCGCTTGTCTCTCTGATCCCGAAAGGCAAGGGCAGAGCCCCGTTGGACCACCGCCCGATCACCGTCACCAGCGCCGTGTACAGGCTGTGGGCGACAACGAGGATGAGACGCATCTTGGTCTGGCAGGAGTCGTGGGCGGACGCGTCACAACATGGGTTTAGGTCGAGGAGGGGTACGGACACGCTACTGCTGGAACTGACGACGCAGCTCGAAGAAGCTCTGCTATCGGGAACGCCGATGCACGGGCTCGCGCTAGACTTTGTCAAGTGCTTCGACCGAATCCCGCGGGAAGTGGCGCTCGGGCTAATGGGGGACCTGGGACTGCATCAGAACATACTGCGCCCTCTGGAGACGATGTACGAATCCCTCAGACGGAGGTTCAAATACCCGACAGGGGTGGGTGACGAATTTGCTACGTCGAACGGCATCCTGCAGGGGTGCCCGATCTCGGTGGTGATGGTGAACGCGCTGGTAGGGGTGATGGTGAAGGCCATCATGGCGGAGGTGCCCGGCGCTGATTCCCTGTCATACGCGGACGACGTCTACTTGATAGCAGCTCTGCTCAGCGCCCTGGAGAAGGCGGCAGCGGGGGTGTGCGAGTTCTCTCTGCTGACAGGGATGAACCTCAACCTGAGGAAGACAGACCTGTTCACAACGGCAGAACACGGAACGGTGAAGTGCGGACGTGAGGTGTTCACGGCCAAAAAGGAGATCAACGTCCTGGGAGTCCGGGTATGTATGGACGGCGAGCACAGGGCGAAGCCCCTTGAGGCGATGGGACGCGCTTGCGGGAGACTGGCCGCCATGCCGCTGGGGTTCACACAGAAGGCGAGGATCCTCACCAGCTCCATTCTCCCCTCCTGCCTCTACGGTGTTGCCTATGCACCCCCCTCGAAAATGGATGCGGGTACAATCCGAGCGAGTGTTGCGACGTGCCTCTGGGGACCGAAGTTCAAGATGCGCTCGCCGTGTGCTGTTGCGAACGTCTTGCTGCCAGGGCACACGACGGACCCGCTGGTGGTGACACTTTACCGACTGCTGTGCACAGTGGTGAAGGTAGGCGGGTCGGATACGGAGCTGTGGGACCGGATGGGGAGGTGTGCCGCCCTGTACCGGGAGTGCGATATTGAAGCCCTGGGGCCAGTGGGGACCCTGATGAGAAGATGGGTGCCGGCGATCGGGAAAGGCTGGAATTTCGTGGTGGGGCTGGGTGCCATGCCGGAACGCGAGCGCAAGCACGAGATCCGGCGGGTGGCGAGGGCCATGACGGCAGCCGAGCTAGCAGAAGGGAGGGACTCCTACGACGGCATGCCGGAGGGAGCCGACCCGGACACGAACATGTGGTGGAGGTCACTCTCGGGCAACCCAGTGGCGGCGTACCGACTGAGGAGGCTGATTGCAGGAGCGGTGTTTGCGGTCTACCCGGGAGCGCGGGGCGTGGCGCAGGAACCGAACAACCCGCTGCAGCACCTCTGCGACGTGTGTGAGGAACGGTTCGGCAGCTACACGGAGGTGCTGGAGCACGCCCTCTGGCGATGCGAGCCGGGTGTCGCGGTGCGGAGCAAGGTGGAGTACGCGAACCTGGACCCGGCAGCTATGCCGAAGGCGACGAGGCTCCATGGGGTGGTGCCCAGAGGCTGCCAAGACAAGCCAAGGGCCTTACTGGTGCAGAAGTACCTGCTGGAGGTAGTCACGCGGAGGGATGCAGCGGTGGAAGCGAACCGCGCACTGCAGACACAAGCTTACCCGTGGCGGGCGGTCGTGACGGGGAGGGCGCACCCGACGCCGACGGTGTCTGAACTACGAAGGCTGGGGGCGTCAGGAACAGTGATGGACAAGCTGCTGAGGCCGGTGCTGAGGTGGTTGGGAGGCCTGCTGTGGGATGACGCGCCTGGTCGGCACACGGCGGTGACGACGTTAGAGCTGGCCCTCGACTTCGAGCGGGAGATGGAGCTGCCGCTGGACGACGGCGGGGAAGTGGGCAAGGTGGAGGACCTGGGCGTCAAGGCAAGGAGGCTACGGTATGTGCTGAGACGAGTCCAGGACCTGTACCACGCTGATGGCAGAGGGGTAGCGTTCCCAGCGGCGCGAGTGGAGCGCGTCAACTCCCTACGCTGTATCGGAGGACCGACCACACACGGGTATGACAGGAGGCCAGTACTCCCGGAACGAACCATGAGTAGCATCGAAGGCTTGCGGGACAGGTACCTGTCGCAGACACCGACAAGGCTGCCCCGCAGCATGACCACCGCAGTAGGAACCCGCCAGAGCCCCCAGAACGGGGACAACGGGGACTAAGCGCAGCGCGGCCGGTGAGCGCAAAAACGCATACCTTAAAAGAATAGTTTTTTTTTGCTACACGTCTCGGAACAGACGAAGAAGGACCTCCAGAAACTGAGACAGCAGTGGCAGAAGGAGCGGGTGAGCGCCATGAGGGAGCGGGCTCAGCCCAAAAAGGAGAGACCGAAGCCGCTGAAGGGAGATAGGGGCAGGTAGAAGAACAAGACACGACGTCCCAGAACAGGGATTTCCTTTTACCTCTTTACTATTTCTTTTGTTGAGCAGGCTGGGGGCGACCCCGCTGTCCTTCCAGCAGAAGGCGCGGATCATCAGCTCCACACTGCTGCCAAGCTGCCTGTACGACGCCCCCTTCTCACCGCCAAGGACGGGGATGATGGAACTCCTGGTGATGGAGACGACGTACACGCTGTGGGGCCAGAGGTATCGCACGCGGAGCCCCGGCGCAGTACTCTCCGTGACACTACCAGGGCACACACACCACCCGAAGATGACAGCAGCCTACAAAGCACTGATGCTCATGTACAGGGCATGCAGGAAGGACGACCAACTGTGGGCACGCTGCAACGACATCGCAAAGCTGTGGGGAAGGGAAGAAGGCGCTGGGCCTGGTGGGAAACCTGAAGCAGAGGTGGCTACCCATGGTGCAAGCAACCTGGGACCAGCTGAAGGACACCATGGCCATGGAGAAGGAGCGGTTCCGACACTACATCAGAGACAAGCTCAGGCGTGGTGAAGCGGAGGCCATCATGGGAAAACGGAGCACCATGAAAGGAATGGCGACGGCAGCCGCTGTCGAGACAAACGAGCTATGGGGGAAGCTGGCGTCGTCGGACCCCATCGCAGCAAGGAACCTACGCAGGGTGATCACAGGCGCGGTTTTCTACATCCACCCACGGGGATGGCGGACGGACGCAGTGGCACACATCCCACCGACGGAGGAGGAGGTGGACGAAGAAGATTCCCGAGACGACTCAGAAGACGAAGAAGAAAGAGAGGCGGGAGGAGAAGGGGAAGTCGCGGAGCTGGAGCGCATGCTGCTGGCGGAGCAGAGGCAGCAGGACGAACCCGCAACGGCACGCTGCGACGTATGCGGTCAGATGCAACAGGTATCCAACATCCTGGAGCATGCACTGTGGGAGTGCGAACTGGCTGTCGAAGTAGGGCAACGGGAGGCACATGCAGGCACGACACGAACAGGCCTAGAACCGTGCATGAGGCTCCATGGCATCCTCCCGAGGGAAGCGGCCAAGGAGGACAAGGACAGGCTCGAGAAGACCCAGCATTACCTGCTGGCTGTGGTGGGGGAACGCGACGCAGCCTTGCAGGCAAAGAGGCAGCAGATCTACCGGACACACCAATGGCTGGAGATCACGGAGGGGGAGGCACACCCAGCACCAACAGAGGAGGAGTTCGCGAGGCTGCAGACCGGCAACACCCTGAAGGAGTACACGAAACCGGTGCTGAAATGGCTCAAGCAGCTGCGCTGGTATGGAGGGAACAGAAGTGTCGACGGTGGAGCTGGCGCTGGATTTCGAAAACGTGACCCAGAAATCCCTTGGAGGGAAGCTAGGGGAGTTGGCAGAGGTGCGACAGAAGGCCAGGAGACTGCACACGGTGATGAAGAAGGTGTGGAACACATGGGAGCTAGGGAGACTGCAGAAGAAGGTGAAAGGAAGGAGGGCCTTCCCTGCTGAACCATGCAAGAGAGTACATACGCTGCGATCAATCGGAGGGACGAAGGCGGTGATCGGGTGGAGTAGAAGAGCAATCTTTGCATCAACGAAGACCAAGTACGACCTGGAGGAGCTGGGGAAGCAATGGGCAAAGGAAAGAAGGGAAAAAGTAGCCAAGCTGGGGAGGAGGCCGGCACGACCACCGAAGAAGGAGAAACCGCTGCTGAAGGGGGATAGGTGCAGGTAGAGCATGAGAACAAGGGGGCGTCTCACAAAGACTTCCTTTAACTCATATATTTTTTTTTTTTTGGCGCAGGAACCGAACAACCCGCTGCAGCACCTCTGCGACGTGTGTGAGGAACGGTTCGGCAGCTACACGGAGGTGCTGGAGCACGCCCTCTGGCGATGCGAGCCGGGTGTCGCGGTGCGGAGCAAGGTGGAGTACGCGAACCTGGACCCGGCAGCTATGCCGAAGGCGACGAGGCTCCATGGGGTGGTGCCCAGAGGCTGCCAAGACAAGCCAAGGGCCTTACTGGTGCAGAAGTACCTGCTGGAGGTAGTCACGCGGAGGGATGCAGCGGTGGAAGCGAACCGCGCACTGCAGACACAAGCTTACCCGTACTTCTACTTCTCCTCCTTCTTTTTCTGCTTCTTCTTCTTTTACGCGAACAACGACGACTGTCCATCAGAGTCTGCTGTGGTCCGATGTCCCGGGGCACCGAGGTCGTGGGGGCATCACGAGAGGTCGCACGTCAAGCCCCGGATCACAACCGAGACGCGCACACAGCGCAACGACCGCGTGTTTCCCTCGCACCCCAGAACGATTCTCACCCCTGGCCGGTCTGTCGGCTACAGACGACCTGTACATGCCGGAGCTGACACAGCACAGCAGAGACATGTACATGCTGGAGCCACCCGCGGATTTGACTGCTGCGACGGAACCTCCTCCTCCCCCACAGGGGGACATGTACATGCTGGAGCCACCACCCACGGAGTCGACGCAAACAGACGACGACCCCCATCCTCAGTCAGCGAGACCTGCCCCACGGGGGACCGATGAGACACAGAGAAATCTGAAGGTGGTCATAGACCTGACTGGCGACGACGACGACAAAGTCTCTGCCCCGACCTCGACCCCGCCATCGGAAACGGCGGAACCTGCGCCACGGACGGAGGAGCTGGAACTGGCATGCCTCACTACCCACGACGGCGACGAAGCCCTGGCCCCACACTCAGCCCCAGCCCCGGCCCCGCCCCTCGCAAGCCACCACAAGAAGAAGCGAAAGGGAGGCGCATGCCCGGACGTGTACCTTGGCCACGACACCAAGCTGGTAAGGACCAGCACAGATCGTGCACCAGCGCCACCTCTGCTCGTCAAATGGCGGTCCAAGAGCGCGAAGCGCGGGCAGTTGTGCGACGGACAAGCGGAGCCCGCAAAGAAGAAAGACCGCTTGGACCTCCTCAGGGCGAACCGACGGTCGGGCAAGGCCGCCGTTCACGCCCTGGCTGAAGAACATCGAGCGGGTCTGGAAGATAAGCTCTCCCACACGAAACTGGCGACGGCCGGGATCGTCGAAGCGGAAGGGGAGTGGACGCCAGAAGCCATGATACGGGTCTGCAAACACGTCCTCGGCGAAGAGCCTAAAACCGCGAAGGAACTCGGGATTCACATGAAGTTTGTCCGGTTCGCCCTCATCCTGGACTTTGACAAGACGTGGATCATGGCCAGGTATGACTCGGAAGGCTGGAAGGCGAAGGGGGACGTCGAGAGACGGCAGCAGTTCACGCGGCACGGAGATATGAGAGCCTTGAAGGATCACTACTTCGTGGTCACTGACTGGCTGTTCTTCACCACGCTGCAGTGGCATAATGTGGGACAGCGCCACCCCCCAAGAACCACGAAGACTTTACGCAAGTAAGAGTGCTGGCCCGGCGAGCTACGAGGGCAAAAAACCTCATTTCTCCTTGGAGATGAGAACATATATTATAGTGCGACATGATCAGACTGGAACGGCCGCCCCGGGGCATCCTCTGCTCAACCCGGCGGACGTGGGAGGCCCTTCTTCGGAAGGTGCCAGTCGCTTGATCAGTGTCGTCGAATGCGCGCTATATTTTACATTTTATAAGTACATATAACAATCGATTGAAAGAAGAAGAACGTTTACCAAGGCGTTGATGATGATGACCGACAGCGGGCACCCCTGGAGGATACCGTTTGTGGCCTCAAACGTGTCACCAACTCCTATGGGGTACTTGAACCTCCTCGTGATCTGGGAGTACATCCCTTGGAGTGCTCTTCCTACAGATTCGTCCATCCACAGGGCGCTCATGAGGTCAAGGGACAGCTGTTGTAGTACCAGGTCGAAGCACTTTCTAAAATCCAGGGCCAGTCCCTCCAGCGGCTCCCCATCCACCAAAGCCAGCTCCCCTGGCACCAGAAGGTGACGGCACCGAAGAAGTCGAAGAGAGCATAAGCCAAGTCCCAACAACGACAGTACCACGCACACAAGGGTTCAGGTGCGACCTGTGTGAATCACCGTACCCGGACACGGTAACCCTACTCCGCCATCAACTCTACGAGTGCTGTGGAACTGGCTATTGACTTCGAATGGACGACCGGAAAGTCTTTGGGAGGCCTGCTGGAAGATAGGGCGCGCAGAGTCAAAGCTCTCATCGTAAAGATAAACACAGCATGCAGGGCACGGAAGAAACGACGCCCCTTCCCAGCGGACGAGAGAAAAAGAGTGAAGTCCCTCATCGCCATTGGAGGAAAGGCAGCTATTGGTTTCTCCAGGAGGCCTATTTTCGCCACCCGCTCCACGCACGACAAGCTAATGGAATTGAAAGCCGACTACAAGCGGGGCCGCATCACACGACTCCGCAAGACGCTCACGGCCTCAATCGGGATGAAAGCAATGCTCCAGAAGGGAGTATTAACAGATAGACCCCCCCCTCCCATAGGGCGGCCCTCTAGCGGGGGGCTTGTCCTGTACTTTGAGTTTAGATGTGAATGCGAGAAACGAGAAAGGAAGGACGGCTCTTCATGGTTTCCGTGTTCACCCCTCTGCTGTACACTTGCTTCTTGAACACAAGGCAGACATCGAGGCAAAAGACAACGAGGGAAGAACACCCCTCTTCCTTGCTGATTTAAGTGTAACTGAAGCTCTTCTTAAGCACAATGCTGATGTGAAGGCAAGGGACAATGAAGGGAAAACGTGTCTGCATTACGCTGTAGAAAGATGTTGGTTCAAAGTGTTGCCTGTTCTGCTGAGACACAATGCAGATGTGACGGCAAGGAACGATGAAGGGAAGACGCCTCTTGATCTCGTCCCCTCTCATGACAGCGACAAGGCCAAGGCGATGCGATACCTGTTGGAGGACCCGAGTCTCGCTCATGATCTGGAGCTGTTCGAAAGTGGGAGGGAGCTGAGCGACGTCAGCAGGCTTTCTGTTGTTCATTTACGAGTTAGATTTAAAGGTTTGCCCAGAAACTACCCCCCCCCCCCCCAGCCAAATTTTACCCCCACCCCGATAACCTGTTTTCTTTTTTTACTTGCTTTTTACTCCTACATACAATATCATTTCAGCCCACCCGATAACGTAATTTAAAAAGAAGAGAAAAAAAGAATACTGAGGTTTGGCACACCCACAGTAGCCAAAAGAAAATGAAAAGAAAGAGATCAAATGAAGGAATGAACGATATGACAGTGTTCGTGAAGACGGGAGGCGGGGTTCACGATGTGGAAGTGTCGGGGAAGGAGACGGTGGGGATCCTGTACAAGAAGGCGGGGTGTGCTGCTGGTTTACTCGAAGGCAAGTTCGAACTGGTTTGGGAGGGTGAGGTCCTTGACAGGAACGGGGGTGAAGATATCCAGGAACTCGGGCTCGTGGAGGGCAGCGTGGTCCATGTGGAGGCGAAGAAGATGAGAACCGTTCAGCTGGAGGAGACTTTTACAAGCCCCCTCCCCCTTTCATAAATCATAAATCACAACAACAAAATAAAAACAGAACAATAGAACACAGTATTGAAAAGAAAAGAAATGAAAGAAAGCGAAGGACCATCGGCAGTGACGCCGCAGGCGAGGCTCCCCGGACCCGGTCCCTGTTTGTGACCCGGTCTCGATAGTCCCTGACGACCCAGTCACCACAACTGGCCCAGTCTCGGTCCACGCCACAGACCCGTTATCCGCAGCTGATCCGCTCTCCGTTACGGACCCGGTCCCCATGCAGGTGGACAGGCCTGAGCCTCTGGGACGGCACGGATCGACTACATGGATGCAGCCCACGCCTTCAACGGGACAATGAAGGAAACACGTGTCTGCACTACGCTGTTGAAAGAGGTTGGTTCGAAGTGTTGCCTGTTCTACTGAGACACAATGCAGATGTGACGGCAAGGAACGATGAAGGGAAGACGCCTCTCGATCTTGTCCCCTCTGTGTGATGAGGACATTACCAAAGCGATGTGATACCTGTTGGAGGACCCGAGTCTCGCTCATGATCTGGAGCTGTTCGAAAGTGGGAGGGAGCTGAGCGACGTCAGCAGGCTTTCTGTTGTTCAACTGATTTCAAAGTGTATTAACATGAGTTGGTGATCACTCCACACATGCCTGATTTCAATTAGTTTCCACCTTTTCCTTTTCCACTTCTTGTCTTTTAACTTCCCTTCTGCTTTCCCAACATGGTTTCCGTCCCGGGTATGACGTTAAACTGCGTCCGCCGACGCATTTGGGTCAACATTCTCTGATGACCAAGCCGTCTTTTTCCGTTTCTTCTCCCCTTCTCTTTGTTATGTTATTTTCATTATTCTTTCTGGCGATAGACTGATACGGGCCATGGAAGCAACCTCTGCTTAATTCCTGGTACGTGGGAGGCTCCTCTTGAGGATGTCAGTCACCTTTTCCAACCAGGCGGATGGTGGTTTAGAAATGATCGACCTCACGCAGGACTCCCCGGACAGACCCTCGCGCAAGAAGAAGCACGACGGCACTGCTTACGAGCACGAAAGCCGTCGTGGTAAGAGTTCCTCCACAGGCGATGGGGATCTTCTCATCCTGCGCGAGCAGTCACAGGGTTTTGATCAGGAAGCCCTCAACCGAAGGGCCCTCCAGAGACGGATGGATCGATACCTCAGTCTCTTGGTCTACTTCCGGCGACACCCGGAGCTCTTGGACGAACACCAGCGTCAGCTCCTGTCGGTCGGTCCCCTCCCGATGCACCTGGACACCTCTCCACATCAACTGCTGCTCGAGGCCCGTGACACGGATAGAACTGCCGACCAACAGGCAACCGTCGCCAACCAGGAACAGCTTCTTCTGATTGCGCACAAGGCGTTGCCTACCACCGAACGTCTTCGGTTGTCTCACGAATGGCACTCGGGGCTGAACACCGCGGTACAGCAACAGTGGTGGTCGGAGTTCTTCGCCCAAGGCGGCTGGAAACACCCACTCTTCGGTTCCGAGGCCCCAAGAGGTGACGAGACTAGGACTCCAGGGAGGACCCCTCTCCTGCTCACCTACAACGGGCAGAGGAACAAACGCCCGGAACCCGAAGACGGCCCCGCCCTTCCCGCGGCCAAACGGGATCTCGCCGCGACGAGGCCGAACACCAGAGTCACTGGACTTGCCCTTAAGAGGCTCACCAGGGAAGCAGACGTCGACGGCCCTGAGGACCTGGATGAGCTTCGACACCTGGGCTTCCTTTCCCAGGGCGAGGCCGTCTTTGACCTCAGCTGCATGTCCAGGGCTTGCACACACTTCCTGGGTGAGACCCCCATGGTCACGGTCCCCCTCGACACACGCGTCGCGATCCCGTGTCTGCTGGTCTGTTATGACTCGACGTGGCTCTACGCTTCCCGCCAGGGACAGGGCTTTCGGTTGCAGACCCAAGGGTTCAAGGACAAGTCGTATCCGACTGTGGCAGCCCTACTCGCTGACTTCGTGGGGGCAGGGACCCTCTACTACAGCGAGTCACAGTGGTCGACTGTGCTGAACTCCTACAACTAGGAACTACTGGAGACGACCCTACGCAATGTAGGAGTGCCGGCCCGGCGTGCTACGAGGGCGATAGGCTATGCAGGGTCTCACAGACCTCGCACCCTATGATTTTAGTTTCCACCTTTTCCTTTTCCACTTCTTGACTTTTAACTTCCCTTCTGCTTTCCCAACATGGTTTCCGTCCCGGGTATGACGTTAAACTGCGTCCGCCGACACATTTGGGTCAACATTCTCTGATGACCAAGCCGTCTTTTTCCGTTTCTTCTCCCCTTCTCTTTGTTATGTTATTTTCATTATTCTTTCTGGCGATAGACTGATACGGGCCATGGAAGCAACCTCTGCTTAATTCCTGGTACGTGGGAGGCTCCTCTTGAGGATGTCAGTCACCTTTTCCCTTTTTTACTCGACTCTCTGTTTTCGTATGCAGTATTTATTCTTTCCCCCCCCTTTTTATCTATTTCTTCGCTTCTTCATCCTAACTTAAAACCATTTCAGTCACCTTTTCCCTTTTTTACTCGACTCTCTGTTTTCGTATGCAGTATTTATTCTTTCCCACCCCTTTTTATCTATTTCTTCGCTTCTTCATCCTAACTTAAAACCATTTCAGATGCCTGATTTCAAGGAGTATTCCCCGTGAGCGCCACAAAAGCCTGTGGGAAACGAAGCAGCAGGGGAACCCCTCATACGTGTGAGGGCACAGGTCTTAGAAGCGTCCCAAGAGCAACAAAGCGACTCATTTACGAGTTAGATTTAAAAAAAAAAAAAAAAAAAAAAAAAGCCATTCTGATTTCAAGGTATACTAGCGACACACGTGTCGCGTTGCGATCACTCCACATGTTTCGTCATCAGCGGCCATTCATCGAACACTTCCGCGTGCCCAGAAACTAAAGCGCCCAGAGACGTTGACACCTGACGAGGGCCCCCGTCCAACGAAGCTGTGTCAAAAATAGAAACCCCCTGGGAGCAAGCTTTCCGTACTTCTGAAACACAACGCAGTTATGAATGCCGAACCTTTAACGAAAAAGTAAAGCCCCCCCCCCCCCCCCCAGCCAAATTTTACCCCCACCCCCCGATAATTTTACCCCCACCACCCCTTTTTACCTATTTTTTCGCCTCTCTACTCTAACTTAAAATCATTTCAGCCACCCCGATAACCTGTTTTCTTTTTTTACTTGTTTCTTACTCCTACATACAATATCATTTCAGCCCACCCGATAACGTAATTTAAAAAGAAGAGAAAAAAAGAATACTGAGGTTCGGCACACCCACAGTAGCCAAAAGAAAATGAAAAGAAAGAGATCAAATGAAGGAATGAACGATATGACAGTGTTCGTGAAGACGGGAGGCGGGGTTCACGATGTGGAAGTGTCGGGGAAGGAGACGGTGGGGATCCTGTACAAGAAGGCAGGGTGTGCTGCTGGTTTACTCGAAGGCAAGTTCGAACTGGTTTGGGAGGGCGAGGTCCTTGACAGGAACGGGGGTGAAGATATCCAGGAACTCGGGCTCGTGGAGGGCAGCGTGGTCCATGTGGAGGCGAAGATGAGAACCGTTCAGCTGGAGGAGCTTGAGAGCTCAGAAGTGGTTTCAGAGCTTGAGGAGCTTGTGAGAGCTGACCCTGAGCTTGTTCTGATGGTGGAGGTGGGGAACTCGCCAGCTGTCGAAGTCTTGTCCATGGACAGGACGGGCCTTCCTTCTGAACTTCGGTTCCTCGTTGTCACCGACTCCACAGGCTGTGTTACAAGGATAGGCCCTGGGTTTCTTCAAGAGTGCGACCACCTGACGTCTGTTGATCTCATCCTCCCCAATGTTTCCACCATTGATGAAAATCTTTTATATGAGTGCAAAAATCTAGAAACCATCAACTTGAATGCGATGACCAATCTTTCTTCCATTGGTGATGGCTTCTTGTTTGGGTGCGAAAAACTAGAAACCATCAACTTGAATGCGATGACCAATCTTTCTTCCATTGGTCATAACTTCTTGGAGAAGTGCAAAAAACTAGAAACCATCAACTTGAATGCGATGACCAATCTTTCTTCTATTGGTGATTACTTCTTGTATGGGTGCGTAAAACTAGAAACCATCGACTTGAATGCGATGACCAATCTTTCTTCCATTGGTGATGGCTTCTTGTTTAGGTGCGAAAAACTAGAATCCATCGACTTGAATGCGATGACCAATCTTTCTTCTATTGGTCATAGCTTCTTGTCTGGGTGCGTAAAACTAGAAACTATCGACTTGAATGCGATGACCAATCTTTCTTCCATTGGTGATGGCTTCTTGTTTAGGTGCGAAAAACTAGAAACCATCAACTTGAATGCGATGACCAATCTTTCTTCTATTAGTGATGGCTTCTTGTCTGGGTGCGTAAAACTAGAAACCATCAACTTGAATGCGATGACCAATCTTTCTTCCATTGGTCATAACTTCTTGAAGGGGTGCAAAAAACTAGAAACCATCAACTTGAATGCGATGACCAATCTTTCTTCTATTGGTGATGGCTTCTTGTCTGGGTGCGAAAAACTAGAAACCATAAACTTGAATGCGTTGACCAATCTTTCTTCTATTGGTGATCGCTTCTTGTTTGGGTGCAAAAAACTAGAAACCATCGACTTGAATGCGATGACCAATCTTTCTTCCATTGGTGATCGCTTCTTGTTTGGGTGCAAAAAACTAGAAACCATCGACTTGAATGCGTTGACCAATCTTTCTTCCATTGGTGATGGCTTCTTGGAGGGGTGCGTAAAACTAGAAACTGTCGACTTGAATTTAAAAAGAAAAAAAAGAAAAGTCGGTGTTTAGAAGAAGAAGAAAAAAAGAGGGGAAAAAAAGAAGAAAAAAGAACACCCTGGCGCTGAGAAACATCTTCGTGGAAAAACCAACGGAAAGCAATCCAATACCTCAAAGACACCGGGGACCTGCCCCCCTCCGCAACAACTCCACAACAACCATCTAACCTGCTGAAGTAGCATGCCGATCAGAAGGCGGCTGAGGCACTTGTCATTTAATCAGAATCCCGAGATCCCATCCCTGATCCCCAAAATAGAGAGTGTACCATCCTGTTTCTCGCGGAAACAGAGAACCTACCCCCTCCCCACCACAGCACCCGACCAATCAGATGCAGCAGTGTGAAAAAAAAAAAGCCCCCCTCTCCCCAAACAAAACAAACAAACAAACATTTCCCCACCCCCGATAACGTATAATTAAGAAAAAATATGGGGGGGAAAGGATACTGATGTGACGGCAAGGAACGATGAAGGGAAGACGTCTCTCGATCTTGTCCACTCTGATGATGGTGCGATGCGATACCTGTTGGAGGACCCGAGTCTCGCTCATGATCTGGAGCTGTTCGAAAGTGGGATGGAGCTGAGGCTTCCTGTTGTTCAACTGATTTCAGAGTATATTGACGAGAGATGGTGATCACTCCACATGCCCCCCTGAAGTCCGGCCATCATTTCTTCGCCACACGCTCCACGCCGAAAGCTTAAATTTTGCAGCAGCGGCTTTGATTGTGGAGAACCCACGAATAGCAGTCAAAATACCTTGAAGACACCGGGGACGGCCATCTAACCTGCCGAAGTGGCATGCCAATCAGAAGGCGGCTGAGGCACTTATGATTTAATCAGAATCCCGATCCCATCCCTGATGAATGTATCCTGTTTCTCATGGAAACAGAGAACACCAGCAGCCGACCAATCAGACGCAGCAGTGTGAAAAAAGAAAGCCCCCCCAAACAAACTTTTCCCCACCCCAATAACGTGATTGAAAAAGAAAAAGGAAAAAAGAAAAAGAAGAAAGGGTACTGGGGTCCGGCACCCACAGTAGCCAAGTTCTGTTATTTTCGTTATTCTTTCCGGCAATAGACTGATACGGGCCAAGAAGAAACGGATACTGAGGTCCGGCACCCAGTAGCCCAAAGCTTCTCTACTCTAACTTAAAATCATTTCAGGCACCCACAATAGCCAAAAGAAAAAAAGAAGAAGGGAAGGAAAATGAAAAGAAAGAGATCAGATGAAGGAATGAACGATATGACAGTGTTCGTGAAGACGGGAGGCGGGGTTCACGATGTGGAAGTGTTGGGAAAGGACCTATACAAGAAGGTGGGGTGTGCTGCTAGTTTAATCGTTGAAAGAAAACAAGAAAAAGGCAAAACCATGAAAGGAAGCGAAGGACCAGCGGCAGTGACGCTGCAGGCGAGGCTCCCCACCTCTGAGACCATCAGCATTGAGGCAGTGGCTTCGGAGGAGATGAAGAAGGTGAAGGAGAGGATCGCATCGATGGGAGGGTTGGATGTGGACATCCTCACCCTCACCTTCGATGGGGTGGTGGTGGCGGCGGCGGCAGCTGCTGACGACGGCGGTGAACAGCTCGTCGGCGATCTTCCTTTTGAGGATGGAAGCATGCTTGAAGTAGTGGTGTGCAAGAGGCAGGCGGCTCTGTTGAAACTCTCTGAGATAGGGATCGAAGTGAAAGGAAGGGATTTGTACGAGATATTTATGAACTATTCAGGTTTAGATACATTTTTCAAGGAAGACGTCAAAACAGACGTGGAGATGTGCGAGGTTGTGAACCTTCTCCTGGATGCTGGGGTGAGTGGTGGGGAGGAGAAGGCATTTCACTTTGTGATCGAGCACAATCTTCCTTCTTGTGTGGAGGTCCTCTTGATTCGCACTTCTGTGGACGTGAATTCAGAAGTGTCTCTCCCTTCCGAATGGAGAACCACTTCGCGCACACTTCACCGGGCCACTTCTGAGGAGGTGGCGGCTGTTCTCTTGAGACACAATGCAGATGTGAACGCAAGAGACGGTAACGGTGTTCCTGTCATTCACTATGCAGCTTCTTATGAGCAGCATCCTGCTGGGAGCAAGCTTTCTGTACTTCTGAAACACAACGCAGATGTGAATGCGAGAGACAGGAAAGGAAGGACGGCTCTTCATAGCGACCATGTCCACCCCTCTGCTGTACACCTGCTTCTTAAACACAAGGCAGACATCGAGGCAAAAGACAACAAGGGAAGAACACCCCTTTGCTTGGCTCATTTAGAGGTGGCGGCTGTTCTCTTGAGACACAATGCTGATGTCAACGCAAGAGACGGTAACGGTGTTCCTGTCATTCACTATGCAGCTTCTTATGACAAGCATCCTGGGAGCAAGCTTTCTGTACTTCTGAAGCACAATGCAGATGTGAATGCGAGAGACAGGGAAGGAAGGACGGCTCTTCATGGCTACCATGTCCACCCCTTTGCTGTACACCTGCTTCTTGAACACAAGGCAGACATCGAGGCAAAAGACAACAAGGGAAGAACACCCCTTTGCTTGGCTCAGAGGTGGCTGAAGTACTTCTTGAGCACAATGCTGATGTGAAGGCAAGGGACAATGAAGGGAACACGTGTCTGCACCACGCTGTCAGTGGTAGGTTAGAAGTGTTACCTGTTCTGCTGAGACACAATGCAGATGTGACGGCAAGGAACGATGAAGGGAAGACGGCTCTCGATCTTCTCCTCTCTATTAAATGGGAAGAAACCAAGGCGATGCGATACCTGTTGGAGGACCCGAGTCTCGCTCATGATCTGGAGCTGTTCGAAAGTGGGAGGGAGCTGACGAGCGACGTCAGCAGGCTTCCTGTTGTTCAACTGATATCTAAAGCGGCCAAAGAATACCATACAGCCGCTGAAGAGTGGTACAAGTGGATGAGAACCGTCATCCAAAGCAAACAGGGACAAACAATTCAACACTTTGACGCTGAGACACATCCTTGTGGAGAACCCATAAAAAGCAATCAAATACCTTGAAGACACCGGGACCGCCCTTCCACAGCGACCGCCCTTCTTCGGAAGGTGCCTGTCGCTTGATCAGTGCCGTCGAATGCGCGCTTTATTTTATAAGTACATATAACAATCGATTGAAAAAAAAAAGAAAAAGAACGCACTAACTAAGAGAAAGGGCGTGTACGAGCGGGTGAGAAGATCTGCAAGGCTATGAACCTTCTCTATAACAATCGATTGAAAGTATAAGAACGCATACCAAGGATTGTACCTCCTTTTGAACGCGGCTCTTAGGACGTCGCTACCGTTTGAACGGCAGAGTACAGTCTTCGTCGGCGCCCGCCAGGTACAGCTCACTCCTTGCATCCAGTCCGTCCATGAGAACATCGGACTCGGGATGGATACGCCGATGGCTCCCGCCATGGGACACGCGACGCTTCAACCGGTGGTCAACGCCCAGAGAGACACGACGCTGACCCTGGAGCCGCCCGTGGCCCGAGCCGAGGCAGACGCTCCCCTAGACCCTCACCAGGCGGATGGTGGTTTAGAAATGATCGACCTCACGCAGGACTCCCCGGACAGACCCTCGCGCAAGAAGAAGCACGACGGCACTGCTTACGAGCACGAAAGCCGTCGTGGTAAGAGTTCCTCCACAGGCGATGGGGATCTTCTCATCCTGCGCGAGCAGTCACAGGGTTTTGATCAGGAAGCCCTCAACCGAAGGGCCCTCCAGAGACGGATGGATCGATACCTCAGTCTCTTGGTCTACTTCCGGCGACACCCGGAGCTCTTGGACGAACACCAGCGTCAGCTCCTGTCGGTCGGTCCCCTCCCGATGCACCTGGACACCTCTCCACATCAACTGCTGCTCGAGGCCCGTGACACGGATAGAACTGCCGACCAACAGGCAACCGTCGCCAACCAGGAACAGCTTCTTCTGATTGCGCACAAGGCGTTGCCTACCACCGAACGTCTTCGGTTGTCTCACGAATGGCACTCGGGGCTGAACACCGCGGTACAGCAACAGTGGTGGTCGGAGTTCTTCGCCCAAGGCGGCTGGAAACACCCACTCTTCGGTTCCGAGGCCCCAAGAGGTGACGAGACTAGGACTCCAGGGAGGACCCCTCTCCTGCTCACCTACAACGGGCAGAGGAACAAACGCCCGGAACCCGAAGACGGCCCCGCCCTTCCCGCGGCCAAACGGGATCTCGCCGCGACGAGGCCGAACACCAGAGTCACTGGACTTGCCCTTAAGAGGCTCACCAGGGAAGCAGACGTCGACGGCCCTGAGGACCTGGATGAGCTTCGACACCTGGGCTTCCTTTCCCAGGGCGAGGCCGTCTTTGACCTCAGCTGCATGTCCAGGGCTTGCACACACTTCCTGGGTGAGACCCCCATGGTCACGGTCCCCCTCGACACACGCGTCGCGATCCCGTGTCTGCTGGTCTGTTATGACTCGACGTGGCTCTACGCTTCCCGCCAGGAACAGGGCTTTCGGTTGCAGACCCAAGGGTTCAAGGACAAGTCGTATCCGACTGTGGCAGCCCTACTCGCTGACTTCGTGGGGGCAGGGACCCTCTACTACAGCGAGTCACAGTGGTCGACTGTGCTGAACTCCTACAACTAGGAACTACTGGAGACGACCCTACGCAATGTAGGAGTGCCGGCCCGGCGTGCTACGAGGGCGATAGGCTATGCAGGGTCTCACAGACCTCGCACCCTATGATTTTAGTTTCCACCTTTTCCTTTTCCACTTCTTGTCTTTTAACTTCCCTTCTGCTTTCCCAACATGGTTTCCGTCCCGGGTATGACGTTAAACTGCGTCCGCCGACACATTTGGGTCAACATTCTCTGATGACCAAGCCGTCTTTTTCCGTTTCTTCTCCCCTTCTCTTTGTTATGTTATTTTCATTATTCTTTCTGGCGATAGACTGATACGGGCCATGGAAGCAACCTCTGCTTAATTCCTGGTACGTGGGAGGCTCCTCTTGAGGATGTCAGTCACCTTTTCCCTTTTTTACTCGACTCTCTGTTTTCGTATGCAGTATTTATTCTTTCCCACCCCTTTTTATCTATTTCTTCGCTTCTTCATCCTAACTTAAAACCATTTCAGGTACCTTCCTTATTTTTGGGGCCTAGTCGGCTCCTAAGCAGAAGTTCTTTTTTAAGATTCGTTCAGTGTTTTTGTTGGTTTCATTAGCTCTTTTGCTTCTTCTTCATTTCTAACTTTGCAGCAAGAAAGGATACCACATAACCATGAGCGAAGGACCACCGACAGTGACGCTGCAGGCGAGGCTCCCCATCTCTGAGACCATCAGCATTGAGGCAGTGGCTTCGGAGGAGATGAAGAAGGTGAAGGAGAGGATCGCATCGATGGGAGGGTTGGATGTGGACATCTTCACCCTCACCTTCGATGGGGTGGTGGTGGCGGCGGCTGCTGACGACGGCGGTGGACAGCTCGTCGGAGATCTTCCTTTTGTGGATGGAAGCATGCTTGAAGTGGTGGTGAGCAAGAGGCAGGCGGCTCTGTTGAAACTCTCTGAGATGGGGATCGAAGTGAAAGGAAAGGGATTTGTACGAGATACTTGATAATGCCTTTTCAGATAACATTTTAAGTAGAGACGAGGAGGCCTGTGAGGTTGTGAACCTTCTCCTGGATGCTGGGGTGAGTGGTGGGGAAAAGGAGGCCCTTCAGATGACGGCCAACCTCGATCTTCCTTCTTGTGTGGAGGTCCTCTTGATTCGCACTTCTGTGGACGTGAATTCAGAGGTTTCTCTTCCTGACTATTGGGGTGATTCATATACAGCACTTCACAGGGCCACTTCTGAGGAGGTGGCGGTTGTTCTCTTGAGACACAATGCAGATGTCAATGCAAGAGACAGTAACGGTGTTCCTGTCATTCACAGTGCAGCATGTGATAAACATCCTGGGAGCAAGCTTTCTGTACTTCTGGAACACAACGCAGATGTGAATGCGAGAGACAGGAAAGGAATGACGGCTCTTCATTACCATATTCACCCCTCTGCTGTACACCTTCTTCTTGAACACAAGGCAGACATCGAGGCAAAAGACATCACGGGAAGAACACCCCTTAGCTTGGCTTCTTTAGGGGTGGCGGAAGCACTTTTTGAGCACAACGCAGATGTGACAGCAAGGGACAATGGAGGGAACACGTGTCTGCACCACGCTGTGTTGAGAGATAGGATCAAAGTAGTTCCTGTTCTGCTGAGACACAAGGCATACACCGAGGCAAAAAACAACGAGGGAAGAACACCCCTTTCCTTGGCTAATAGTTTGAAGGCAACAGAAGTACTTCTTGAGCACAATGCAAATGTGACAGCAAAGGACAATGAAGGGAACACGTGTCTGCACCACGCTGTTAAAAGAAGAATGTTCGAAGTGTTACCTGTTCTCAGACCTCGCACCCTATGATTTTAGTTTCCACCTTTTCCTTTTCCACTTCTTGTCTTTTAACTTCCCTTCTGCTTTCCCAACATGGTTTCCGTCCCGGGTATGACGTTAAACTGCGTCCGCCGACGCATTTGGGTCAACATTCTCTGATGACCAAGCCGTCTTTTTCCGTTTCTTCTCCCCTTCTCTTTGTTATGTTATTTTCATTATTCTTTCTGGCGATAGACTGATACGGGCCATGGAAGCAACCTCTGCTTAATTCCTGGTACGTGGGAGGCTCCTCTTGAGGATGTCAGTCACCTTTTCCCTTTTTTACTCGACTCTCTGTTTTCGTATGCAGTATTTATTCTTTCCCACCCCTTTTTATCTATTTCTTCGCTTCTTCATCCTAACTTAAAACCATTTCAACTTCCTCTTCTTCAATATCTTCCTCTTCCTCTTGTTCTTCATCACCCCTCGTCAGAAGTAGGTGTCTCGTCATCGCTAAACAGGTCCAAAAAGCCTAAATGAGGCTGGGGGCTGCCCCCAATACGTTCGTTGTGTGCTGGCATGTTGATTTTAATAGGACTACAAATGGCCAAAAAAACACCCGTTTTGGGGTGGCACCCGGTGTCTCGGTACCCCCCCCCCCCCCCCCCCTTTAGGGTTGAAGTTATGAAGTTTCAGATGGATACAAATAGCGCATTTAACGCAGATTTTAAATATCTTTCCATTCCATCTTTTTTAAAAAAAAATTTTTTTTCCATGAAAACCGGTCCAAGACTTTGGTTTGATTTCAAGGTATACTAGCGACACACGTGTCGCGTTGCGATCACTCCACATGTTTCGTCATCAGCGGCCATTCATCGAACACTTCCGCGTGCCCAGAAACTACCCCCCCCCCCCCCCCCCCCCCAGCCAAATTTTACCCCCACCCCGATAACCTGTTTTCTTTTTTTACTTGCTTCTTACTCCTACATACAATATCATTTCAGCCCACCCGATAACGTAATTTAAAAAGAAGAGAAAAAAAGAATACTGAGGTTCGGCACACCCACAGTAGCCAAAAGAAAATGAAAAGAAAGAGATCAAATGAAGGAATGAACGATATGACAGTGTTCGTGAAGACGGGAGGCGGGGTTCACGATGTGGAAGTGTCGGGGAAGGAGACGGTGGGGATCCTGTACAAGAAGGCGGGGTGTGCTGCTGGTTTACTCGAAGGCAAGTTCGAACTGGTTTGGGAGGGAGAGGTCCTTGACAGGAACGGGGGTGAAGATATCCAGGAACTCGGGCTCGTGGAGGGCAGCGTGGTCCATGTGGAGGCGAAGAAGATGAGAACCGTTCAGCTGGAGGAGCTTGAGAGCTCAGAAGTGGTTTCAGAGCTTGAGGAGCTTGTGAGAGCTGACCCTGAGCTTGTTCTGGTGGTGGAGGTGGGGAACTCGCCAGCTGTCGAAGTCTTGTCCATGGACAGGACGGTCCTTCCTTCTGAACTTCGGTTCCTCGTTGTCACCGACTCCACAGGCTGTGTTACAAGGATAGGCTCTGGGTTTCTTCAAGAGTGCGACCACCTGCATAGGAAGCATGCTTGAAGTGGTGGTGTGCAAGAGGCAGGCGGCTCTGTTGAAACTCTCTGAGATGGGGATCAAAGTGAAAGGAAGGGACTTGTACGGAGTCTTACGTGATGACATTTCAGATTTCATGAAAGAGAAGGCCGTAGTAGAGAACGACGAGATGTGCGAGGTTTTGAACTTTCTCCTGGATGCTGGGGTGAGTGGTGGGGAGGAGGAGGCCCTTCACATGGCGGCCCAGCACAATCTTCCTTCTTGTGTGGATGTCCTCTTGATTCGCACTTCTGTGGATGTGAGTTCAAAAGTGTCTCTTCCTGACGATTGGCATGATTCGTCCACATGTTTCGTCATCAGCGGCCATTCATCGAACACTTCCGCGTGCCCAGAAACTACCCCCTCCCCCCCCCAGCCAAATTTTACCCCCACCCCGATAACCTGTTTTCTTTTTTTACTTGCTTTTTACTCCTACATACAATATCATTTCAGCCCACCCGATAACGTAATCTAAAAAGAAGAGAAAAAAAGAATACTGAGGTTCGGCACACCCACAGTAGCCAAAAGAAAATGAAAAGAAAGAGATCAAATGAAGGAATGAACGATATGACAGTGTTCGTGAAGACGGGAGGCGGGGTTCACGATGTGGAAGTGTCGGGGAAGGAGACGGTGGGGATCCTGTACAAGAAGGCGGGGTGTGCTGCTGGTTTACTCGAAGGCAAGTTCGAACTGGTTTGGGAGGGTGAGGTCCTGGACAGGAACGGGGGTGAAGATATCCAGGAACTCGGGCTCGTGGAGGGCAGCGTGGTCCATGTGGAGGCGAAGAAGATGAGAACCGTTCAGCTGGAGGAGCTTGAGAGCTCAGAAGTGGTTTCAGAGCTTGAGGAGCTTGTGAGAGCTGACCCTGAGCTTGTTCTGGTGGTGGAGGTGGGGAACTCGCCAGCTGTCGAAGTCTTGTCCATGAAGACGACAGTCCTTCCTTCTGAACTTCGGTTCCTCGTTGTCACCGACTCCACAGGCTGTGTTACAAGGATAGGCTCTGGGTTTCTTCAAGAGTGCGACCACCTGACGTCTGTTGATCTCATCCTCCCCAATGTTTCCACCATTGATGAAAATCTTTTATATGAGTGCAAAAATCTAGAAACCATCAACTTGAATGCGATGACCAATCTTTCTTCTATTGGTTGTTACTTCTTGTGTGGGTGCGAAAAACTAGAAACCATCAACTTGAATGCGATGACCAATCTTTCTTCTATTGGTTATTGCTTCTTGGAGGGGTGCGTAAAACTAGAAACCATCAACTTGAATGCGATGACCAATCTTTCTTCTATTGGTTATTGCTTCTTGGAGGGGTGCGAAAAACTAGAAACCATCAACTTGAATGCGATGACGAATCTTTCTTCCATTGGTCATAACTTCTTGTGTGGGTGCGTAAAACTAGAAACCATCAACTTGAATGCGATGACCAATCTTTCTTCCATTGGTGATGGCTTCTTGGAGGGGTGCAAAAAACTAGAAACCATCGACTTGAATGCGATGACCAATCTTTCTTCCATTGGTAATTACTTCTTGTGTGAGTGCGTAAAACTAGAAACCATCAACTTGAATGCGATGACCAATCTTTCTTCTATTGGTTGTTACTTCTTGTGTGGGTGCGAAAAACTAGAAACCATCGACTTGAATGCGATGACCAATCTTTCTTCTATTGGTGATTACTTCTTGTTTGGGTGCGAAATACTAGAAACCATCAACTTGAATGCGATGACCAATCTTTCTTCCATTGGTCATAACTTCTTGAAGGGGTGCAAAAAACTAGAAACCATCAACTTGAATGCGATGACCAATCTTTCTTCCATTGGTGATTACTTCTTGTTTGGGTGCGAAAAACTAGAAACCATCGACTTGAATACGTTGACCAATCTTTCTTCCATTGGTGATGGCTTCTTGGAGGAGTGCGTAAAACTAGAAACTGTCGACTTGAATTTAAAAAGAAAAAAAAAAGAAGTCGGTGTTTAGAAAAGAAGAGGGGAAAAAAGAAGAAAAAAGAACACCCTGGCGCTGAGAAACATCTTTGTGGAAAAACCAACGGAAAGCAATCCAATGCCTCAAAGACACCGGGGACCTGCCCCCCTCCGCAACAACTCCACAACAACCATCTAACCTGCTGAAGTAGCATGCCGATCAGAAGGCGGCTGAGGCACTTGTCATTTAATCAGAATCCCGAGATCCCATCCCTGATCCCCAAATAGAGAGTGTACAATCCTGTTTCTCGCGGAAACAGAGAACCTACCCCCTCCCCACCACAGCACCCGACCAATCAGATGCAGCAGTGTGAAAAAAAAAAGCCCCCCTCTCCCCAAACAAAACAAACAAACAAACATTTCCCCACCCCCGATAACGTATAATGAAGAAAAAATATGGGGGGGAAAGGATTCTGAGGTCCGGCACCCTTAGTAGCCAAAAAAAAAAAAGGAATAAAAAGAATTTTATCATTAAGAATTTTTTATTTTTATTTTTATTTTATTTATTCCTTGTTTTCCCTAAACAATGTTTTGGTCAAAACGTTCTTTTTAGGGAAGGAAAAAAAAAAAAAAAAAAAAAAAAGGAATAAAAAGAAAGAGAAGAAAGCAATTGATTGTCTGCCTCTCTTCTCCCTCTCTATTTTTATTTTAATTTTAATTTTATTTTATTCACAGGGTGCCCCAACCGGCTTCCTTTAAATCATCGAGCTTATTTTTATTTTTATTTTTATTTTTATTTTTATTTTTATTTTTATTTTTATTTTTATTTTTATTTTTATTTTTATTTTTATTTTTATTTTTATTTTTATTTTTAATCTTAGTTTTAAATTGTGTTTTATTTTTAGTTTTATTTTTAATTTTTTTTTTATTTTGTTGTTTCTTTTTCTTATTTTTCTTTCTATCTTAAGATTTTTAATCTTCCTAGTTTAAAAGTTTAAAAGAAAGAAAATGAAAAAGATTGTTTGATATGGGTTCTAGGTTTTTAGAGAAAAAAGAAAAAGAAAGAACATATTCCGAGGGTGGTTTAGGAAAAAGAAAACTTTTTTTTTTCTTTTTACTTCGTTTCCACGGCCTCCTGGAAAGAATCCAAGAAGGGTGGGACACAGCACGCATACAGAAGAAGGTCAGAGGCAAGCGGATCTTCCCAGCGGAGAGCAAGAAGAACCACGCGCTTAGAACCATAGGTGCGAAGAAGAGTCTGGGATGGTCAGAAGGCCAGTTTTTGCATCAGAGAAAACCAAGAAGGACCTTAAGAAACTGGGCAGAAAGTGGCAAGAAGAAAGGGAGGATACTTTGAGAAAGGCAACACAGCCAAAAAAGAAAGAAAGGCCGAGGCCCCAGAAGGGAGAAAGGGGTAGATAAGTAGAGACAAGGGGGACGTTCCAAAACAGGAACCTCCTTTATCTCATCTCTTTCTTTTTATTTTTCTTTTTTCTTTCCCCCCCCCCTCCATCTCTTCCTCTCAAGTTTGATAGCCCTCCCTCCCCCCCCCCACTTTCTTGAACTTCTTTTCACCTCTTTTCCCCCGTTCCCAGTGAACATGAAAGAAGCGAAAGTAAATAAAAAAAGCCTTTCCCGTCCCTTGTTCACTCCGCCGTGCACCCCGATATCCTCCTCCCTTTAGTTTCTTCCCCCTAGTTTCGCACGGGTGGGTCCATTGTTATTTGCAAAAAAAAAAAAAAAAAGGAAAAAAAAAAAAAAAAAAAAAAAAAGGTGTAAAGTGTTAAACATCTTACTGTACTTTATTGAAAAAGAAAAAATGGAGCAAAGGTTCACAGACCTATTGTTGAATATCGTATGAGCAGCTTATGGACGAGCCACGTGATCGAAACCAGAGTACAGTTGATGAACTTGAGGTACACCTTGTTCCTTGAAGACCGGAACCTGATTGCAACTACAACAAACCCGACCTGCCGACGCAGCCTTTTTGAGTCTATAATGGGATATTATCATATGATGACTGTGGATTGCCAACTTTGTCAGGGTGTCAGGGTTGTTATCCCGAATGTGTTCATTCCTTTCTCACGAATCCCCTAGTTGTACTCTGACTTCTCCTATTTCTTCGTCTTGGTCAAGCTGACACCTTACTTCTTATCTTTTTGAACGAACGTTCATATTTCTTTCGCAACGGGTCCACGTCGCAGGGGGACACGGTAGAGGCCTTCAGGGGGCCGTGGCGGACCCCATTGCGGAAAAGGCGGGCGAGGTGCTGGAAGCTCTCGGGGGTGCAGGAGGAAAGACACCGTGACGGTCAGCCCCTGGAGGACTGCTGTGTGATTGGGTACCCTGCGCCTCGAAAGCGAACGCGAACTTCGTGTGCCCCCTCTTCATGGTGACAATCAACTCCCTGACATGAAGGTCATTTCAGTTAGTAATACAGGTCAGACAATGGAACTGCGGGATGGCACTTCAAGCCGACTGGTCTCACCGGCAGGTCTCGGACCATGTTTCCCTTTTTCCTCTCTAAGAAGATCAAGTAGCTTTGACATGGGTTAAAAAAAAAAAAGAAAAAGAAAAAGAAAAAAAAAAAATATATAAAATTAAAAATAAAAAGCAGGCCGAACAACAATAGAACAGATTGCAGCACTCACACAGAGGCTTAAGGACGGTCAAAAAAAGAAGAAAGTCTCCTACACCATATTCCTCGACTTCGAAAAAGCATTCGACACGGTGCAAAAAGCAAAGCTAATGGAGAAGCTGACGGCCATGAATGAAATCGGGGTGTGCTGCTAGTTTAATCGTTGAAAGAAAACAAGATAAAGACAAAACCATGAAAGGAAGCAAAGGACCATCGACAGTGACGGTGGGCGGCAGTTCATGCAAACACTTTTACACCCGATTCGTCTCCATCAGACGCTCTCTTCGTCATCAGGATCAGGCGCCCTGATGCAGGTCTTCCAACGCCAGTTCTGCCGCACGCCAGTAGTCTCTCACAAACTGCGTGCAGGTGAGACTACGTTTGCTGAACTAGAGTTTGACCTGAATTATATCTCTGACAAGAGAATCAGCTTTGTCAAATCCCAATGGCCGATCTTTGGGCCTTTGACCTTGAACGGTGCCCCTCACCCCGAGCTCCCTACACCGCAGGCCTGACCCAAAAGCCTCATGCCAATAGGTCGCAAGAGACACATGCCCGGTGGCTATTGCCTAAGGCTTTTCTTGAAGACTTTCCAAAATGAATGCCGTACGCAAAGAATGCGTACGCGTACGCAGCAAATCTAAGAAAAGTGCGTACGGCGCACGTTCGAAATACGCGTGCGTACGGCCGTACGCCGACAACGTAGCCCTAAGGGTGGTCCTCAAGTGGGATTTGCCCTTAAACATCGCCTTTTTTATTCGCTCTCTGTTTAGGACGTCCCTACAGTACAGTCTTCGTCACGAGCAAGCGATGCAGGTACCTTCCTTATTTTTGGGGCCTAGTCGGCCCCTAAGCAGAAGTTCTTTTTTAAGATTCGTTCCAGTGTTTTGTAGTTAGTTTCATTAGCTCTTTTGCTTCTTCTTCATTTCTAACTTTGCAGCAAGAAAGGATACCACATAACCATGAGCGAGGGACCACCGACAGTGACGCTGCAGGCGAGGCTCCCCACCTCTGAGACCATCAGCATTGAGGCAGTGGCTTCGGAGATGAAGAAGGTGAAGGAGAGGATCGCATCGATGGGAGGGTTGGATGTGGACATCTTCACCCTTACCTTCGATGGGGTGGTGGTGGCGGCAGCTGCTGACGACGGCGGTGGACAGCTCGTCGGAGATCTTCCTTTTGAGGATGGAAGCATGCTTGAAGTGGTGGTGAGCAAGAGGCAGGCGGCTCTGTTGAAACTCTCTGAGATGGGGATCGAAGAAAGAAAGGGACTTGTACGGAGTCTTACGTGACCACATAATGACTTACGTGACTTGGATGTTAATAATGACCTTTTAGGTACGATTTACCAGAGGAACGTCAAACAAGTCTGTGAGGTTGTGAACCTTCTCCTGAATGCTGGGGTGAGTGGTGGGGAGGAGGCATTTCACTTTGTGATCGAGCACGATCTTCCTTCTTGTGTGGAGGTCCTCTTGATTCGCACTTCTGTGGACGTGAATTCAGAAGTAGAGCTTCCTTACGATCGGGAACATCCGTGTTCAGCACTTCACCGGGCCATTTCGGAGGAGGTGGCGGCTGTTCTCTTGAGACACAATGCAGATGTGAACACGAGAGACTGTAACGGTGTTCCTGTCATTCACCAAGCGGCATGTGAGAAGCATCGTGGGAGTAAGCTTTCTCTACTTCTGAAACACAATGTAGATGTGAATGCGAGAAACGAGAAAGGAAGGACGGCTCTTCATGGTTTCCGTGTTCGCCCCTCTGCAGTACACTTGCTTCTTGAACACAAGGCAGACATCGAGGCAAAAGACAACGAGGGAAGAACACCCCTCTTCCTTGCTGATTTAAGGGCAACTGAAGCACTTCTTAAGCACAATGCTGATGTGAAGGCAAGGGACAATGAAGGGAACACGTGTCTGCATTACGCTGTAGAAGGATGTTGGTTCAAAGTGTTGCCTGTTCTGCTGAGACACAATGCAGATGTGACGGCAAGGAACGATGAAGGGAAGACGCCTCTTGATCTTGTCCCCTCTGATGACAGCGACAAGGTCAAGGCGATGCGATACCTGTTGGAGGACCCGAGTCTCGCTCATGATCTGGAGCTGTTCGAAAGTGGGAGGGAGCTGAGCGACGTCAGCAGGCTTCCTGTTGTTCAACTGATTTCAAAAGTGTATTCACAAGAGATTGTGTTCACTGTACCTCGTCACCTCCTCTGACTTAAAATCATTTCAGCTACCTCGTCACTCATGGCAGCCTCGAGAGGTCTCTGACACTGTTTCTTTCATCAGCGGCCATCATTTCTTCGCCACACGCTCCACGCCGACAAGCTGATGGAACTGAAAGCTGCCTACAAGAGAGACCGCATCACGACTCGCCGTGTTCGGGGTGAAAGCAATGCTCCAAAAGCACACTGAGCACATTCACTCACTTCGTTTCCTCTCTTCATGGTGAATTCTTTTTCCTCGCTTTTAATATCAACATGCCCAGATTAAGCTAAACTTTGCAAAAAGGAAAAGATACCACATAACCATGAAAGGAAGCGAAGGACCATCGGCAGTGACGCTGCAGGCGAGGCTCCCCACCTCTGAGACCAGGGCTTTCTGCTGCAAACCCAAGGGTTCGGGGACAAGTCCTACTCGACCGTGGCAGCCCTGCTCGCTGACTTAGTAGGGGCCGGGACCCTCTATTACAACGAGTCGCAGTGGTCGACTGTCCTGCATTCCTACAACTCTGAGATGGGGATCGAAGTGAAAAGAAGGGACTTGTACGGAGTCTTACGTGACCTACATAATGACTTACGTGACTTGGATGTTAATAATGACCTTTTAGGTACGATTTACCAGAGGAACGTCAAACCAACGATTCTAAAGCTACAGTTTCTGTACTTTATTGGGTGGGTGGGCAGTACACGTCATAAGAACATACAAGAAAAGACTTCTTAAAATGAATGGACAGCCCCACTCGGTCGCTTCCGCGGAGCACCCACCGGGCCCAGACCTAGACACCTGGGGCGAAGACCGAGAGATGGAGGAAGAAGAGGAGGTAAGGATAATAGAATTATCCACGAAGGCACACAGTACAGAGGACCGAAAGATGTCCTGGGTGGTTGGGTTTGTGAGGAAGGGCTTAAGCCCAACGGAGAAGGCACAGCTGGTGTCTGAGATGGGTGGGAAGCAAGAGGGCGCAGTACGTAGCATCCTGTGGGGGGGGGCAGCAACTCCTCACATTCTCGACATGCGAGGCCCACCCCGACTGTAAGAAGCTGAAGGTAGACGGCAAGGAGGCGACTCTCCTGCCAAATATCAAGGTCTACGACCCAGCAGAAACAATCCCCCGCCAAACAAAGTCCTCTCCAGACCAACGTCAACACAAGAAGAAAAGAACACCGAGCAGGCCGAAGAGATACTCCATAGAAGAGTACCTCACGTTCTACGGCAAAGAAAAAGGGTGGGCACAGTACCACACGGCAGTACAAGGCTATCTAAAAAAGAAGGAACGTGCAGAGAAGGAGAAGGCGGAGAAAGAAGAAAGAAGGAAGAAGGAAGAAGCGGAAAAACAAGAGGTTTCGTCCCTCGTCCAGGTGGTGAGCGAGTTACGATGTCAGATAGTAAGGCTGACGGAAACACCGCAGGGCAACACGCAGCAGGGCGGCGGAGATCTGTCCGGGGTACTACAGGAGATTGCAGCGTTGAAGGCACAACAACAACAGCAAGCACAGCAGCAAGCCCAACAACAAAAGCAAGCGCAGGACGAGCATAACCACAGGCTGCAGAACATGACAGGACTACGACAGGAAGTGGCACAAATTAAGACAGCCCAAACAGAACAAAGCGCCGTCTTAGAAAAACAACACCACCAGCAACAACAACAACTACTGGAATGGCAGCAGAGGCAAGAAAAGCAGAGAGACGCATGGAAACAAGAGCAGGAACAGAAGCAACAGGGGCTCGACGGGAAGATTGAGACCCTGAAGGCCGAAGTAGGGGGTGTGATGTCGGTCCTGCAGCAGCTACAGGAGACCATGAAGAACCTCGTACTGAAAAACACAGCGGGGGTACAGGAGGCTGTGGCAGCAGCGACAGCCGCACAACAAGAAGCGAGGCTGGCAACGGAATCAGCCAAAGCAGCAACGAAGGCGGCGACAACAACAACGGCCGCACACCCCACACCACAGCCAACAGAGAAAATACTGCAACAACAACAGCAACAGCAGCCGCCCCAAGAGCCAACGCAAACAAGAAGGGAACCGGAAGAGGCACCAGGGAAGGTGGCACAGAAGTTCGTAAGATCGCGGTCAAGCGAAAGGCCGCCTCAAATGAAGAACCCCAAAGAGGGGGTAAACCTTGACAAGCAGGCAGAGGGGAGAAAAGAACTGGGGAAGAAGGTGGCCGGAAACAGGCGAGCACAAGCACAGAACGAAAAAAGGTCCCAAACACCGGAACCAATACAAGTGCACGTGCTCGAAGAGACCCCAACAAAGGGGATATGAAACGCGGGCCAACCCCAAACAACCCCAACAAAACCGTCCCCTGCAACAACAACATCAACCCCGCGTCAAGCAGCATCAAGCGTAAGATCCAACACGAAGACCTTACGCAAGTAAGAGTGCTGGCCCGGCGAGCTACGAGGGCAAAAACCTCCTTTTCTTCTAGAAGATGAGAACCGGCGGACGTGGGAGGCCCTTCTTCGGAAGGTGCCAGTTCTCACCTCCTTTTTAGGCGTGGTACCAGGACAAAATCACCAGACGGGTACCACCCCCAGAGGGCGAGCAGAGCGAAAGCGAGGACAGCTCGGAAGGGGACGAGACACACGAGCGTGTGAACAAGAGACCAACAACAGACGAGGTCACATGCGACGCGTGCGGTGCGGAGGAGGACGAGAGCAACATGCTGCGACACGCATTATGGGAATGCAGTGTGGCGAAGGAGGTGCAACAGAAGGAAATACATGCAGAAGTAGTGGCCAACAAGACGGAAATGCCAATCTGCATGCAGCTACATGGAACGCTCCCGCGTGGTCACCGAACACACCAACACCGGCTGAGGAAGACGCAATACTACCTGCTGGAAGTGGTGGCAAAACGGGACCAGCTTCTCCAGGACAAGAGAAAGCTAGAAACGTACACGACGCACCCCTGGGAACAGATAACGGAAGGAAACGCTCATGCGCCACCTGAATGGAAGGAGCTGAGGAAGCATGTGAGCGGGAGCCTGATGATGAAGCACGGTGAAGACATCGTCAAGTGGCTCAAAAAGCTGAAGTGGTACGATGGACCGAGGAAGACGACAGTCACCACAATGGAACTCGTACTAGACTTCGAGAACACGCTGGGCGTTGAGCCGATCACGGGGAAGAAGGGTGATCTAGACATGATACAGAAGAAAGCGCGGAGTTTCCACGGCCTCCTGGAAAGAATCCAAGAAGGGTGGGACACAGCACGCATACAGAAGAAGGTCAGAGGCAAGCGGATCTTCCCAGCGGAGAGCAAGAAGAACCACGCGCTTAGAACCATAGGTGCGAAGAAGAGTCTGGGATGGAACAGAAGGCCAGTTTTTGCATCAGAGAAAACCAAGAAGGACCTTAAGAAACTGGGCAGAAAGTGGCAAGAAGAAAGGGAGGATACTTTGAGGAAGGCAACACAGCCAAAAAAGAAAGAAAGGCCGAGGCCCCAGAAGGGAGAAAGGGGTAGATAAGTAGAGACAAGGGGGACGTTCCAAAACAGGAACCTCCTTTATCTCATCTCTTTTTCCTTCTTTTCAGTGTTTATGTGAGCCCCCTTTCGCAGTGTCGTCTCTTGTCTCTGTTGGTCCTTACAGGATGTGGCCAGAATGGTTAGGTTTTTCATTCTTTACTTTTTCTTGAATACTGTAAATCTTTACACAGGAAGACGCCTTGCAGCAACGAATGTTTAAGACGCGCAGACCCGTTTCCCCCCCCCCCCTATTTTCCTTTTTTATTTTTTAGGTGGTGGGGATAACATGAAAATATAAGAAAAACATCAGATGTGTTGTTCGCTGTTGACCTCCTCGTCGGTCATCACCGGTAGCGCCCGAGGAAGAACATAATGCAGATGCTCAGGGTGACGAACAGGCAGCAAACTGCACGAGCGCAGAATCTTGGTTACCCGGGACGTACCGGCTGGGGTTGAGCTGTACACCGCACGCATTAAGGACACGACGCAGAACGCAGAAGAAGCTACAACTCGGCCGCGGCGCGCCCCCTGTAATCAAGTAGACAGTTCTTGTGCAGGGCGCCGCCAACACCGGCCTCCTTTAACTCATATATATATTTTTTTATTTCTTAGCACCATAATCTGAACGAAGAAACAAACAACAGGAATAAAGGGGGGAGGGGGAGGGAAGAGGGGAGGGAAGGGAAAAAGAAAAGAGAAAAAGAAAAAAGAAACACACACAAGCTCAAAGAAAGAAATGGCATCGAGATCCCAATCAAACGGAAGACGATCGAGCTCGCAGCCCGGGTCGTTAAGGAGAGTAGCAGGAGGTTCACTATCGTCATACCGCTTTATTGTACTGCTGTCTAGAACACCTGCTTCTTTAGCCCCTAATTTTATGTCTTTCTCATCACAAACAGGTGCGGAGGGTGCGTAGTTTTGAAGAAAGAAAATACCACATAACCATGAAGGGAAGCGAAGGACCACCGACAGTGACGCTGCAGGCGAGGCTCCCCACCTCTGAGACCATCAGCATTGAGGCAGTGGCTTCGGAGGAGATGAAGAAGGTGAAGGAGAGGATCGCATCGATGGGAGGGTTGGATGTGAACTTCTTCACCCTCACCTTCGATGGGGTGGTGGTGGCGGCTGCTGCTGACGACGCCGCCACCTCCTCCGAAATGGCCCGGTGAAGTGCTGAACACGGATGTCCCCGATCGTTAGGAAGCTCTACTTTTGAATTCACGTCCACAGAAGTGCGAATCAAGAGGACCTCCACACAAGAAGGAAGATCGTGCTCGATCACAAAGTGAAATGCCTCCTCCCCACCACTCACCCCAGCATTCAGGAGAAGGTTCACAACCTCACAGACTTGTTTGACGTTCCTCTGGTAAATCGTACCTAAAAGGTCATTATTAACATCCAAGTCACGTAAGTCATTATGTAGGTCACGTAAGACTCCGTACAAATCCCTTCCTTTCACTTCGATCCCCATCTCAGAGAGTTTCAACAGAGCCGCCTGCCTCTTGCACACCACTACTTCAAGCATGCTTCCATCCTCAAAAGGAAGATCTCCGACGAGCTGTCCACCGGCTGTTCTCTTGAGACACAATGCAGATGTGAACACGAGAGACTGTAACGGTGTTCCTGTCATTCACCAAGCGGCATGTGAGAAGCATCGTGGGAGTAAGCTTTCTGTACTTCTGAAACACAACGCAGATGTGAATGCGAGAAACGAGAAAGGAAGGACGGCTCTTCATGGTTTCCGTGTTCGCCCCTCTGCTGTACACTTGCTTCTTGAACACAAGGCAGACATCGAGGCAAAAGACAACGAGGGAAGAACACCCCTTTTCTTGACTAATAGAAGGGTGGCAACAGCACTTCTTGAGCACAATGCTGATGTGAAGGCAAGGGACAATGAAGGGAACACGTGTCTGCACCACGCTGTTGAGAGATGTTGTTTCGAGGTAGTTCCTGTTCTGCTGAGACACAATGCAGATGTGACGGCAAGGAACGATGAAGGGAAGACGGCTCTCGATCTTGTCTCCTCTGTTTATGATGATGATGGTGACGTGTGTAATGCGATGCGATACCTGTTGGAGGACCCGAGTCTCGCTCATGATCTGGAGCTGTTCGAAAGTGGGAGGGAGCTGAGCGTCAGCAGGCTTCCTGTTGTTCAACTGATTTCAAGGAGTGCAGAGGTATTTAGTGACTGGTAGCGTGAGTTCAGAAATACAGCATTCTGTAGCTGTAGATCGAGGCCGTGACCGCAGATCACGATCGACAAATGCTGCTTACCGTCGGTGGACATTGCGAAGGGGGCTCCTGAAATGATTTTAAGTTAGAAAAGAGAAGCGAAAAAATAGATAAAAAGGGGTGGAAAAGGATAAATACTGCATACGTGAGTGGTGATGGTTTTCTTTCTTTTTTTTTTTTTTTTTTTTTTTTTTTGCTTAAACAAATCTTTGAAAAGAATTGTTATTGCAAAAAAGAGTAGAGGCAGCTTATCCGATTACCCCTACTGTAGGTGATAACTGCTTGCACAAACAAAAGCCCTTCTCTCTCAAAAGAATTACTGCACAGTAGTCTACTGTAAATAATTTCTTCAGTGTTTATCAAATATCATCCCCAGTCCAGTGTTTTGTTAATTTATATAGTTATTATTTTACATTTCAGCACCCATAGTAGCCAACAGAAAGAAAAGAAAAAAAAAGAGAAAAAAAAAATGAAAAGAAAGAGATCGGATGAAGGAATGAACGATATGACAGTGAAGACGGGAGGCGGGGTTCACGATGTGGAAATGTTGGGAAAGGACCTGTACAAGAAATCGGGGTGTGTTGCTAGTTTAATCGTTGAAAGAAAGCAAGAAACAGACAAAACCATGAAAGGAAGCAAAGGACCATCGGCAGTGACGCTGCAGGCGAGGCTCCCCACCTCTGAGACCATCAGCATTGAGGCAGTGGCTTCGGAGGAGATGAAGAAGGTGAAGGAGAGGATCGCATCGATGGGAGGGTTGGATGTGGACTTCTTCACCCTCACCTTCGATGGGGAGGTGGTGACAGCGGCTTCTGACGACGGCGGTGGACAGCTTGTCGGAGATCTTCCTTTTGTGGATGGAAGCATACTTGAAGTGGTGGTGAGCAAGAGGCAGGCGGCTCTGTCGAAGCTCTGTGAGATGGGGATCGAAGTGAAAGGAAAGGATTCGTTCGAGATATTTGAAAACTGTTCAGGTCTGCAGGACGACAAGATGTTCGAGGTTGTGAACCTTCTGGCATTTATCGAACACCGATGCCCGGAAGCCTAAAGCGCCTTTCCGAAAGGTCTTAGCAAGTCGAAAAGGAAGTGGAATTTAAAAAAAAAAAAAAAAAAAAAAAGGTCAGTCCTGTTTCTTAGCCTGAAGACAGACCTATCCACCCACCACAGCAGCCAAACAATCGAAGCAGTGTGAAAGTAGACCCCCCCCCCCCCCCCCCGAATCAAACTTTTCCCCACCCCTTTTTAGAGCATGCAGCTTTCGTCTGTTAATTTGAATTTTATTTTTGCCTTTCTTAAGAAAAAATAAGCTATTTATTGCCATAATGAGTCATTATTTAACTCGAGTTCCCGAATTTTGCAGGGCCCTCGTGCAAAAAAACGGTAACGAGTGTTAAATAATGGCTCATTTGGCGGCAAGTAAGTCGTTTTATTTCACTTTTCGTCATTTGAGTCACTCACTCTTCACTGCTTTCACTGCTGTTTTTTTTTGTTTTAACAATATTATTGTCGAGACTAAAAACTAGTTGATGGCAGCGTAATGAGCTATTTTATTAGGTAAAATTCCGCTCGTGCGCACAAACAAATGGAGCGCCAAACTAGTTTTTCACGAAGGTCAGCTTTTTGGGGATTTTCCTAAGGTAATACAGGGTGGCTATTTCGCCGTGGCATTTAAAGGGGAAGTAAGGCACTTATTCCCACTTTTAAGGGCTGGAATGGCCTCAGATGGCCAAAAATAGTCAAAATACCCCCACCCCAAAAAGATTTTTCAAGGGGTTGGGTGCATTTTTTTCCACGACAAGACCCATTTTTTCACTCTGAAGGGCCATTATTTCACTCTGAAGGGCCATTATTTAACTGCAAAATCTCATTATTTAACTAGTTAAATAATGGCGATTTCGCGTTAAATAATGGCCGTTTCGCGTTAAATAATGAGGCCCCTAGTGAGTGAAGAAAATGACGAAGAGTGAAAAAAAAAAAAAAAGACTCTTGAACAGAAATATAAGTTTTCCAGACAGAGGGGACAGTGCGTAGGACAGGCTAGGTACCCCCTTAGAAAAGTGCCCCAAAAAAATGTCCGGAAAGATAAAATGTCCGGAAGAAAAAAATCACCGGATGTTTCGGCGGATCCGGATATTTTTATCTTCCGGTGGATTTTTGTTTTACAGTAAAAAAAAAAAAAAAAGAAGATACTGAGGACCGGCACCCTCAGTAGCCCTTCAAAAAAAAAAAAAAAAAAAAAAAGAAAAAATGCCAAACAACCAGCAAAGCTTGTGGGAAGAGAACACCAGTACGGTCATGAGTACCCGGGCAACCGGGTGAGCGTCTCGAGACACTTCCAACCCACCGGCCTTAGCAAGTCGAAAAGGAAGTGGAATTTTAAAAAAAAAAAAAAAAAAAAAAAAAGAATAGTGTAATTAAAAGAAGAAAAGAGAAGTCCCATTTCTTCTTCTTCGTTCTTTTTTCTATTAGTAACGTTGTTTGTTCGTATGCAGTATTTATTCTTTTCCACCCCTTTTTATCTATTTTTTCGCTTCTCTATTCTGACTTAAAATCATTTCAGTTCCCTCACCCCCTTCTTTCTTTCTTCACTTTTCTCTCATTGTTTCCCTTTTTCCCATTCATCCCCTTCCGCAAACCTGAACTACCCGTTCAACTTCCCTTCCGTTCCTGTTTTTACTATTTTCTTTCTTATTAACTTTTCTGGAAAATAATCCTCGTGCATTCGTTGGTTTTCTCTGGAATATCCGCACCAGCACTAAAGAGAGGCCTTGTCTCCAGACGTTCCTGCCACCACGGACTACTCGTGTTGTAAGAACAGGCTTTTACCCTCTGCTTACGATGCAGCGAACAAAGCGCTGTTCCCTCATGCATCTGGAGTCCCACTGACTCGGGAATCTCTTCTAAGTACTTTCTGGGGGTAGCCATGCCTTCCAAACACCCACAAGTACCCCCTCTAGCTCTCTCTTAGCCTCTTATCCCTCCCTGTTGCATTCTTGAAACAGCGTCTTCTCATTCTCCAAATTTTCACCGATTAAAAGAACGTAAAATAACATAAAATAACGCACCCAAAATTCGCCAAAATTGGGGTGGGCTTCGGATGTTAAGTTACCCATGTTCATGGTCTACAAAAATCATATTTCGTGTTTCTGGACGCCATCTCGACACCTGCGGGGGTATAGAGGACCTCGGCGTGCCCAGGCCAATTTTGCACTATTTAAATACCCGAACCGATTAAAATACCCGATTGGTATCGGTATAACGTGCAGGCTATGTTCTTCTTAATAAAATACTCTTCCCTTTTAAAGCCGGAGGAGGGGATGTTCCTCTTGCACTTCGAAGGTGTTGTCTTGGATAATGATGGGAAATCTAGCGGCGGTGGGAAGGAGCAGGAGATACAGCAGCTTGGGATGGGGCAGGGGAGCGAGCTTCTCTTGTGCGGTATTCATAATAAAACACTTGATGTCAGTCATGTGGAACTCTCGAGTCGAAAAGAGGAGATAGCAAGGCTTCTTGAGGAGAATCCTGAGCTTCCTCTTGCGGTGGATGTCACTGGTCTGGACTGTCTTGATGACAGGTCACAAGCAAGCTTCCCTCGAAGCTTCGGCACCTCAAGGTGTGGACCCTGGGCGACGGTGCGACCTCTATTGGGGACTCCTTTTTGTTTCGCTCCTCACTCGTCACCTTGGACCTGACGGCCTTGCAGGGTCTTCAGTCCGTTGGGTACTCTTTCCTCTGCGAGTGCAGATCCCTAACTACTGTGGATCTGTGTTCCCTCCGGAACCTCACAACTGTCGGACATACGTTCCTCGAAGGCTGTTCTTCATTGACTTCTGTTGATCTGAGTCTTTTGCAGAATGTTCAGTCCATTGGGGACTGTTTTCTCTTTTTTTGCACCTCTCTGAAGACTGTTGATCTGAGCCCCCTTCGCAATGTCACCACCATCGGCAGCTGTTTTCTTGCTGGCCTCAGGTCGTTGGCTTCTGTTGACCTGAGTCCCTTGCAGAATGTGACCAGGATGAACCACTTTTGTTTCATGACTTGTTGTTCTTCTTTAAGATCTATCGATCTGGGCCCCCTGCACAACACCTTTACCCATACATCCCGGGTGGACTATATTCTCAAGGGATGCAAAGCTCTAACGACTGTGGATCTGGGTCCTTTGCGGAACGTTCAGTCAGTTGGCGATGAATTTCTCCACAACTGCAAGTCTTTGGAAACAATTGATCTGAGCCCCATTCGCAATGTCACCACCGTCGGCAGGTGTTTTCTTTCAGGGACCCCAGTGGAACACAGAGAGGATGTTGTGGAATTCCTCAGACTACGGGTACAGGAGCGCCCTGAGCAACCAACAAGACCAACAAGGTTCCGGAGCCCTCCTGTGAGGCAAGCAACCTGTAAAAGTAAAGAGTGTTGCATCGTTTCCTGAGGATGAGGTGTTGCATCGTTTCCTGAGGACTTCACGGGGCAGGAAGAAGGCATCACGGGCTACCGTCACCCACATCTAAAATAGTGGGATTTAAAAAAAGAAAGTCCCACTTCTTCTTCATTCCTTTTTCTGGCAAATGCCCGGCGCACACGGACTACAGAACGGGCAATATCGACCGCAATTGGCTGGTGCTCAGCTGGCCAAGCTGCACCCGTCTACACGATTAGAACCTCTGATTTGGACATAAGCTTGAAGGAGCTACACTTATGTTTGCGGATATTGCGAGGAAACTCGAGAGCCTGCACGCCGAAAAACAGGTCAGATATGATAATCTGCACTTCTGGAAAAGACCATTCCAACCGGGAAGCCTATTGGCAACGAAACCCCTCATTTGGTACGGGCTGGGGAAGAAGTACTTCCCGGGGCTGATCCCGTTTGTCCTCAAGTGGCTGAGTGCTCTAAAATGGGGCAAGGATGGAGAGCAAGTGTCCAAAGCGAAGCTTGCTGTCGAGCAACGGAGAAGAATCGCATGGGTGGTGAAGACCTGGCATTGCATCCCAACAACTCTCTGATGAATAGATACCACGACAGGCTAAGGCACTACCACGACAGAAGGGATCAAACACTAGATGAGTTGATTGTCGTTAGGCGATCCTGTCACATACTCCCTGATATCGGATTATAACATAGCGTTCAACTTCGGGTTTCCAGTGTTTTGTTATTAGTTACTACTTCTTCTCCATAACCAGCAACCAGTACGGTCATGAGTACCCGGGCAACCGGGTGAACGTCTCGAGACACTTCCGAGGAGCAAGAGGCAGGCGGCTCTGTTGAAACTGCTAAAGGTGGGATACACCGAGCAGCGAATTTGCGTGAAGTGCGGCCCCAACACGAAGCGAACCCTCCAACATCTCTTCCTAGACTGTCCGTCATCCAAAGCAAGCAGGGACAAACACTTCGACACCCTGACGCTGAGACACATCCTTGTGGAGAACCCACGAAAAGCAATCCAATATCTCAAAGACACCGGGGACCTGCCCCCCTCCGCAACAACTCCACAACAACCATTAACCTGCCGAAGTAGCATGCCAATCAGAAGGCGGCTGAGGCACTTATGATTCATTCAGAATCCCGAGAACCCATCCCAGATCCCCAAGAGTGTACGATCCTGTTTCTCGCAGAAACAGAGAACATTTCAACCCCCCACAGCAGCCGACGAATCCGACGCAGCAGTGAAAATAAAAAGAAAGAAAGCCCCCCTGAACAAGTTCCCCACCCCTATAGCGTGATTTACAACAAAAAAAAAAAAAAAAAAAAAAGAAGAAAAGAAAAGGATACTGAAGTCCGGCACCCGCAGTAACCAAAAAAAAAGAAAAGTGTAAAGTGCCAAACAACCAGCAAAGCTTGTGGAATGAGAACACCACGGTCATGAGTACCCGGGCAACCGGGTGAGCGTCTCGAGGCACTTCCAACCCACCTAGTGGGTGCGGCCTTAGCAAGTCGAAAAGGAAGTAGAATTTAAAAAAAAAAAAAAAAACTCTCTGAGATGGGGATCGAACTTGTACGGAGTCTTACGTGTTAGCTTAGGTGATGGCTTTTCAGATGGACTCTTTAGGTAGAATTTACGGAAGGAACGTATTAATAGAAGACGACAAGGCCTGTGAGGTTGTGAACCTTCTCCTGGATGCTGGGGTGAGTGGTGGGGAGGCATTTCACTATGTGATCGAGCACAACCTTCCTTCTTGTGTGGAGGTCCTCTTGATTCGCACTTCTGTGGACGTGAATTCGAAGGTAGATCTTCCTATCGGGTCATCCGTTTATAATGCAGAACGCAAACTGTTACGGTGTTCCTGTCATTCACCATGCAGCATGTAAGGGAGCATCCTGGGAGCACTCTTTCTGTACTTCTGGAACACAACGCAGATGGGAATGCGAGAGACATGGAAGGAAGGACGGCTCTTCATGGCTTCCGTGTCCGCCCCTCTGCTGTACACCTTCTTCTTGAACACAAGGCAGACATCGAGGCGAAGGACAAGGAGGGAAGAATATCGGGCCCCGTCCCCTCCGTCCACGCCTGTATAGGACAATAATTCATCATTGGCATCAGAGAGAGTAATACAATCGTCGCTATCAACAACCCACAAACGCCACTACCCACACCTCCACCACTACCACTACCGCCTTAAAGGATCACTACTCCATGGCGACTGACTGGCTGTTCTTCACCGCGCTGCAGTGGCACAACGTTAGGCAGCGCCATCCCCCGAAGAACACGAAGACCTTACGCAAGTAAGAGTGCTGGCCCGGCGAGCTACGAGGGCAAAAACCTCCTTTTCTTCTAGAAGATGAGAAATATATTATAGTGCGACTGGAACGGCCGCCCCGGGGCATCCTCTGCTCAACCCGGCGGACGTGGGAGGCCCTTCTTCGGAAGGTGCCCGTCGCTTGATCAGTGCCGTCGAATGCTTTCCCCGCCAACGCAAAGACAAGGGTACACACCCTTGACATCTTGGGGGCCCGACGGCACAGCCACCGCAGGCACCAGACAGCAACCGCAGAACGGTGACCGATTAGTGTGCATTTCTCCCTGAACGGTGAGCACCCACCCGCACACCGAAATTTATCAAATTTTATATTTTTTGGATTCCATTCTCACCTCCATTTTCGTTTTTATTTTTGATTCAGATAATTGACATTTCTGTCTTCATCCCCTTTAGCTTCTCGCCCCCCCCACCCTTAGCAAGTCGAAAAGAAGTGGAATTTAAGAGATGAGATAAAGGAGGTTCCTGTTTTGGAACGTCCCCCTTGTCTCTACTTATCTACCCCTTTCTCCCTTCTGGGACTCGGCCTTTCTTTCTTTTTAGAAAAAAGTGTTTTGTTATTTTCATTTGCCGAATTCTTTTTCCTCGCTTTTAATGTCAACATGCCCAACTTTATATCAACAAACAACACAGGATATTGAAAGAATACAAGACAAGCGACCATGAGGACCATCGGCAGTGACGCTGCAGGCGAGGCTCCCCACCTCTGAGACCATCAGAGGTCTTCCGTGCGGGCATGAAAGAAAGCCCCTGCTTGATCGTTGGTCCCTTGAAACGAAGTCTCAGCGGCCACTGGTTCATCGCTCTCAGGAAGAAGGGAAGGTACATGGTCAAAGACACCGACGTACGGCTAAGGCTCCAGAGCTTCAAACACATCTGCGCGACATACTCCGAACACAACATCCTCTGCATCCCAGACGATGTGTGGGCCAGGACAACCCCAGGCAGGAAACACAACACACGTGTTCTAGACCCTGAGGCTGAGTTTCGCCAGTTTGAGCCGGTCATCACCCCGGCGGGACCCCAGGTAAGCGACTCGAGCGCGCGAAAGACTGAGACCGCTCTCAACACCCCGGAAGATCGCACCCTCCTAACTTATGTCACCCTAGCTGCAGCTATAGCTACATATGCCGCACGCACCCGACGGCTCGACACAGGAGTCGCCGCATCAGGTGTGGATGCGCACACCGCTCACTTCGGGCGGCCCGTCGCCACCGCCATCATAGCCCTAGCTGCCGCCGTGGCCGCGCGAGCCGTGCACACCGGATGCTCTGTCACCACCACGTCTACGGCAAGCCAGACTAACGTGGTCGGAACTGTCCCGCTCTTCCTGAAGGTCTCGAGTCTGCACAAGTCTACACCACAGACAGCAGTCGCAACCTGTCAGACGGACCGTGTCACAGCACCTGTACTGTTCTCGATATCATCGACGCTCCAGACGGATCCTCCCAGCAGTAGACTGCCCCCGATGGACGCCGGACTGGGGTCGCCCTCGGCCGCGGCGGTCAGACTTACGAAGTCTGTCGAAATTCCGACGCCCCGCGCGACCCTGTCGAGGCGGCCGGTTACTGAGCCTCGGTTGACACCATGCCTTCCACCGCCAACGGACGTGTCATCCACCCAGCTCGCGGCCTGCACTCAGTCCACCCGTCGGGACACCGGACACGGGAGTGACACACCGATGCCGTCGTCTACCATGGGACACGCGACACTCCAACCAGTGGTCGGCTCCCAGATTGTGACAACGTCGGCTGTGGAGTCATCGCTCGCCCGAGCCGTGACAACGCCCGTTCTGGCAGACGCCCCCCTCGGCGCCCGCCAGGTACAGCTCACTCCTTGCATCCAGTCCGTCCATGAGAACATCGGACTCGGGATGGATACGCCGATGGTCTTCAACCGGTGGTCAACGCCCAGAGAGACACGACGTTGACCCTGGAGCCGCCCGTGGCCCGAGCCGAGGCAGACGCTCCCCTAGACCCTCACCAGGCGGATGGTGGTTTAGAAATGATCGACCTCACGCAGGACTCCCCGGACAGACCCTCGCGCAAGAAGAAGCACGACGGCACTGCTTACGAGCACGAAAGCCGTCGTGGTAAGAGTTCCTCCACAGGCGATGGGGATCTTCTCATCCTGCGCGAGCAGTCACAGGGTTTTGATCAGGAAGCCCTCAACCGAAGGGCCCTCCAGAGACGGATGGATCGATACCTCAGTCTCTTGGTTTACTTCCGGCGACACCCGGAGCTCTTGGACGAACACCAGCGTCAGCTCCTGTCGGTCGGTCCCCTCCCGATGCACCTGGACACCTCTCCACATCAACTGCTGCTCGAGGCCCGTGACACGGATAGAACTGCCGACCAACAGGCAACCGTCGCCAACCAGGAACAGCTTCTTCTGATTGCGCACAAGGCGTTGCCTACCACCGAACGTCTTCGGTTGTCTCACGAATGGCACTCGGGGCTGAACACCGCGGTACAGCAACAGTGGTGGTCGGAGTTCTTCGCCCAAGGCGGCTGGAAACACCCACTCTTCGGTTCCGAGGCCCCAAGAGGTGACGAGACTAGGACTCCAGGGAGGACCCCTCTCCTGCTCACCTACAACGGGGAGAGGAACAAACGCCCGGAACCCGAAGACGGCCCCGCCCTTCCCGCGGCCAAACGGGATCTCGCCGCGACGAGGCCGAACACCAGAGTCACTGGACTTGTCGCCCTTAAGAGGCTCACCAGGGAAGCAGACGTCGACGGCCCTGAGGACCTGGATGAGCTTCGACACCTGGGCTTCCTTTCCCAGGGCGAGGCCGTCTTTGACCTCAGCTGCATGTCCAGGGCTTGCACACACTTCCTGGGTGAGACCCCCATGGTCACGGTCCCCCTCGACACACGCGTCGCGATCCCGTGTCTGCTGGTCTGTTATGACTCGACGTGGCTCTACGCTTCCCGCCAGGGACAGGGCTTTCGGTTGCAGACCCAAGGGTTCAAGGACAAGTCGTATCCGACTGTGGCAGCCCTACTCGCTGACTTCGTGGGGGCAGGGACCCTCTACTACAGCGAGTCACAGTGGTCGACTGTGCTGAACTCCTACAACTAGGAACTACTGGAGACGACCCTACGCAATGTAGGAGTGCCGGCCCGGCGTGCTACGAGGGCGATAGGCTATGCAGGGTCTCACAGACCTCGCACCCTATGATTTTAGTTTCCACCTTTTCCTTTTCCACTTCTTGACTCTTAACTTCCCTTCTGCTTTCCCAACATGGTTTCCGTCCCGGGTATGACGTTAAACTGCGTCCGCCGACACATTTGGGTCAACATTCTCTGATGACCAAGCCGTCTTTTTCCGTTTCTTCTCCCCTTCTCTTTGTTATGTTATTTTCATTATTCTTTCTGGCGATAGACTGATACGGGCCATGGAAGCAACCTCTGCTTAATTCCTGGTACGTGGGAGGCTCCTCTTGAGGATGTCAGTCACCTTTTCCCTTTTTTACTCGACTCTCTGTTTTCGTATGCAGTATTTATTCTTTCCCACCCCTTTTTATCTATTTCTTCGCTTCTTCATCCTAACTTAAAACCATTTCAGCCACCTCTGAGACCATCAGCATTGAGGCAGTGGCTTCGGAGGAGATGATGAAGGTGAAGGAGAGGATCGCATCGATGGGAGGGTTGGATGTGGACATCTTCACCCTCACCTTCGATGGGGAGGTGGTGGCGGCAGCTGCTGACGACAGCGGTGGACAGCTCGTCTGAGATCTTCCTTTTGAGGATGGAAGCATGCTTGAAGTGGTGGTGTGCAAGAGGCAGGCGGCTCTGTTGAAACGAGGGAAGAACACCCCTTTTTTTTACTAATAGTTTAAAGGTAGCGGAAGCACTTCTTGAGCACAATGCTGATGTGAAGGCAAGGGACAATGAAGGAAACACGTGTCTGCACTACGCTGTTGAAAGAGGTTGGTTCGAAGTGTTGCCTGTTCTGCTGAGACACAATGCAGATGTGACGGCAAGGAACGATGAAGGGAAGACGCCTCTCGATCTTGTCCCCTCTGTGTGATGAGGACATTACCAAAGCGATGCGATACCTGTTGGAGGACCCGAGTCTCGCTCATGATCTGGAGCTGTTCGAAAGTGGGAGGGAGCTGAGCGACGTCAGCAGGCTTTCTGTTGTTCAACTGATTTCAAAGTGTATTAACATGAGTTGGTGATCACTCCACACATGCCTGATTTCAAGGAGTATTCCCCGTGAGCGCCACAAAAGCCTGTGGGAAACGAAGCAACCCCTCATACGTGTGAGGGCACAGGTCTTAGAAGCGTCCCAAGAGCAACAAAGCGACTCATTTACGAGTTAGATTTAAAAAAAAAAAAAAAAAAAAAAAAAGCCATTCTGATTTCAAGGTATACTAGCGACACACGTGTCGCGTTGCGATCACTCCACATGTTTCGTCATCAGCGGCCATTCATCGAACACTTCCGCGTGCCCAGAAACTACCCCCCCCAGCGGTGGCGTTGTTTCTGAAGAAGCTCCCTGTGTCCCTCTTGGGTGCGTCCCTCGTAAGGTACCCGAAACTGGACGCACTTGAAGCTGCCCATGTGTACTCGATGATGGAAGAGACAGGAAGTGTCTCGGGTGTCCCTTCGGACTTCTTTGCGCTGGTGTATGCTTTGATCTGGCGGTTCATGATATCCCTCCCCAGGGAGTCAGTGATGGCGTAGAATCGCTGAGTCTTCATGCACGCCAGCACTTCTGTGTGGGTGAACTGTTTTAGCTTGCAGGACTCGGGCCTCCATGTTCCGTTTGAGATCTTCCCTGGGTATATCTCCCGCATGGCCGTGCACGGTCTGTCCTGCCCTGATGGCGGAGTGGGTTGTACCCCCACCCCGCTGGTGGTCTTGGAGTCTTGGTCCGCCCCCTTCACCCCGTCCCATATGTACCCGCACATTACAATAGTGATGATAGCGATCAAGGTTTTGGTACCGAGCCGCATTTTCTTTTTTTTTTTTCTCCCCGCTCCTCCTGAAAAAAAGGTTTTCTTTTTTTTTTCTTTTTAACCATTAAGCCCACAGGATAATAACCGAAAAAAAAAAAAAAAAAAAAAAAAAAAAAGGTCAACTTCCTAAAGAAAAGAATTCAAAAAAAGAAATGGCGAAGAAGTGACATTCAGGCCCTGAGCTGGCTTTTAACCTTATGATCTTTTGACCCAATACCCTGTTGTAAGGGGGAAAAAAAGAAAATAAATATATATGAGTTAAAGGAAGTCTTTGTGAGACGCCCCCTTGTTCTCATCTTCTACCTGCACCTATCCCCTTTCAGCAGCGGTTTCTCCTCCTTTGGTGGTCTTGCCGGCCTTGTCCCCAGCCTGGCCGCTCTTTCTCTTCGTTCTCTCGCCCATTGTCCTTTCAACGCCTCTAGGTCATGCTTGGTCTTCGGTGATGCAAATATCGCCCTCCTGTTCCATCCGATCACCGCCTTTGTCCTCCCGATGGATCGTAGTGTGTGCACCCTTGTGCTCGGCTCAGCTGGGAAGGCCCTCCTTCCTTTCACCTTCTTCAGTACCCTCCCTAGCTCCCATGTGTGCCAGATCTTCTTCATCAGTCCATGCAATCTCCTCGCTTTCTGCTGTACTTCTGCGAGATCCCCCAGCTTCCCTCCAAGGGTCTTCCCGGTCACGTTCTCGAAATCCAGTGCCAGCTCCACCGTCGACACTGACGTGTTCCTGTTGCCTGCATACCAGCGCAGTTGCCGCATCCACCTCAGCACCTCCTTCGTGTACTCCCGTAGGACATCCCCTGCCGGTAGCTTGCCGAAGTCCTTGTCCGACGGTACTGGGTGTTCTTGACCTTGTGTGATCTCCAGCCACTGGTGTGTGTGGTACACCTCTTGCCTCTTCGCTTGTAGGGCTGCGTCCCGCTCCCCCACCACCGCCAGCAGGTACCTCTGCGTTCCTTCGAGCCTTTCCCTGACATCCTTCCCTGCTCCCCTTGGCAGGATGCCATGCAGCTTCGTACACGGTTCCAGCCCCCTGCGCGTCATGCCTTCGTGTTCTTCCCGCTGTTGCACTTCCTTGGCCTTTTCGCACTCCCACAGTGCGTGCTCCAGCATGTTGGGCAGCTGTTGCTCCTGACCGCAGATGTCGCAGTGTGCCGTCGTGGGTTTGGCCTGCTTAGCTTCTTGCTTCCTCGCCTCCGCAATCAGCCACTTTTCGGTGTCCTGTCCTTTCTCTTCTTCTTCTTCTTGTTCATCTTCAGCCTCGTCTTCATCCTCGTCTTCTTCTCCTTCCGCCATCGGGATGTGCTCCACCGTGTCCGTGCGCCATCCCCGTGGGTTGATGTAAAACACTGCCCCCGAGATGATCCTTCGCACGTCCCTTGCTGCAATCGGGTCCGTCACCACCAGCTTCCTCCACAGCGCGTTGGTCTCCGCTGCTGCCGCAGCTTCCATGCCCCCCATGGTGCTCCGTTTGCTCATGATTTCCTGTGCTTCCGCCCGCCTGAGTCGGTCCCTGATGTAGTGCTTGTAGGGCTCCTTTTCCAGTGCGTGGGTGTCCTTCAGCTGTGCCCAGCTTAACTTGATCTGAGGCAGCCACCTTTCCATCATGATGCCCACCGGTCCCAGCGGTATCTTCTTCCCGCTGTACCGTTTGGCAATGGCGTCGCAGCGTGTCCACAGCTTGTCGTCCTTCTTGCAGGCTCTGTATAGGAGCATAAGTGCTCTGTATGCAGCTGTCATCTGTAGGTGGCTCGTGTGTCCCGGCAGTGTCACGGATAGTACTGTGCCTGGGTTCCTGGTGCAGTACTTCTGCCCCCAGAGCGCGTACGTGGTCTCCTTCACCAGCGTGGCCATTTGTCCCGTTTTCGGCGGTGAGAATGGGCAGTCGTAGAGGCAGCTCGGTAGGATCGTGTTGCTGATGATCTTCGCCTTCTGCTGAAAGGACAACGGCGTTGCTCCCAGCCTGCTCAGCGTCCCGAGTGCCTCCGCCGTCCTGTCGCTGTTGGTTTGCGGCCTGCCGTCTGTCCGCAGCTTGGCTCCCAGTACTCCTACAGTCCGTGTCGGCTGCAGTTCCTCGCCTTTCACCTTCACCTCCGGTGTCTTCCTGTTCACTGCAAAGGTCTTCGTCTTCCTGGTGTTGAGCTTCATCCCCACCTGTTTGCAGAAGGCTTCCACTGCGTCTACGCCTTCCTGCAACGCCGCACCGAGCCGTGCCAAGAGGTATGCATCGTCCGCGTAAGACAGCGAGCGGACCCCTGTGTCGTTCTCCACCTGCTTCATTAGTACCGCCAACAGCGCGTTGATGAGTACCACTGAAATCGGGCATCCCTGAAGGATTCCATTGGTTGTGTGGAACTCCTCCCCCACGCCTGCTGCGTACCTGAACCGTCTTCGCATGCCTGCGTACATTCCTTTCAGTGCCCTGAGGATGCCTGTGTCCATGCCCATGTCCTCCACCAGCTCCAGAACCAGCTGTTGCGGTACACTGTCAAAGCATTTCGCAAAGTCGAGTGCCACCCCGACTAGCGGTTTCCCCTCCAGAATGGATTCTTCGATGTCAAGGGCGAGGTCCAAAAGTGCGTCCTCTGTCCCGAAACCAGTGCGGAATCCGTATTGCTTGTCGTGTATCCATTTCTCCTGCCAGATGAGGATATCAGACAGTCGCGCGCATGCCCAGAGTCTGTACACCGCAGATGTGACTGTGATAGGCCTGTGCTCCAGTGGTCCCGCATCGTCGCACTTCGGTACGAGGGTAACCAGTGCCGTTTTCATGGCTTCCGGCCACCTCCCCGTTGCTTCGATCGCATGGAAGAGCATCGCCCAGGCGTCTAGTACTGACTCTGGTAGTTTCCGTAGCTCTAGCATCCTCCACCCGTCGATGCCTGCCGCGCTTTTCTTGCTTTTCTTTCTGAGCACTTCCCTCAGCCTTGCTCCCGTCAGTTGTGTCCTCTCCATCTCATGCCGTTGCACGAACTTGCTGTACTTTGCCTTGAAGGGGGCATAGAGGGGCTCCGGTCGGGACTCGTATTTCGCAAAGACGGTCTTCCACGCCTTGCGCATGACGCTGTCGATCAGTCCGGGGGACGCAAAGAGCACCATCCCTTCCTTGACCGCCCTGGTTCCGTCGCTTTGACGTTTGCCTTTCGCGACTTTTACCAGTCTTGTTGTCTCGCGTCCTGCTGCAACCTCGGCCAGGTATTCTCGTCTCCGTGACGTGTTCGCCTCGGTTCTTTTCTTCCGTTCCTCAGCTGCAATTGCGTCTTCCATGTTCAGCGCTGCTGCCAGCAGCTTGAGAGCTCAGAAGTGGTTTCAGAGCTTGAGGAGCTTGTGAGAGCTGACCCTGAGCTTGTTCTGGTGGTGGAGGTGGGGAACTCGCCAGCTGTCGAAGTCTTGTCCATGTACAGGACGGTCCTTCCTTCTGAACTTCGGTTCCTCGTTGTCACCGACTCCACAGGCTGTGTTACAAGGATAGGCTCTGGGTTTCTTCAAGAGTGCGACCACCTGACGTCTGTTGATCTCATCCTCCCCAATGTTTCCACCATTGATGAAAATCTTTTATATGAGTGCGAAAATCTAGAAACCATCAACTTGAATGCGATGACCAATCTTTCTTCCATTGGTGATCGCTTCTTGTTTGGGTGCGAATAACTAGAAACCATCAACTTGAATGCGATGACCAATCTTTCTTCTATTGGTTGTTACTTCTTGTCTGGGTGCAAAAAACTAGAAACCATCGACTTGAATGCGATGACCAATCTTTCTTCTATTGGTCATAACTTCTTGAAGGGGTGCAAAAAACTAGAAACCATCAACTTGAATGCGATGACCAATCTTTCTTCCATTGGTGATGGCTTCTTGGAGGGGTGCGTAAAACTAGAAACTGTCGACTTGAATTAAAAAGAAAAGTCGGTGTTTAGAGGAAGAAGAAAAAAAGAGGGGGAAAAAAGAAGAAAAAAGAACACCCTAGGCTATGCAGGGTCTCACAGACCTCGCACCCTATGATTTTAGTTTCCACCTTTTCCTTTTCCACTTCTTGACTTTTAACTTCCCTTCTGCTTTCCCAACATGGTTTCCGTCCCGGGTATGACGTTAAACTGCGTCCGCTGACGCATTTGGGTCAACATTCTCTGATGACCAAGCCGTCTTTTTCCGTTTCTTCTCCCCTTCTCTTTGTTATGTTATTTTCATTATTCTTTCTGGCGATAGACTGATACGGGCCATGGAAGCAACCTCTGCTTAATTCCTGGTACGTGGGAGGCTCCTCTTGAGGATGTCAGTCACCTTTTCCCTTTTTTACTCGACTCTCTGTTTTCGTATGCAGTATTTATTCTTTCCCACCCCTTTTTATCTATTTCTTCGCTTCTTCATCCTAACTTGAAACCATTTCAGCTACCTAGAGGGCTGCATGTAAGGCTATGCTATTGGAGTAGTGTCCAACCGCATAAGGTAGTGTGGCATCTTCAGGGGTGGATAAGTAGAGACAAGGGACGTTCCCAAAACACGGAACATCCTTTGTTTCACGCTCTTCCTTTTTTTAAAGTGTGATGCGCTAGTTCTTTTACAAGCCCCCTCCCCCTTTCATAAATCATAAATCACAACAACAAAATAAAAACAGAACAATAGAACACAGTATTGAAAAGAAAAGAATTGAAAGAAAGCGAAGGACCATCGGCAGTGACGCCGCAGGCGAGGCTCCCCGGACCCGGTCCCTGTTTGTGACCCGGTCTCGATAGTCCCTGACGACCCAGTCACCACAACTGGCCCAGTCTCGGTCCACGCCACAGACCCGTTATCCGCAGCTGATCCGCTCTCCGTTACGGACCCGGTCCCCATGCAGGTGGACAGGCCTGAGCCTCTGGGACGGCACGGATCGACTACATGGATGCAGCCCACGCCTTCAACGGGACAATGAAGGAAACACGTGTCTGCACTACGCTGTTGAAAGAGGTTGGTTCGAAGTGTTGCCTGTTCTGCTGAGACACAATGCAGATGTGACGGCAAGGAACGATGAAGGGAAGACGGCTCTCGATCTTGTCCCCTCTGTGTGATGAGGACATTACCAAAGCGATGCGATACCTGTTGGAGGACCCGAGTCTCGCTCATGATCTGGAGCTGTTCGAAAGTGGGAGGGAGCTGAGCGACGTCAGCAGGCTTTCTGTTGTTCAACTGATTTCAAAGTGTATTAACATGAGTTGGTGATCACTCCACACATGCCTGATTTCAAGGAGTATTCCCCGTGAGCGCCACACGTGAGCGTCCCAAGAGCAACAAAGCGACTCATTTACGAGTTAGATTTAAAAAAAAAAAAAAAAAAAAAAAAGCCATTCTGATTTCAAGGTATACTAGCGACACACGTGTCGCGTTGCGATCACTCCACATGTTTCGTCATCAGCGGCCATTCATCGAACACTTCCGCGTGCCCAGAAACTAAAGCGCCCAGAGACGTTGACACCCTGACGAGGGCCCCCGTCCAACGAAGCTGTGTCAAAAATAGAAACCCCCTGGGAGCAAGCTTTCCGTACTTCTGAAACACAACGCAGTTATGAATGCCGAACTTTTAACGAAAAAGAAAAGCCCCCCCCCCCAGCCAAATTTTACCCCCACCCCCCGATAATTTTACCCCCACCGCCCTCGCCTCTCTACTCTAACTTAAAATCATTTCAGCCACCCCGATAACCTGTTTTCTTTTTTTACTTGCTTTTTACTCCTACATACAATATCATTTCAGCCCACCCGATAACGTAATCTAAAAAGAAGAGAAAAAAAGAATACTGAGGTTCGGCACACCCACAGTAGCCAAAAGAAAATGAAAAGAAAGAGATCAAATGAAGGAATGAACGATATGACAGTGTTCGTGAAGACGGGAGGCGGGGTTCACGATGTGGAAGTGTCTGGGAAGGAGACGGTGGGGATCCTGTACAAGAAGGCGGGGTGTGCTGCTGGTTTACTCGAAGGCAAGTTCGAACTGGTTTGGGAGGGCGAGGTCCTGGACAGGAACGGGGGTGAAGATATCCAGGAACTCGGGCTCGTGGAGGGCAGCGTGGTCCATGTGGAGGCGAAGATGAGAACCGTTCAGCTGGAGGAGCTTGAGAGCTCAAAAGTGGTTTCAGAGCTTGAGGAGCTTGTGAGAGCTGACCCTGAGCTTGTTCTGGTGGTGGAGGTGGGGAACTCGCCAGCTGTCGAAGTCTTGTCCATGGACAGGACGGTCCTTCCTTCTGAACTTCGGTTCCTCGTTGTCACCGACTCCACAGGCTGTGTTACAAGGATAGGCTCTGGGTTTCTTCAAGAGTGCGACCACCTGACGTCTGTTGATCTCATCCTCCCCAATGTTTCCACCATTGATGAAAATCTTTTATATGAGTGCGAAAATCTAGAAACCATCAACTTGAATGCGATGACCAATCTTTCTTCCATTGGTGATGGCTTCTTGTTTGGGTGCGAAAAACTAGAAACCATCAACTTGAATGCGATGACCAATCTTTCTTCCATTGGTCATAACTTCTTGGAGAAGTGCAAAAAACTAGAAACCATCAACTTGAATGCGATGACCAATCTTTCTTCTATTGGTGATTACTTCTTGTATGGGTGCGTAAAACTAGAAACCATCGACTTGAATGCGATGACCAATCTTTCTTCCATTGGTGATGGCTTCTTGTTTAGGTGCGTAAAACTAGAAACCATCGACTTGAATGCGATGACCAATCTTTCTTCTATTGGTCATAGCTTCTTGTCTGGGTGCGTAAAACTAGAAACCATCGACTTGAATGCGATGACCAATCTTTCTTCTATTGGTGATGGCTTCTTGTCTGGGTGCGAAAAACTAGAAACCATATACTTGAATGCGTTGACCAATCTTTCTTCTATTGGTGATCGCTTCTTGTTTGGGTGCAAAAAACTAGAAACCATCGACTTGAATGCGATGACCAATCTTTCTTCCATTGGTGATCGCTTCTTGTTTGGGTGCAAAAAACTAGAAACCATCAACTTGAATGCGATGACCAATCTTTCTTCCATTGGTGATCGCTTCTTGTTTGGGTGCAAAAAACTAGAAACCATCGACTTGAATGCGTTGACCAATCTTTCTTCCATTGGTGATGGCTTCTTGGAGGGGTGCGTAAAACTAGAAACTGTCGACTTGAATTTAAAAAGAAAAAAAAGAAAAGTCGGTGTTTAGAAGAAGAAGAAAAAAAGAGGGGAAAAAAAGAAGAAAAAAGAACACCCTGGCGCTGAGAAACATCTTCGTGGAAAAACCAACGGAAAGCAATCCAATACCTCAAAGACACCGGGGACCTGCCCCCCTCCGCGACAACTCCACAACAACCATCTAACCTGCTGAAGTAGCATGCCGATCAGAAGGCGGCTGAGGCACTTGTCATTTAATCAGAATCCCGAGATCCCATCCCTGATCCCCAAAATAGAGAGTGTACCATCCTGTTTCTCGCGGAAACAGAGAACCTACCCCCTCCCCACCACAGCACCCGACCAATCAGATGCAGCAGTGTGAAAAAAAAAAAGCCCCTCTCTCCCCAAACAAAACAAACAAACAAACATTTCCCCACCCCCGATAACGTATAATTAAGAAAAAATATGGGGGGGAAAGGATACTGATGTGACGGCAAGGAACGATGAAGGGAAGACGGCTCTCGATCTTGTCCCCTCTGATGACAGCGACAAGGCCAAGGCGATGCGATACCTGTTGGAGGACCCGAGTCTCGCTCATGATCTGGAGCTGTTCGAAAGTGGGAGGGAGCTGAGCGACGTCAGCAGGCTTCCTGCTGTTCAACTGATTTCAAAAGTGTATTCACAAGAGATTGTGTTCACTGTACCTCGTCACCTCCTCTGACTTAAAATCATTTCAGCTACCTCGTCACTCATGGCAGCCTCGAGAGGTCTCTGACACGGTTTCTTTCATCAGCGGCCATCATTTCTTCGCCACACGCTCCACGCCGACAAGCTGATGGAACAATTCTAGTGTCTGGCAAGTAGCCTATTTTTTCTTTCTACCTTCTTTCCCTTTAACAAAATTTGAAAGTTCGTTAGGCATCAGCTTTCCCACCTTTGTTTAAACTAAAATAAATTATTTTCATTTGCCGAATTCTTTTTCCTCGCTTTTAAAATCAACAGCTTTATATCAACAACCAACACAGGATTTTGAAAGAAAACAAGAAAAGAGACAAAACCATGAAAGGAAGCGAAGGACCATCGGCAGTGATGCTGCAGGCGAGGCTCCCCACCTCTGAGACCATCAGGATTGAGGCAGTGGCTTCGGAGGAGATGAAGAAGGTGAAGGAGAGGATCGCATCGATGGGAGGGTTGGATGTGGACATCTTCACCCTCACCTTCGATGGGGTGGTGGTGGCGGCGGCGGCAGCTGCTGACGACGGCGGTGGACAGCTCGTCGGAGATCTTCCTTTTGAGGATGGAAGCATGCTTGAAGTGGTGGTGTGCAAGAGGCAGGCGGCTCTGTTGAAACTCTCTGAGATAGGGATCGAAGTGAAAGGAAGGGACTTGTACGGAGTCTTACGTGATGACATTTCAGATTTCATGAAAGAGAAGGCCGTAGTAGAGAACGACAAGATGTGCGAGGTTTTGAACCTTCTCCTGGATGCTGGGGTGAGTGGTGGGGAGGAGGAGGCCCTTCACATGGCGGCCCAGCACAATCTTCCTTCTTGTGTGGAGGTCCTCTTGATTCGCACTTCTGTGGATGTGAATTCAGAAGTGTCTCTTCCTGACGATTGGCATGATCCGTGTACAGCACTTCACCGGACCCGTTCGGAGGAGGTGGCGGCTGTTCTCTTGAAACACAATGCAGATGCCAACGCAAGAGACAGTCACGGTTTTCCTGTCATTCACCATGCAGTATGTGAGAAGCATTCTACGTTTTCTGTACTTCTGGAACACAACGCAGATGTGAATGCGAGAAACATGGAAGGAAGGACGGCTCTTCATAGCTACCATGTTCACCCCTCTGCTGTACACCTGCTTCTTGAATACAAGGCAGACATCGAGGCAAAAGACAACGAGGGAAGAACACCCCTTTTCTTGACTAATAGAAGGGTGGCAACAGCACTTCTTGAGCACAATGCTGATGTGAAGGCAAGGGACAATGAAGGGAACACGTGTCTGCACCACGCTGTTGAGAGATGTTGTTTCGAGGTAGTTCCTGTTCTGCTGAGACACAATGCAGATGTGACGGCAAGGAACGATGAAGGGAAGACGGCTCTCGATCTTGTCTCCTCTGTTTATGATGATGATGGTGACGTGTGTAATGCGATGCGATACCTGTTGGAGGACCCGAGTCTCGCTCATGATCTGGAGCTGTTCGAAAGTGGGAGGGAGCTGAGCGACGTCAGCAGGCTTCCTGTTGTTCAACTGATTTCAAGGAGTGCAGAGGTATTTAGTGACTGGTAGCGTGAGTTCAGAAATACAGCATTCTGTAGCTGTAGATCGAGGCCGTCAACTTCGGGTTTCTGCCCAAAGGTCGACCTCGCACCCTATGATTTTAGTTTCCACCTTTTCCTTTTCCACTTCTTGTCTTTTAACTTCCCTTCTGCTTTCCCAACATGGTTTCCGTCCCGGGTATGACGTTAAACTGCGTCCGCCGACGCATTTGGGTCAACATTCTCTGATGACCAAGCCGTCTTTTTCCGTTTCTTCTCCCCTTCTCTTTGTTATGTTATTTTCATTATTCTTTCTGGCGATAGACTGATACGGGCCATGGAAGCAACCTCTGCTTAATTCCTGGTACGTGGGAGGCTCCTCTTGAGGATGTCAGTCACCTTTTCCCTTTTTTACTCGACTCTCTGTTTTCGTATGCAGTATTTATTCTTTCCCACCCCTTTTTATCTATTTCTTCGCTTCTTCATCCTAACTTAAAACCATTTCAGTTGCCTCTAACTGCACTACCTTGTGGGCGCCGTTTAGACGCAACCAGAGGCTCTGCAGGTTTTTAACTCTTAAGATTAGTTTTTAAGACTTCTCACAGCTTTGCTGTACCAACCCCAGCGACCAACAATGGGGACTTACTTCACCGTAGGTCACTCTGCAGGGTCGCATTTATGTAGACCCAAATACGAAACTGATCTCCTCCCGTTCGTCGTTGAAAGCCGAAGTTTTCGAGGGCTTTCTTCCGAAAAAAGCCCGTTTTTGATAAAATGCCTTTTGACCGCACAACTAGAGACTCCCCACCTCTACATCCTACATCCTGAGAAATCCGCTCAGCCCCTTGTACGTCAAAGAGGGGGTCCATGCGAGACACGGCGTTAGTTGGGCGATGATAGGTTTCGTAAACTGGCCCTGGGGAGCTCTCGACCGTGCAGTGATAGTCCTGACTGCACGGGTGAACATACAGGCAAGGCATGCACGTTTTTTTGATGAGGTGAGCCGCGCTATATGACTGAACGTATATTTGCACATATATATAGTGCCCTATATCCATTCTATGCACCCAACTATTCCTTTTCCCCCCCGTTCTTACCTAGACAAGGAGAACCCTTCGTTAGCTTTGCTGCCCGCGCAGGCTACGTCCTTCGCACAGGACCAACCTGCACGCTCAGGAAAGTGGTGGAAAAAAAGCCCTCAGTAGGCAACTCGGCTCATGTTGAAATACTCCGGTCGGACCCCGTTACGGCAACGGGTGCAGTTCATACCCACCATCAGCTCATTATGACATGTCTAGACCTCCTTGTCCCCGGTCCTCTAACCCGTCTAGTGCTTTGACCAACTTGTGACTGTCATTCTAAAAGCTGTCCTAAATAAAACTGCTGCTAGGAGTCAGGTAACCAATCCACCTTTGTAGAAACCCTCCGTTTTTCTAAAGCATCAAGCATTTTCATAGCGATGAAGAGACCCGCTTACGGCCGCTTTCCAACTCGTTATGACACGCGCGCATCACAGGTGCGGCGTGCCGCAGGAAATGCACCCCTAAAGATCAATACCTTTCCGTCAACAACGAATAAAACAAACACTTATAAGAAGTATAGTCAGTCGCGCATATATAACTCCCACCCCTTCAACTACCGTGCAATCAACAGGTCGCCCTCCAGAGAGGAAGTCATCCGCACCATCTGTGACGCCTATGGTGCGGGTGTCCGAAAGGCCCTCTTCGTACGTGATGTCGTACAAAACGGCAACGTGCTAAAGGTCCACCTGGAGATCGCCACCAGGGACACACATATTCCCTATGCACTCTTCACGCAGGCACTCCTACACCACCATGGAGTCCGTGCCTGTTTCACCGAAGGTGTAGCACCGACGCGTCCCGTCAAGACCTTACGGAAAACGCCTACTACTCCTCAACCGGCCCACCGGCCGAACCACCGGTCTGGCCCCCAGCCCGCTTATCGTCACGGATACCAACCTGCCTACGATAACCGCTGGGGCAAAGATCAAAACAGGTACGAGATCCGCAAGGACTTCTTCCTTAGCACAATGGCAAAGGACCAAGTCAAGAAGTCGCGGGACTTCTCCAAGCCTAGCCCGGTCAGCTGCAAACGAAACAACGGCAGCATTGACTGGGCCCTCTGGGAGTCTCTCAGCCAGGACGCAGCCGCCAAGTTCATGGCCAAGTACAGCCGCATCGTAAAGAACATGCGCCAAGGAAAGGCCCCCGAACAGGACGCAGCAGGTATCATCTACCTCGCTGTCGACAAACACGGTGAACCTGTGTACGCAGGGCAGACGTTTAACACCTTACGTCGTCGTATGCAGGGCCACTGGAGCAGCGCCAGATCGCACAGAGAGAACGCTGAAAGCAACGACACCCGCTTTCACAAGGCCCTCAGGGAAAACGGGGGCCCGTTATTCGCTTTCCCCGTCGAATCGATCAACCCCAAGTTCTTCGACGACGCCAAGTCCTTCCGTCGTGTTGCGATCCCCAGGGAGAACCAGTACATCAATAGGCTGGCTTGCTCCCTTAACATGCGTGGTAGGTTTGCTAAGACGCAGACCCGTCGCCGCCGCAACACGAAACGTAAACCTAAGACGGTACGCGAGCAGCAACAGCAGCGACACCAACACCAGGGGCGCTCGAATGCCAAACAGGACCCCAGCAGCAACACTACTACGTCCCCTTCGAACCCCAACAACACCCCCACCAGATCTACCGCTCCCTCGATACGGCTGAACGACGACGGGGAGCTGTCGATCCAGGCTACTGGGTCCAACTACAAGTCCCTGTGTATGAAGATCACCGCGATGTGTGCACACCCCGATGTGCTGAACTACGACTTCACTACCTGGGCCCCCAAGACCGTCTTCAGGTACCTGAACTTCCTGAGACGTTACTTCGTCGGGAACTTCTTCACCGCCAAGATCGCGGCTATCGAACGAGGCCTCACCAACCGCCTCAGCCCTGCCCTCTTGAAAAAGGTGGTCCGCCGAGACGAAGGCTTCGTGTGGTTCAAAACGAGTTTTGACCACAAGGCCAAGGAGATGATCCTCTGGCGTAAGGTCTTCGAGGACAAGGAGGTAATTGCGGCATGCCCCAAGCCAGCCCTCCTTCGCAGAGTACACATGTGCAACAAGCTTGGTCAAACCCTCAAGGCCACAGTGTGCAATGTGACGAAGCTCAGCATCGAGACCCCGCGTCCAGAAGCGGCCGAGCCTACAACAAACTGCCCTTGCTCGAAGCGCAAGACCTCACACACACATGAGGGACACGCCTGCGGACTAGCAGCAGAGGTCATCGATGACGACGAAGTGAAGGAGGTTCTGAACAGAGGCATGAAGTTCCGCCTCTCAACACACGCCCTCCTCTCTTCCCAAAGTCTCGAGGAGGACATCAACGGGTTCATCACTCAGAACTTTCGGAGATCCCCTGCAGTGAAAAAGGATTCCTTCCGGAAGGTCCTCCTCGCCAAGGCACAGAACCTTCTCCACCCCCACACTCAGTCTCCGGTCTTCGACCCCTCAGTCCCGGAGTTCATCAAGACAAAGCTCCGTAAACTTCAGGAGGTCTACGTTTTCCTCCCCATAGACAAAAGCACCCACGACATTGGCGTCTGTTGCAAGGATCACTACCTCAGGATCCTGCACCAACAGCTTGATAGCCAAGCTTTCGAGCCGGTCTCGAAGCCCTTGGACTCGATCTTCTCCGAAATAGCTGATCAAGCCAAGACCTTCAACCTCGATTCCACACGTCGCATGCCATACCTGTACGGTACCCTGAAGCTACACAAAGACAAAGTGGGCGTCAGGTGGATCTCTGGTGTCTCCTCCACTGATGCACCCCCTGTGGACCAACCAGCAGCGGTCAGCACGCAGGAAATTATGGAGAACTTGGTCGCAGCAGGCGGCGATACAACGGGCAATAAAGCTAAGAAACCCACAGCTGCCACCACGGCCCTCCATCTAGAACTGTCTTCCCTCCTGAAGGCTGTCCAACGCGCGCTGCTGGACAAGGATCTGGAGGGCAGGTCCAAGACCCACGGTCCCGACGGTATCCGACTAAAGCGGTACTGGATCGTCGACTCGGCCGAGAACGTAGCTGCGGATATCAAGCAGCAGTACACGGCTTACAAAAGCCTGTCCCCTGCCACGTACGACTTCCGGGACATGTACACCAACCTCGACCAAGGGCGTCTGAAAGAGGGGGTTCGTAAAGCAGTCCAAGAAGCGTTCGACTTCACCGGCAAGAACCTCACCCGTGGCAAGGACGGGAGCTCCTTCACAGATGCCGACGAGGACGATGTCTACACCCCGGAACGGATCCATAAGCTCCTGGACCTCGTCGTTGACAACACCTATGTTGTGCAGGGTGGCCGCGCCGTTCGTCAAGTAAAGGGTATCCCCATGGGTGGGAACGCCTCCCCCGACCTGGCGAACCTGTTCTGCTACGCCGTGGAGGCCGCATACATCGACAAGCTCCTCGCCGAAGAGGACTGGGAGACCTTGAAACGCTACTGCAACGCGTGTCGCTACATCGACGACTTCCTGTTGTGGAGCACTGCGCCACCCCCGGAGGAGCTTTATGGCATGGCTTATGTAAAGACCTCTTCAGACCCATGCGACGTCCCCTTTATCGGGATTCGCATCCGGATAGAGCGCCACGAACAAGCTAAGCACAACTATATTAGACTTAGCATTAACGATAAGGCGCAGAACTGGCGCTTCCGGCCTACGCGGTTCACCCACGGGCACACCGCGGCGCCCACCACCCAGGGACCAGGCATCTTCAAGGGCATGGTCATCCGTGCCTGCGCCCTGACCAACAACATCGCGGACCTCAAACGGGAGATCGCTTCAGTGATCTACCTGCTCCTAGATCGCGGTCACGACAAGGGCGGCCTGCGGAAAGCGTACAACGCCTTCCTTATCGAACGCGTGGATCGACGCTTCGCCATGGAGAAAAGCAACCTGCTGGCCTTCTTCACGCAAGTCCTCCACCGATACGACGCCAAAGCCCCGGTAGATTCTTGGTTGCCGGAAAAAACGTACATAGGCCCCAAGAAACCCCGTGCGCTTCCCACGGACGACTCCTCAGCTGACTCCTCAGTCGTCTCCTCAGTCGCCTTCTCGGGGGGCCCCTCAGACGAGCCCTCGGACAGTTCCTCGGACAGCTCTTCAGGTCTTGTCGAACCGTCACAACCCCGAGCAGCCTCCGTGGTCTCACCATCTGGTGTCACGGACCAGGTTTTTTCGCCCCCCACCTGCACACCAACAGCGGGGAAGGTCGCCTGGGCCTGGAATGCGGCTGGGCCGTCATAAACTGGTTGGCGGACTATGCTGGTGTGGACCGCATCCCCTTCTCTACAATGCAGGAGATCCAGGAGATGTACCACGGCTTCTCACGACTCATCTCCCCTTCCAGCACTGATGAAGCGCCCGATCCTCTTGGCAACTTTTCCCGCTCGACCTTGTCACGTGCTTGCCTCATGGTCGTTGGTGCAAACTTGGAGGTCTTCCGTGCGGGCATGAAAGAAAGCCCCTGCTTGATCGTTGGTCCCTTGAAACGAAGTCTCAGCGGCCACTGGTTCATCGCTCTCAGGAAGAAGGGAAGGTACATGGTCAAAGACACCGACGTACGGCTAAGGCTCCAGAGCTTCAAACACATCTGCGCACAACATCCTCTGCATCCCAGACGATGTGTGGGCCAGGACAACCCCAGGCAGGAAACACAACACACGTGTTCTAGACCCTGAGGCTGAGTTTCGCCAGTTTGAGCCGGTCATCACCCCGGCGGGACCCCAGGTAAGCGACTCGAGCGCGCGAAAGACTGAGACCGCTCTCAACACCCCGGAAGATCGCACCCTCCTAACTTATGTCACCCTAGCTGCAGCTATAGCTGCATATGCCGCACGCACCCGACGGCTCGACACAGGAGTCGCCGCATCAGGTGTGGATGCGCACACCGCTCACTTCGGGCGGCCCGTCGCCACCGCCATCGTAGCCCTAGCTGCCGCCGTGGCCGCGCGAGCCGTGCACACCGGATGCTCTGTCACCACCACGTCTACGGCAAGCCAGACTAACGTGGTCGGAACTGTCCCGCTCTTCCTGAAGGTCTCGAGTCTGCACAAGTCTACACCACAGACAGCAGTCGCAACCTGTCAGACGGACCGTGTCACAGCACCTGTACTGTTCTCGATATCATCGACGCTCCAGACGGATCCTCCCAGCAGTAGACTGCCCCCGATGGACGCCGGACTGGGGTCGCCCTCGGCCGCGGCGGTCAGACTTACGAAGTCTGTCGAAATTCCGACGCCCCGCGCGACCCTGTCGAGGCGGCTGGTTACTGAGCCTCGGTTGACACCATGCCTTCCACCGCCAACGGACGTGTCATCCACCCAGCTCGCGGCCTGCACTCAGTCCACCCGTCGGGACACCGGACACGGGAGTGACACACCGATGCCGTCGTCTACCATGGGACACGCGACACTCCAACCAGTGGTCGGCTCCCAGATTGTGACAACGTCGGCTGCGGAGTCATCGCTCGCCCGAGCCGTGACAACGCCCGTTCTGGCAGACGCCCCCCTCGGCGCCCGCCAGGTACAGCTCACTCCTTGCATCCAGTCCGTCCATGAGAACATCGGACTCGGGATGGATACGCCGATGGCTCCCGCCATGGGACACGCGACGCTTCAACCGGTGGTCAACGCCCAGAGAGACACGACGCTGACCCTGGAGCCGCCCGTGGCCCGAGCCGAGGCAGACGCTCCCCTAGACCCTCACCAGGCGGATGGTGGTTTAGAAATGATCGACCTCACGCAGGACTCCCCGGACAGACCCTCGCGCAAGAAGAAGCACGACGGCACTGCTTACGAGCACGAAAGCCGTCGTGGTAAGAGTTCCTCCACAGGCGATGGGGATCTTCTCATCCTGCGCGAGCAGTCACAGGGTTTTGATCAGGAAGCCCTCAACCGAAGGGCCCTCCAGAGACGGATGGATCGATACCTCAGTCTCTTGGTCTACTTCCGGCGACACCCGGAGCTCTTGGACGAACACCAGCGTCAGCTCCTGTCGGTCGGTCCCCTCCCGATGCACCTGGACACCTCTCCACATCAACTGCTGCTCGAGGCCCGTGACACGGATAGAACTGCCGACCAACAGGCAACCGTCGCCAACCAGGAACAGCTTCTTCTGATTGCGCACAAGGCGTTGCCTACCACCGAACGTCTTCGGTTGTCTCACGAATGGCACTCGGGGCTGAACACCGCGGTACAGCAACAGTGGTGGTCGGAGTTCTTCATGAGGACGGGCGGAAAGGAGAAGGGCGCACTGTACTTCATGGATGGCACGCAAAAAACGGAAGTGAAATATGAGAAGAATCCCATGTCACGGAACCTCCTCCTCCCCCACAGGGGGACATGTACATGCTGGAGCCACCACCCACGGAGTCGACGCAAACAGACGACGACCCCCATCCTCAGTCAGCGAGACCTGCCCCACGGGGGACCGATGAGGCACAGAGAAATCTGAAGGTGGTCATAGACCTGACTGGCGACGACGACGACAAAGTCTCTGCCCCGACCTCGACCCCGCCATCGGAAACGGCGGAACCTGCGCCACGGACGGAGGAGCTGGAACTGGCATGCCTCACTACCCACGACGGCGACGAAGCCCTGGCCCCACACTCAGCCCCAGCCCCGGCCCCGCCCCTCGCAAGCCACCACAAGAAGAAGCGAAAGGGAGGCGCATGCCCGGACGTGTACCTTGGCCACGACACCAAGCTGGTAAGGACCAGCACAGATCGTGCACCAGAGCCACCTCTGCTCGTCAAATGGCGGTCCAAGAGCGCGAAGCGCGGGCAGTTGTGCGACGGACAAGCGGAGCCCGCAAAGAAGAAAGACCGCTTGGACCTCCTCAGGGCGAACCGACGGTCGGGCAAGGCCGCCGTTCACGCCCTGGCTGAAGAACATCGAGCGGGTCTGGAAGATAAGCTCTCCCACACGAAACTGGCGACGGCCGGGATCGTCGAAGCGGAAGGGGAGTGGACGCCAGAAGCCATGATACGGGTCTGCAAACACGTGCTCGGCGAAGAGCCTAAAACCGCGAAGGAACTCGGGATTCACATGAAGTTTGTCCGGTTCGCCCTCATCCTGGACTTTGACAAGACGTGGATCATGGCCAGGTATGACTCGGAAGGCTGGAAGGCGAAGGGGGACGTCGAGAGACGGCAGCAGTTCACGCGGCACGGAGATATGAGAGCCTTGAAGGATCACTACTTCGTGGCCACTAACTGGCTGTTCTTCACCACGCTGCAGTGGCATAATGTGGGACAGCGCCACCCCCCAAGAACCACCAAGACCTTACGCAAGTAAGAGTGCTGGCCCGGCGAGCTACGAGGGCAAAAAACCTCTTTTCTCCTTGGAGATGAGAGCATATATTATAGTGCGACATGATCAGACTGGAACGGCCGCCCCGGGGCATCCTCTGCTCAACCCGGCGGACGTGGGAGGCCCTTCTTCGGAAGGTGCCAGTCGCTTGATCAGTGTCGTCGAATGCGCGCTATATTTTATATTTTATAAGTACATATAACAATCGATTGAAAGAAGAAGAACGTTTACCAAGAGGTGGAGCTGTCTGGGTTTGACAGGGTGAAGGACCTGTACAGGAAGGCGGCAGAGGCTTCTGCGGTGGAGGAGGGGATGTTCCTCTTGCACTTCGAAGGTGTTGTCTTGGATAATGATGGGACATCTAGCGGCGGTGGGAAGGAGCAGGAGATACAGCAGCTTGGGATGGGGCAGGGGAGCGAGCTTCTCTTGTGCGGTATTCATAATAAAACACTTGATGTCAGTCATGTGGAACTCTCGAGTCGAAAAGAGGCTGCGAACTGGAAGTTCAAGCCCACGCGTTTCACACACGGGCACACAGCAGCTCCCTCAACACAGGGCCCAGGTATCCTGAAGGGCATGATGCAGCAAGCGCTTTGCCTCACCAACAGCTCACCGGACTTCAAGAGGCAAATTGCAAAGACATACTTCAGTTTGCGCGATCGAGGGCACGAGCACAAACTCCTGAACCGAGCATTCCACGAGTTCCTTTGTGAGCGCGTCAACAAGAACTACGGCTGGGAGAAAGGGGAGCTCCAAAGTTTCTTTACCGAAGCAGGGAAGAACTACAGAGCAGGCCGCGAACTTGACGAATGCTACCCGGATCTCGCGTATGTGGGACGTAAGGACCCCCGAAAGAGCACAGCCCTCCCCTCCGAACCGACGCAGACAACACAAGAGTCCACCTCCACCGCTGACACGAGCTCGCAAAAGGAACCACCTCCACAACAGCCGCCCTCAACGGAAACGACACCAATGGAGACACTTACATCGGAATACCCCACGTCGCTACACCAGGAAAGTGGCGAAGGACGCGTAGGCCTCGAGTGTGGTTGGGCCGTGGTGAACTGGATCGCAGACTACGCAGAGCTGGCACGCATGCCGTTCGCAGAGATGCAGACAATCCAACACCACCTCTGTACCTCGGAGTTCGCCCTGCACACCGAGGGGCATGCGAAGGAGTACCAGCCGAACGAGAAAGGCGACTTCTCCCAAGATACCCTGTCCCTTGCCTGCCAAAAGATCCTTGGCGAAGAGGCCTCGCTGCAGAGCGTGGTCAAGAGCGGACGGTACCCAGTTCTGGTAATCGGCCCGCCGAAAGGCTCCAGGACGGGCCACTGGACTACAGCCATCAAAACCGGCAGGTCGTGGTACACCGTGATGGACACAGACAAGGAAGAACACCGTGTCAATGGACTGAGGCAGGTCCTACGTATGTATGACGAACAGAACATCCTGGGTATCACCGAAGAAAGCTGGGCCAGAGCAAGGACCATAAGGGAGCAGAACGGCGGCGGACCAAAAGCGTTCGACGTCCACGCTTGCATCAAGGGAGCGCAGGAAGAGGTAATGCCACCGGTTTCAGGCCCCTGTTTGAGCCAGACCCCTGCAGCTAGCCTCACCCCCAATGATGACCCGGTCCCTTCACCTGGTCCGGACTCAGACGCTAATCCGGTCTCGATAGTCCCTGACGACCCAGTGCCCACAACTGGCCCAGTCTACGCCACGGACCTAGTCAGTTCGCCTGGCCCGATCTCTGTCACGGACGCAGTCCCCACCACAGGCCCGGTCCACGCTTCTAGTCTGATCCCCTCCGCAGACCCGGTTCCAACACCAGGCGCAGCCTCCACAGCTAGGCGGTTTGGCACTTTGTTTTCGTCCTAAGAAAAGCAATAAGAATACCTTCTTTTATTCTACTTCTTCGCTTTTATTATGAAGGGGGATAGGTGCAGGTAGAGCATGAGAACAAGGGGGTCTCACAAAGACTTCCTTTAACTCATATATATTTATTATCAACATGCCCTTATTTCAACAAACAACACAGGATATTGAAAGAAAACAAGAAAAGAGACAAAACCATGAAAGGAAGCGAAGGACCATCGGCAGTGACGCTGCAGGCGAGGCTCCCCACCTCTGAGACCAGGAAGAAGGGAAGGTACATGGTCAAAGACACCGACGTACGGCTAAGGCTCCAGAGCTTCAAACACATCTGCGCGACATACTCCGAACACAACATCCTCTGCATCCCAGACGATGTGTGGGCCAGGACAACCCCAGGCAGGAAACACAACACACGTGTTCTAGACCCTGAGGCTGAGTTTCGCCAGTTTGAGCCGGTCATCACCCCGGCGGGACCCCAGGTAAGCGACTCGAGCGCGCGAAAGACTGAGACCGCTCTCAACACCCCGGAAGATCGCACCCTCCTAACTTATGTCACCCTAGCTGCAGCTATAGCTGCATATGCCGCACGCACCCGACGGCTCGACACAGGAGTCGCCGCATCAGGTGTGGATGCGCACACCGCTCACTTCGGGCGGCCCGTCGCCACCGCCATCGTAGCCCTAGCTGCCGCCGTGGCCGCGCGAGCCGTGCACACCGGATGCTCTGTCACCACCACGTCTACGGCAAGCCAGACTAACGTGGTCGGAACTGTCCCGCTCTTCCTGAAGGTCTCGAGTCTGCACAAGTCTACACCACAGACAGCAGTCGCAACCTGTCAGACGGACCGTGTCACAGCACCTGTACTGTTCTCGATATCATCGACGCTCCAGACGGATCCTCCCAGCAGTAGACTGCCCCCGATGGACGCCGGACTGGGGTCGCCCTCGGCCGCGGCGGTCAGACTTACGAAGTCTGTCGAAATTCCGACGCCCCGCGCGACCCTGTCGAGGCGGCCGGTTACTGAGCCTCGGTTGACACCATGCCTTCCACCGCCAACGGACGTGTCATCCACCCAGCTCGCGGCCTGCACTCAGTCCACCCGTCGGGACACCGGACACGGGAGTGACACACCGATGCCGTCGTCTACCATGGGACACGCGACACTCCAACCAGTGGTCGGCTCCCAGATTGTGACAACGTCGGCTGTGGAGTCATCGCTCGCCCGAGCCGTGACAACGCCCGTTCTGGCAGACGCCCCCCTCGGCGCCCGCCAGGTACAGCTCACTCCTTGCATCCAGTCCGTCCATGAGAACATCGGACTCGGGATGGATACGCCGATGGTCTTCAACCGGTGGTCAACGCCCAGAGAGACACGACGTTGACCCTGGAGCCGCCCGTGGCCCGAGCCGAGGCAGACGCTCCCCTAGACCCTCACCAGGCGGATGGTGGTTTAGAAATGATCGACCTCACGCAGGACTCCCCGGACAGACCCTCGCGCAAGAAGAAGCACGACGGCACTGCTTACGAGCACGAAAGCCGTCGTGGTAAGAGTTCCTCCACAGGCGATGGGGATCTTCTCATCCTGCGCGAGCAGTCACAGGGTTTTGATCAGGAAGCCCTCAACCGAAGGGCCCTCCAGAGACGGATGGATCGATACCTCAGTCTCTTGGTTTACTTCCGGCGACACCCGGAGCTCTTGGACGAACACCAGCGTCAGCTCCTGTCGGTCGGTCCCCTCCCGATGCACCTGGACACCTCTCCACATCAACTGCTGCTCGAGGCCCGTGACACGGATAGAACTGCCGACCAACAGGCAACCGTCGCCAACCAGGAACAGCTTCTTCTGATTGCGCACAAGGCGTTGCCTACCACCGAACGTCTTCGGTTGTCTCACGAATGGCACTCGGGGCTGAACACCGCGGTACAGCAACAGTGGTGGTCGGAGTTCTTCGCCCAAGGCGGCTGGAAACACCCACTCTTCGGTTCCGAGGCCCCAAGAGGTGACGAGGTCGACTGTGCTGAACTCCTACAACTAGGAACTACTGGAGACGACCCTACGCAATGTAGGAGTGCCGGCCCGGCGTGCTACGAGGGCGATAGGCTATGCAGGGTCTCACAGACCTCGCACCCTATGATTTTAGTTTCCACCTTTTCCTTTTCCACTTCTTGACTTTTAACTTCCCTTCTGCTTTCCCAACATGGTTTCCGTCCCGGGTATGACGTTAAACTGCGTCCGCCGACACATTTGGGTCAACATTCTCTGATGACCAAGCCGTCTTTTTCCGTTTCTTCTCCCCTTCTCTTTGTTATGTTATTTTCATTATTCTTTCTGGCGATAGACTGATACGGGCCATGGAAGCAACCTCTGCTTAATTCCTGGTACGTGGGAGGCTCCTCTTGAGGATGTCACCTTTTCCCTTTTTTACTCGACTCTCTGTTTTCGTATGCAGTATTTATTCTTTCCCACCCCTTTTTATCTATTTCTTCGCTTCTTCATCCTAACTTAAAACCATTTCAGCCACCTCTGAGACCATCAGCATTGAGGCAGTGGCTTCGGAGGAGATGATGAAGGTGAAGGAGAGGATCGCATCGATGGGAGGGTTGGATGTGAACTTCTTCACCCTCACCTTCGATGGGGAGGTGGTGGCGGCGGCTGCTGACGACGGCGGTGGACAGCTTGTCAGAGATCTTCCTTTTGAGGATGGAAGCATGCTTGAAGTGGTGGTGTGCAAGAGGCAGGCGGCTCTGTTGAAACTCTCTGAGATGGGGATCAAAGTGAAAGGAAGGGACTTGTACGGAGTCTTACGTGATGACATTTCAGATTTCATGAAAGAGAAGGCCGTAGTAGAGAACGACAAGATGTGCGAGGTTTTGAACTTTCTCCTGGATGCTGGGGTGAGTGGTGGGGAGGAGGAGGCCCTTCACATGGCGGCCCAGCACAATCTTCCTTCTTGTGTGGATGTCCTCTTGATTCGCACTTCTGTGGATGTGAATTCAAAAGTGTCTCTTCCTGACGATTGGCATGATCCGTCCACATGTTTCGTCATCAGCGGCCATTCATCGAACACTTCCGCGTGCCCAGAAACTACCCCCTCCCCCCCCCAGCCAAATTTTACCCCCACCCCGATAACCTGTTTTCTTTTTTTACTTGCTTTTTACTCCTACATACAATATCATTTCAGCCCACCCGATAACGTAATCTAAAAAGAAGAGAAAAAAAGAATACTGAGGTTCGGCACACCCACAGTAGCCAAAAGAAAATGAAAAGAAAGAGATCAAATGAAGGAATGAACGATATGACAGTGTTCGTGAAGACGGGAGGCGGGGTTCACGATGTGGAAGTGTCTGGGAAGGAGACGGTGGGGATCCTGTACAAGAAGGCGGGGTGTGCTGCTGGTTTACTCGAAGGCAAGTTCGAACTGGTTTGGGAGGGTGAGGTCCTGGACAGGAACGGGGGTGAAGATATCCAGGAACTCGGGCTCGTGGAGGGCAGCGTGGTCCATGTGGAGGCGAAGAAGATGAGAACCGTTCAGCTGGAGGAGCTTGAGAGCTCAGAAGTGGTTTCAGAGCTTGAGGAGCTTGTGAGAGCTGACCCTGAGCTTGTTCTGGTGGTGGAGGTGGGGAACTCGCCAGCTGTCGAAGTCTTGTCCATGAAGACGACAGTCCTTCCTTCTGAACTTCGGTTCCTCGTTGTCACCGACTCCACAGGCTGTGTTACAAGGATAGGCTCTGGGTTTCTTCAAGAGTGCGACCACCTGACGTCTGTTGATCTCATCCTCCCCAATGTTTCCACCATTGATGAAAATCTTTTATATGAGTGCAAAAATCTAGAAACCATCAACTTGAATGCGATGACCAATCTTTCTTCTATTGGTTGTTACTTCTTGTGTGGGTGCGAAAAACTAGAAACCATCGACTTGAATGCGATGACCAATCTTTCTTCTATTGGTGATTGCTTCTTGGAGGGGTGCGTAAAACTAGAAACCATCAACTTGAATGCGATGACCAATCTTTCTTCTATTGGTTATTGCTTCTTGGAGGGGTGCGAAAAACTAGAAACCATCAACTTGAATGCGATGACGAATCTTTCTTCCATTGGTCATAACTTCTTGTGTGGGTGCGTAAAACTAGAAACCATCAACTTGAATGCGATGACCAATCTTTCTTCTATTGGTGATGGCTTCTTGGAGGGGTGCAAAAAACTAGAAACCATCGACTTGAATGCGATGACCAATCTTTCTTCCATTGGTAATTACTTCTTGTGTGAGTGCGTAAAACTAGAAACCATCAACTTGAATGCGATGACCAATCTTTCTTCTATTGGTTGTTACTTCTTGTGTGGGTGCGAAAAACTAGAAACCATCGACTTGAATGCGATGACCAATCTTTCTTCTATTGGTGATCGCTTCTTGGAGGGGTGCGTAAAACTAGAAACCATCGACTTGAATGCGATGACCAATCTTTCTTCTATTGGTGATTACTTCTTGTTTGGGTGCGAAATACTAGAAACCATCAACTTGAATGCGATGACCAATCTTTCTTCCATTGGTCATAACTTCTTGAAGGGGTGCAAAAAACTAGAAACCATCAACTTGAATGCGATGACCAATCTTTCTTCCATTGGTGATTACTTCTTGTTTGGGTGCGAAAAACTAGAAACCATCGACTTGAATGCGATGACCAATCTTTCTTCTATTGGTGATTACTTCTTGTCTGGGTGCGAAAAGCTAGAAACCATCAACTTGAATGCGATGACCAATCTTTCTTCTATTGGTGATTACTTCTTGTCTGGGTGCGAAAAGCTAGAAACCATCAACTTGAATGCGATGACCAATCTTTCTTCCATTGGTGATTACTTCTTGTTTGGGTGCGAAAAACTAGAAACCATCGACTTGAATACGTTGACCAATCTTTCTTCCATTGGTGATGGCTTCTTGGAGGAGTGCGTAAAACTAGAAACTGTCGACTTGAATTTAAAAAGAAAAAAAAAAGAAGTCGGTGTTTAGAAAAGAAGAGGGGAAAAAAGAAGAAAAAAGAACACCCTGGCGCTGAGAAACATCTTTGTGGAAAAACCAACGGAAAGCAATCCAATACCTCAAAGACACCGGGGACCTGCCCCCCTCCGCAACAACTCCACAACAACCATCTAACCTGCTGAAGTAGCATGCCGATCAGAAGGCGGCTGAGGCACTTGTCATTTAATCAGAATCCCGAGATCCCATCCCTGATCCCCAAATAGAGAGTGTACAATCCTGTTTCTCGCGGAAACAGAGAACCTACCCCCTCCCCACCACAGCACCCGACCAATCAGATGCAGCAGTGTGAAAAAAAAAGCCCCCCTCTCCCCAAACAAAACAAACAAACAAACATTTCCCCACCCCCGATAACGTATAATGAAGAAAAAATATGGGGGGGAAAGGATTCTGAGGTCCGGCACCCTTAGTAGCCAAAAAAAAAAAAGGAATAAAAAGAATTTTATCATTAAGAATTTTTTATTTTTATTTTTATTTTATTTATTCCTTGTTTTCCCTAAACAATGTTTTGGTCAAAACGTTCTTTTTAGGGAAGGAAAAAAAAAAAAAAAAAAAAAAGGAATAAAAAGAAAGAGAAGAAAGCAATTGATTGTCTGCCTCTCTTCTCCCTCTCTATTTTTATTTTTATTTTAATTTTATTTTATTCACAGGGTGCCCCAACCGGCTTCCTTTAAATCATCGAACATTTTTATTTTTATTTTTATTTTTATTTTTATTTTTAATCTTAGTTTTAAATTGTGTTTTATTTTTAGTTTTATTTTTAATTTTTTTTTTATTTTGTTGTTTCTTTTTCTTATTTTTCTTTCTATCAGCAACGGTAGAGACGAGGGAGCATCACAGAAGATCAGCATGGGTGCGGCAAAGAACCACCTAAGAAAAGCCAGAAGGCGGGAAATACTAGCAGGGCTGAAAGACGTACAATAGGTGGACAGGTGGAACAGAGGCATCAGAGCACCAAAGAAGATGGAAGGGCTGAACAGGAAGGAAGAAGTGCTGATCAGCCAGCTGAAGACTGGGCACCATGACCTGCTGAAGGTGGGATACACCGAGCAGCGAATTTGCGTGAAGTGCTGCCCCAACACGAAGCGAACCCTCCAACATCTCTTCCTAGACTGTCCGTCATCCAAAGCAAGCAGGGACAAACACTTCGACACCCTGACGCTGAGACATCAAGTACCTTGAAGACCGGGAACCTGCCCCCCTCCGCAGCAACCCCGTAACAACCACATCCCTGATCCCCAAGAGTGTACAATCCTGTTTCTCGCGGAAACAGAAAACCTACCTATCTACCCCCCACCACAGCAGACACTTCCAACCCATGTGATGGCAAAGAACGATGAAGGGAAGACGGCTCTCGATCTTGTCCCCTCTGATGACAGCGACAAGGCCAAGGCGATGCGATACCTGTTGGAGGACCCGAGTCTCGCTCATGATCTGGAGCTGTTCGAAAGTGGGAGGGAGCTGAGCGACGTCAGCAGGCTTCCTGTTGTTCAACTGATTTCAAAGTGTTGAATCTATTTTAAGACGATAGCACGATCGGTGCCGATCAAGGCAGAGCCACACCACCCAGTATAGTGTGAATGGAGAAAAGGAAACAAGATAAAGAATTTACCACGTCTTCGTATTTCTAAAATATAAAAAGGATAGAAAACACAAACGTCCGATCTTCGCGTCCCCGAAGGTCACCCACTCGATCCTAGAGGAACAAATGCGAACGCATTGCATCCTCAACAACTCGCTAGTTGGTTTCACGCCCAAGCTGCTGAGAAGATACTACGACGGGCCTAAGGCACTACCACGACAGAAGGGATCAAACACTAGAGGGATGATGCGTACGAAACAGCACTTCACCGGGCCACTTCGGAGGAGGTGGCGGCTGTTCTCTTGAGACACAATGCAGATGTCAACGCAGAAGACGGTGACAGTGTTCCTGTCATTCACCATGCAGCACATTGGGGGCATCTTGTTGGCAAGCTTTCTGTACTTCTGAAACACAATGCAGATGTGAATGCGAGAGACTGGGATGGAAGGACGGCTCTTCATGGCTCGTATGTTCACCCCTCTGCTGTACACCTTCTTCTTGAACAACATCGAGGCAAAAGACAACAGGGGAGGAACACCCCTTTTCGTGGCTAATGTTTTAGAGGTGGCGGAAGCACTTCTTGAGCACAATGCTGATGTGAAGGCGAGGGACAATAGAGGGAACACGTGTCTGCACTACGCTGTGTTAAGACATGGGATCGAAGTGTTACCCGCTCTGCTGAGACACAATGCAGATGTGACGGCAAGGAACGATGACGGGAAGACGGCTCTCGATCTTGTCCCCTCTGATGATGAGGACATTACCAAAGCGATGCGATACCTGTTGGAGGACCCGAGTCTCGCTCATGACCTGGAGCTGTTCGAAAGTGGGAGGGAGCTGAGCGACGTTAGCAGGCTTCCTGTTGTTCAACTGATTTCAGAGTATAGCAGAAGACAACGGCAAAGATGAAAGATGGCAAGAGGACACCGAAGAGACCACCGACAAGCCACCGACTAACCGTCTACCTAGCAAGCCATTCAAAGCAGCAGGAAAAGGACAAATAAGGTGTAAACAAATAGAAGAAAAAGAACAGAAAGAAATAAATAAAAGCAGAAGAACGTAAGCCCCAACAACCCTCGTTCCTGTTCGTCCCGGGTATGACGTTAAACTGCGTCCGCCGACGCATTTGGGTCAACATTCTCTGATGACCAAGCCGTCTTTTTCCGTTTCTTCTCCCCTTCTCTTTGTTATGTTATTTTCATTATTCTTTCTGGCGATAGACTGATACGGGCCATGGAAGCAACCTCTGCTTAATTCCTGGTACGTGGGAGGCTCCTCTTGAGGATGTCAGTCACCTTTTCCCTTTTTTACTCGACTCTCTGTTTTCGTATGCAGTATTTATTCTTTCCCACCCCTTTCTATCTATTTCTTCGCTTCTTCATCCTAACTTAAAACCATTTCAGCAACCCCCCCCCCCCCCCCCCCCACTAGGGCTATTGAAATGGTTTTAAGTTAGGATGAAGAAGCGAAGAAATAGATAAAAAGGGGTGGGAAAGAATAAATACTGCATACGAAAACAGAGAGTCGAGTAAAAAAGGGAAAAGGTGACTGACATCCTCAAGAGGAGCCTCCCACGTACCAGGAATTAAGCAGAGGTTGCTTCCATGGCCCGTATCAGTCTATCGCCAGAAAGAATAATGAAAATAACATAACAAAGAGAAGGGGAGAAGAAACGGAAAAAGACGGCTTGGTCATCAGAGAATGTTGACCCAAATGTGTCGGCGGACGCAGTTTAACGTCATACCCGGGACGGAAACCATGTTGGGAAAGCAGAAGGGAAGTTAAGAGTCAAGAAGTGGAAAAGGAAAAGGTGGAAACTAAAATCATAGGGTGCGAGGTCTGTGAGACCCTGCATAGCCTATCGCCCTCGTAGCACGCCGGGCCGGCACTCCTACATTGCGTAGGGTCGTCTCCAGTAGTTCCTAGTTGTAGGAGTTCAGCACAGTCGACCACTGTGACTCGCTGTAGTAGAGGGTCCCTGCCCCCACGAAGTCAGCGAGTAGGGCTGCCACAGTCGGATACGACTTGTCCTTGAACCCTTGGGTCTGCAACCGAAAGCCCTGTTCCTGGCGGGAAGCGTAGAGCCACGTCGAGTCATAACAGACCAGCAGACACGGGATCGCGACGCGTGTGTCGAGGGGGACCGTGACCATGGGGGTCTCACCCAGGAAGTGTGTGCAAGCCCTGGACATGCAGCTGAGGTCAAAGACGGCCTCGCCCTGGGAAAGGAAGCCCAGGTGTCGAAGCTCATCCAGGTCCTCAGGGCCGTCGACGTCTGCTTCCCTGGTGAGCCTCTTAAGGGCGACAAGTCCAGTGACTCTGGTGTTCGGCCTCGTCGCGGCGAGATCCCGTTTGGCCGCGGGAAGGGCGGGGCCGTCTTCGGGTTCCGGGCGTTTGTTCCTCTCCCCGTTGTAGGTGAGCAGGAGAGGGGTCCTCCCTGGAGTCCTAGTCTCGTCACCTCTTGGGGCCTCGGAACCGAAGAGTGGGTGTTTCCAGCCGCCTTGGGCGAAGAACTCCGACCACCACTGTTGCTGGCAAGAAACGTTTCCGTTTCCGTTCCCGTTCCCGTTCCCGTTTCCGTTTCCATACTTTTCAAAATTCTTATGGAAACGCGTTTCCTTCTTAAGGAAACATAAGGAAACGTTTCCGTTTCCGTTTCCGTTTCCGTTTCCCTTTTTTTCAAAAAATGCATGGAAACGCGTTTCCATGCCAGCATAGCAGCGAGCCCCCACTTGCATCAATAGGAAAAGAAAGAAAAAGAAAAAAGAAAGAAAATGAAAAGAAAGAGGTCAGATGAAGGAATGAACGATATGACAGTGTTCGTGAAGACTGGAGGCGGGGTTCACGATGTGGAAGTGTTGGGAAAGGACCTATACAAGAAGGTGGGGTGTGCTGCTAGTTTAATCGAAACCATGAAAGGAAGCGAAGGACCATCGGCAGTGACGCTGCAGGCGAGGCTCCCCACCTCTGAGACCATCAGCATTGAGGCAGTGGCTTCGGAGGAGATGAAGAAGGTGAAGGAGAGGATCGCATCGATGGGAGGGTTGGATGTGGACAGCTTCACCCTCACCTTCGATGGGGAGGTGGTGGCGGCGACGGCTGCTGACGACGGCGGTGGACAGCTTGTCGGAGATCTTCCTTTTGAGGATGGAAGCATGCTTGAAGTGGTGGTGAGCAAGAGGCAGGCGGCTCTGTTGAAGCTTTCAGAGATAGGGATCGAAGTGAAAGGAAGGAAATTGTACAGGACACTTGATGCCTTTTCCGATTTGATGAGCAAGGGGGACGAAATAGCAGATGAGAAGATGTGCGAGGTTGTGAACCTTCTCCTGGATGCTGGGGTGAGTGGTGGGGAGGAGCAGGCCCTTCACATGACGGCCCAGCACAATCTTCCTTCTTGTGTGGATGTCCTCTTGACTCGCACTTCTGTGGACGTGAATTCAGAAGTAGAGCTTACTGACGATTGGGGTGAAACCCATACAGCACTTCACCGGGCCACTTCGGAGGTGGCGGCTGTTCTCATCTCGAGACACAATGCAGATGTCAATGCAAGAGACAGGGAAGGTGTACCTGTCATTCACTATGTAGCACGTTGGAGTTCGTTGGGCAAGCTTTCTGTACTTCTGGAGCACAACGCAGATGTGAATGCAAGAGACAAGAGAGGAAGGACGGCTCTTCATGTCTCCTCTGCTGTGGTTCACCTGCTACCAAAGGTTCACCTGCTTCTTGAACACAAGGCGGACATCGAGGCAAAAGACAACAAGGGAAGAACACCCCTTTTCTCGGCTAGTACAGAGCCAGCAAAGGCACTTCTTGAGCGCAATGCTGATATGAGGGCAAGGGACAATAGAGGGAACACGTGTCTGCACCACGCTGTTAAAAGAAGAATGTTCGAAGTGTTACCTGTTCTGCTGAGACACAATGCAGATGTGACGGCAAGGAACGATGAAGGGAAGACGGCTCTCGATCTTATCCCTTTTGATGGCAGGGACAAGGTCGAGGTCAGGGCGATGCGACACCTGCTGTTGCAGAACCTTCAGCAACTAGGGCGAAACACTTCGACACCCTTACACTAAAACACATCATTGGGAACATAGGGTGGTCCTCAAGTACTTAGGTAAGGAAAAAAAGAAAGGTGGGATATCCCCTAGCGACATTCTTTTTTATAATAGATTCATTCAACTTCAGGTATCCCAGTGTCTCTTTTTTATTTTTTCGTTTACTTTTTGCTTCTTCTCCATAGCTTACTTTTTTAAAAGGATACCACATAACCATGAAGGGCAGTGAAGGACCATCGGCAGTGACTTGAGGCAGTGGCTTCGGAGGAGATGAAGAAGGTGAAGGAGAGGATCGCATCGATGGGAGGGTTGGATGTGGACATCTTCACCCTCACCTTCGATGGGGTGGTGGTGGCGGCGACGGCTGCTGACGACGGCGGTGGACAGCTTGTCGTGTAGGCTCCTCTTGAGGATGTCAGTCACTTTTTCCCTTTTTATCCATTTTTTCGCTTCTCTATTCTGACTTAAAATCATTTCAATAACCCGTATGCTAACTACTTCGTTCCTATCATAGTGAATTGTTTTTTGTTCTATCTTTTTTATTTTCTTTTATTTTTTTCCGAACTCTGATTTAATCAGGACAAAAAAAAAGAAAAAGAAAGAAAACAAAAGAACCATGAGCTTCTCGAGGTACATCGGCAGGAAGACCATCGCCAAGGCAGCTGTGCTCTCCGTCTTGTGGGGTGTGTGCCTGTATTTCGTGGTGATCTCCGTCCCGGGTATGACGTTAAACTGCGTCCGCCGACACATTTGGGTCAACATTCTCTGATGACCAAGCCGTCTTTTTCCGTTTCTTCTCCCCTTCTCTTTGTTATGTTATTTTCATTATTCTTTCTGGCGATAGACTGATACGGGCCATGGAAGCAACCTCTGCTTAATTCCTGGTACGTGGGAGGCTCCTCTTGAGGATGTCAGTCACCTTTTCCCTTTTTTACTCGACTCTCTGTTTTCGTATGCAGTATTTATTCTTTCCCACCCCTTTTTATCTATTTCTTCGCTTCTTCATCCTAACTTAAAACCATTTCAGGTGCCTGTATTTCGTGGTGAAGCTGTCCACAGAGTTCAGCAGCACGGGGCGGAAGAACACAGCCAATTTGAAAATGGAGAGGGTGAAGACTATGGAACCACCGTTTTTCATGATATCTACCCAGGTGCCGGTTGGAGGGTGCAGGTACAGACTGAAGAAATGCGAATTTGTACAGGACACGGGCAGCGCGAATTTCACCAGAACAGACTGCAGCCCGGCCGTTCTCGAAAAAAGCTACCAGACAAAAACCTCCCTCCTCAACGCCACCATAGCCAGGGAGCTGGGCGTGCTGTTCAGCTCTCCATTTGATATGTTGAACCTGCAGTTCGATCTAGTCCACAGTGGGAATAGTTCCGTGGCGATGAACCCTCAGGCCTGTGGTCTCACAGATCCTGATACACATGAAAGATCACAATTCGTCCTACCCATCGGGGACCATGTGGCCATAGGTGCGATTGAGCGGAACGATGCAAACATGGATCTGAACCGGTTCGGTGTGCCTTCGTACATAGGGTACGGGCAGATGGCACACTTCACCTTCTCCCTCGAGCAGGAGATCTTCATCGGGAGCAGCAAGCCTCAGAACACCACCACGTTCGGACTCTCGCAGTTTCCGAAGTACCCGGACCACAACGAGTTCGAGCTTCGCATCAGCGCTGCGTCGTTTCTCGTCCGCCGTATTGTTCACAAGGAAGGCCAGTCGCTCATCGACCTCATGGGAGGGATCTTCGGGTGGGTCGGTGTACTCACAGGAGCGTGTATCCACAGTCTGTTCTCCACCGTTGTCGACATGGCCACGAAGCCCAAGAACGGACGGCAGAAACAAGTTAAAGAAGCCGACGACGAAAGAAGCGGCTTGAACTATGCCATTCTAGAAGAGGAAAGGTGCAAATCGGTTTCTTCCCTTCCTGTTCACCAGATATGAGTTATAATTCTTTAGTCCGGTCGATGGCTCGATAGTCACTAGTTCCATATCCGTTTAAGAAGTTCCATTTTCTTCGGTCGAGGGGTATTATTCGACTCTCTGTTTTCGTATGCAGTATTTATTCTTTTCCACCCCTTTTTATCTATTTTTTTCGCCTATTCTGACCTAAAATCATTTCAGGTACCACGTTTTTTCGTCGCAGCTAACCAGCGTTATTCAAAGAAGAAAAAGAAAAAGGTTAGGTTTTAGTTTTTTTTTTTTTTTTTTTTTCTTGGGAAGAATTCAAAGAAGCCCTCTCCCTCTCACCTTCCTCTCCTTTTTTTTTTTTTTTTTTTTTTTTTTTGCTTGAACAAGAAAGACAATATAATTGATGAATTATTATTGCTAAGAAGAGCAGTGGTAGCATTGATGGGCTTATCCTTCTACAGCTTAACCCCCCGGCTGTGCACAAACAACAATCAACTGATTCTTTTTTATTATTACGTCGGACCCTGGTATTTTTTTTGAAAGGGTGGTCCTCAAGCGGGATGTTCCCTTAAACATCGCCTTTTATGTTGATTGCACACGGTTCTGAGACAAGGTGGGTCAAGTTTTTTTTTTCAACTTATACAGGGCGCCGCCAACACCGGCCTCCTTTAACTCATATATATATATATTTTTTTTTTTTTTTCTTGTTTTTAACAATATTATTGTCGAGACTAAAAAAAAACTAGTTGATGGCAGCGTAATGAGCTATTTTATTTAAAGAAAATGTCAAGGGTTGAGTTCGATCTAGGGAAGGCCAAGTGGACAGACGTCGAGACATCAAACACGGCCGCAACTGTGTGTTCTTCCCCTCGTGCGCACAAACAAAATGAAGCGCCAAACTAGTTTTTTTTTTTTTTATTTGGAGATGAGAACAAGGGGGCGTCTCACAAAGGTTACCCGTGCGCGTTGTCTTTTTTTTTTTTTCTCAGAAAAATAAACTCCCTTGGATGAGGTAAATACCTTATTAACTCCTCCCCGGTTTTTAATTTAATGAAACCACCCCCCCCCCCCCTTCTTTTTTTTACCATTGTTTTCTTTTTTTTGCATTTGAGATTTTACTCTTTGTGCAAAGAACACAATTTTGTATCAATTTGAAGGGGAGGAAAAAAGAACCGAATTTCTATGCCCCCCCCCTCCCCCCACTGGGCTATGCTGACAAGAAACGGGGAAATGTTTCCAAGGAAACGTTTCCGTTTTCCGTTTTCCGTTTCCTTATTTCTATGCTCCCCCCCCCCCCCCCCCCCCGGCTATCTAACTTTCTGTTCTCACTGCTTGTTCTAGTTTAAAGCAGAAATCTGTTTCTTTTTTTATTTTATTTTATTTTTTTTTTACGGTTTTCTGTACTCCTTGTTTTTCGGGGGTAATTGAAACTTGAAACCTACTCCTTTCTTCTGCTTTGTTTCTTTTTTTTTTTTATATAAGTATTTTGTGTTTTAACGAAGCACTGCTCGAGTTCTGCTTACTTTTCTAGAGCAGAAAAAAAAAGAAAAAGAGCAGTGTGGCTAGCATGCAGTATTTATCCCAGCAGGATTCCTATCGTGTGCACAATACAAAAAAAAAGAAGAATGCTGTTACAGCATTTTTTTTTTCTTTCTTTTTTTTTTTTTTTTTTTTTTTTTTTTTTTTTTTTTTTTTCGTACAACGGCATAATGAAAAACAAAAAAAAAAAAAAAAAAAAAGCAAGAAAAAAAAAAAAAAAAAAAGATGGGGTGCGCAAAGTACATCACACGGCAAACGGTTTTGAAAGCCACCGTTCTCTCCCTGCTGTGGGGGGTCTGCGTCTACTTCGTTGTGAAGCTCAGCCACGAGTACCAAGAAACAGGGCAGAAGAACACCGTGTCTTTTAGTATTATAAGAGAAGACGCAATGCAACCACCCTACATGCTGACCGCCACAAGGGTCCCGAGAGACGTGTGTAGGTTCAAACTCAACAGGTGTGAATTCACAAAGGATTCCGGCAGCGTGAACTCTTCTGTGATAAATTGCAACGCTGCTGTATCCGACAAAAAGTACACTATAGAAACGTCACTTCTGAACGCGACGAAGGCGAGGGAGCTGGGGGTGTTGTTTAAATCCCCTTTTGACGACCTGACCCTGTTGTACGACCTGGTGTACGTTAAAAACGGTACCTTGGCGTCTCCCAAGGCATGTGGGTTGGTTGACCATACTAGCGTCGCTCGCGGTCGTGAGACGGAACTGGCACAGTTCGCCGTTCCCATAGGTGATCAAAGTATAGTAACATCTATTGAGACCAACGACCCAGACCTGGACCTCAGGCGTATAGGTGTGCCTTCGTACATAGGGTACGGGCAGATGGCACACTTCACCTTCTCCCTCGAGCAGGAGGTACTTATAGGTGCCCCTGCTCAAAATACGACTAGGTTCGGTTTATCGCAGTTTCCGAAGTACTCCCAGCAAGATGCTCTCGAGCTTCGCATCAGCGCTGCGTCGTTTCTCGTCCGCCGTATCGTTCACAAGGAAGGCCAGTCGCTCATCGACCTCATGGGAGGGATCTTCGGGTGGGTCGGGATCCTCACAGGTGCGTGTATCCATAGTTTATTCACCAATGTAGTCGATATTGCCGAGAAGGCCAAGAAGGAGAAAGAGAAACAAGCTCGCAAAGCAAAGAATAAAGAAGTCTTTGAAAACCTCGGGGAGGCGATGGTCCCCCTGAAGGAGGTTCCTTCTTCTCTCCCCTCAGTTGCCATTTACCACATATGACCACTTTCCTTTTTTTTTTTTTTTTTCGAACTTTGTTGTCTCGAAGATCCTCCTGGTTACATTAGGGGACCAGCTATGGCTACACTGCTGCCCCTTTTATTCTTTTTTTTTTTCTTTTTTTTTTCAGTTCGTGAAAATTTGGATGGGGTCGGGTGGGCGTTTTCAAAAGGTTTAAAAGAAAAAGAGAAAAGAAAAAAAAAAAGAAGACAGGAGTGACGGCTCGTGTTCTGGGCTACGAAACTTCTGCTCCCTCCCCCCCTTTTTTTTTGGAACAAGTAAACAATCTTTTGAAAAAGAAATGTTACTTGCAAAAGAAGAAAAAAAAGGAAAATGAATAAAGAAAGAAGAAAAGAGTAAATCCGAGCTTGTCCGGTTTAGTCTCTACTTTAGGGGTGAAGACGGTTTGAACACTTAATCAATTAAACCTACCTTTTCTTTTTTTCCTTTCTCTTCTTTCCTTTTTTTAAGGACACGACGCGGAACGCAGAAGCTACAGCTAGGCCCCTGTAATCAGGTATACGATGCTTGTGCAGGGCGCCCTGCCACATACTGCAGGCACCTTAAATAGTCTCTTTCTTTCTTTCTTTCCCCCCTTCTTCTAGGTGCCTGCGGCTCTCACGCGGAGTTTGCATGTAGCATCGACTTTTTTTTCTTTCTCTTATTTTCTTTCATGATAAAAATAAAAAAAAGAAAAAGAAAAATTGTAACAAGAAACCCTGTCGTTTACTGCCCTCCCCTTTTTTTTCGCTCATCCCCCCCCCCCCCCCCATTCTTTTCCTTTTTGCTGAATGAGACACAACTGGTTTGGTTTTACACCTTCTGTAAATAAAATAAAAATAAAAATAATGAAAAGAAAGAAAGAAAAGGATCTGCAATCCCGTCCTCCTATATTTTTTTTAGTCAGCCGTAAGACGAGTCCCAGGCACAAATTGAAAAAGAAAAGAAAAGAAAGTGTGAGGATACTGAGGCTCCGCAAAGCGACTTTCTACGATAGAAATGCCCCAAATGCACGACTTTAATAGTTGTTTTTCTTTTTTGTTACTTTGACGTTAAAAAGATCGATTTTTTTTCTTCTTCCCCGGCCACCTATCTTGTTCCTATCTCCGGTCAAAGCGAGCTTCAAGAAGAGGCCCTGTTATACTTCATATTTTCTGTTCCTTCCTTTCCTCACGTTTTTTTTTTTTTTTTCTTTTTCATTCTTCTTAAAGCAGCCAAGCTGAGGCCGGCTGGACCACAAAGAGGAAAAAGGGAACAAGACAGGAACGGAGCTCTGGGAGATACTTTTCGCGTTGATAAAAGGACACCACTTCAACGCCCTTTCCCTGACCGACCCCAAAAGAGCAATTCAATTCGGCATTTTCGAAGAATTGAAGAACGCCCGCAAACCCGCATGGCGAGATGCCGAAAAAAGAGCAGCAGGCCCACAGGCAATGGACAATTTTTCTTTTTTTGCATGGACAAGAAATACAATATAAGAGTAGTGGTAGCATTGCTGGGCTTATCCTTCTACAGGTTAACCCCCCGGCTGTGTACACAACAAGCTATCGACTCTTTTTTGCATAGCCGTCGACAGGCACCCAACCCACGGGCAAGCTGCAGTCTGACGAGACCGGAAAGGTACCTCTCTGAGGAAAAAAAGAAACACAGGAGATATTGAAAGAAACCAAGAAAAAGACAAAATCATGAAACGAAGCGAAGGACCATCGGCAGACGCTGCAGGCGAGGCTCCCCACCTCTGAGACCATCAGCATTGAGGCAGTGGCTTCGGAGGAGATGAAGAAGGTGAAGGAGAGGATCGCATCGATGGGAGGGTTGGATGTGGACATCTTCACCCTTACCTTCGACGGTGTAGCGGTGGCGGCGGCGGCTGCTGACGACGGCGGTGGACAGCTTGTCGGAGGTCTTCCTTTTGAGGATGGAAGCATGCTTGAAGTGGTGGTGTGCAAGAGGCAGGCGGCTCTGTTGAAACTCTCTGGGGATCAAAGTGGGAAGGGACTTGTACGGAGTCTTACGTGACCTTGCAGATACGATTGACGAGGGACAAGATAATTGAAAGCTGTTCAGGTCTGGTCAGGGAGAACAAGATGTGCGAGGTTGTGAACCTTCTCCTGGATGCTAAAGTGAGCGGTGGGGAGGAAGAAGCCCTTCACATGGCGTAGGGAGCATTCTACGTTTTCTGTACTTCTGAAGCACAACGCTGTGAATGCGAGAGACAGGGAAGGAAGGACGGCTCTTCATAACGCTCGCGCCTCTGCTGTACACCTGCTTCTTAAACACAAGGCGGACATCGAGGCAAAAGACAACAAGGGAAGAACACCCCTTTTCACTAATGGTTTAGAGGTGGTGGAAGCACTTCTTGAGCACAATGCTGATGTGAAGGCAAGGGACAATGAAGGGAACACGTGTCTGCACAACGCTGTTAGAAATGGTTGGTTGAGGTAGTTCCTGTTCTGCTGAGACACAATGCAGATGTGACGGCAAGGAACAATGAAGGGAAGACGGCTCTCGATCTTGTCCCCTCTGTTGATGATGATGATGATCGTGGTGGTGACGCGTGTAATGCGATGCGATACCTGTTGGAGACTTCTTTGCTGGTTTAAAGGTAGCTGAAGCACTTTTTAAGCACAATGCTGATGTGAAGGCAAGGGACAATAGAGGGAACACGTGTCTGCACTACGCTGTTGAAAGAGGTTGGTTCGAAGTGTTGCCTGTTCTGCTGAGACACAATGCAGATGTGAAGGCAAGGAACGATGAAGGGAGACTGCATGAGTTCTCACGATTTGAGTCCTTTGCAGAATATTCAGTTCGTTGGGGACCGGTTTCTCTATTTTTGCGCTACTCTGAAGACTGTTGATCTGAGCCCCCTGCGCAATGTCACCACTGTCGGCTCCTCTTTTCTCGCCGGCCTCAGATTATTGACTTCTGTTGATCTGAGTCCTTTGCAGAATGTGACCAGGATGGACCACTGTAGTTTCATGTCTCATTGTGCTTCTTTAAGATCTATCGATCTGGGCCCCCTGCACAACACCTTTACTTCTGCATCCCGGGTGGACCATTTTCTCAAGGAATGCAAAGCTCTAACGACTGTGGATCTGGGTCTTTTGTGGAACGTTCAGTCAGTTGGCGATGGTTTTCTCCACAACTGCGAGTCTTTGAAAACAATTGATCTGAGCCCCCTTTGCAATGTCACCACCGTCGGCAGGTGTTTTCTTTCAGGGACCCCAGTGGAACACAGAGAGGATGTTGTGGAGTTCTCCAGACTACGGGCTTCAGTTGCGGCAACCTGTAAACGTGAAGCTGCTCCTGTGAGGAAGGAACAAAAGAAAAGTAAAGAGTGTTGCATCGTTTTCCTGAGGACACTGACTGAACAAAACAAGTCATCCCGGGCTACTGTCACCCTCCAACATCCACACAGACAGTTGCTTCTTGGGTGACGATTACGATTTTCTTTTGTTCCTTTTATTCGAATGCAGTATGGCAGGATGCTGGGTTTTATATCCTGAAAAAGAGCTACAAGCCACACGTCACAACAGAGAGAACGCTCGAACACGGCGAAGCACTTCGACACCCACCCATTCCTTTCCACCCCTTTTTATCTATTTTTTCGCTTCTCTATTCTGACTTAAAAACATTTCACCCACCCCTATCACTGAAGCACACCTCATGAGCAGTGTGGAAAAGAAGCCCCCCCCCCCCCCCCCCACCCACCCAAACGAACGTTTCCCCACCCCAATAACGTGATCAAAAGAAGAAGAAAGAGTACTGAGGTCCGGCACCCGCAGGGTAGCCAAAGAAAACGAAAAAAAAGAAAAGAAAAAAGAAAAGTGCAAAGTGCCAAACAACCAGCAAAGCTTGTGGAATGAGAGTACCCGGGCAGCTAGTGGGTGCGGCCTTAGCAGGTCGAAAAAAAAAAGGTATATATACTAGTTCACTGTGCACCGAGTAGTTCCCCTTTGAGTTGTTCTTTTTGAGCTTTCTTTTGTTTTGCGAGAACGCTCATCGTGGACATCGGGAAGAAGAGCTGCACACACCCTTTCTTCAAGGTTCGAGAGAAGGATTTCCTTGCTTTTTCAGGATGCATGAAGCCCATCTATTTATTTTTATTTTTATTTTTCTTTCTTTCAGTGTTTATGTGAGCCCCCTTTCGCAGTGTCGTCTCTTTTCTCTGTTGGTCCTTACAGGATGTGGCCAGAATGGTTAGGTTTTTCATTCTTTACTTTTTCTTGAAAAAACTAGTTTGGCGCTCCAGTTGTTTGTGCGCACGAGCGGCGTTGAATCGACGAGCCCACCGACTAGCCGTATACCTAGCAAGCTATTCAAAAGGCAGCAGGTAGAAAACAAATCAAGTGTAAACAAATAGAAAGAAAAAAAAAAGAAAAAAAAAAGGAAAGAAAGAAAAAATAACATAAACCCCAACAACCCTCTTCCCCCATGTGCATCAATAAAAAAAAAAAAAAAAAAAAAAAAAAAGAAAAGAGAAAAAAAAAGAATCCCGAGGACTGGAGGAAAAAAAAAAGAAAAAAAAATTAAAAAAAAAAAAGAAAAGCCATTAGCCAACTGTGGAAAGAGAATACCCTGCTAGAACAATAACACAGGCCGACACGAAAGCACGAACGTCTCAACACACTTCCGTTGGCTCCACACAGCCCCTGGCTAGACCAAGAGGAGGTGGAATTTAAAAAAAGAAAAAAAAAAAAGGGAACGTTGGCAACGTGTTTCGGGTTGACAAACTTCTCCAGGTTTTACCCGGCACGTACAAACAAGACAGCCGTGCAGTTCCCTTTTTAGTTTGGTTCAAGACCAATGCGGTTTACGCGCTTTTACTTTAATTTTGCCCGGACCCTCTCTTCAAAAAAAAAAAAAAAAGAAAAGGAACAAAAGGAATGATTCACTTTACATTTAGAGGGGAGGGGGGAGGGCGTTTTTTATATGGACCGGCACGTACAAACAACGGCCAGTTCCTCTTTTGCAAGAACGAGTCTTTGACTTGTCTAAACAAAAAAAAAGAAAAAGAATACTGTAAATCTTTACACAGGAAGACGCCTTGCAGCAACGAATGTTTAAGACGCGCGGATGTTTCCCCTCCCCCTATTTTCCTTTTTTATTTTTTATTTCTTAGCACCATAATCTGAAACGAAGAAACAAACAACAGGAATAAAGGGGGGAGGGAGAGGGAAGAGGGGAGGGAAGGGAAAAAGAAAAAAGAAACACACACAAGCTCAAAGAAAGAAATGGCATCGAGATCCCAATCAAACGGAAGACGATCGAGCTCGCAGCCCGGGTCGTTAAGGAGAGTAGCAGGAGGTTCACTATCGTCACCGTCACTCCACGCACGGGAGCCCAACGTCACAGCGCTGGATAAGGGAACCACAGGAACGAGCGGGAGCGCGGGCAGAGTAGTGCTGGCTTTCATGATAGGATGCTTCGGTACGTTCATGCTGACGAATCTGATGAAAGAGGACGAGATGCAACTAACGTTCAAACGGATGAAGGACAGGAGCAGCACGGCATCGAACAGGCCAACCTCACAGCAGCCCGAGGTCATCGAGGTTCTAAACCTCCTAGTAGCACTTGACCTCGAGGAGTACTCACCACTCATTGTGAAGAACAAGCTCACTCTCCGCGAGCTTTCCGGAAAGGACCCTGGCAACCCCGAATCCATACCAGGGATGAAACCATTTCACATGAGACGGCTGGTTACAGAATCCAAGAAGCGAGCCGGATCAACTCTGAACAACTCTCCGGGGGTCGAAGGCAGCGACGACAGGGAAATGGAAGATGTTCCGAACCCGCCGCTTACCAACGCTGCGGCAGCAACAACTGCAATAACACCGCAGCCGGCGGCTGCAACTGTTTCGACTGCGAAGCCGCGGATGCCAGGGGGAAGGGTACCGCCGTTGACCCGACCGACACTGGTGCCGATTCCAAAGCCGTCCCCTACACCGCCGCCTACATACGCACCGTCTGTAAAGGACACCAAGATCTGCGAATCTCTGGAAAGGTCGAAGGCACTGAGAACACAGTGGAACAGAGTAACCCACCACAGCCCCGTCAAAGTAAACGGCACGCTGAACGAGATACCAGCGTGTGTTGACACCGTCGTGGCATCAGCCGCCAAGACATCACCATTACAGGACACCGATTGGACAACTGAGAAGCACCCCGTTCTGAAGCCAGCAGGGGAAGGTCGTTATGCAACACAACAACTCACACTGCTGAAGGTGAAAGAGCTTCGCAGAAAGGGTGTCGTGGAACAGATGTACATAGATCACGATTTGAAATTCGTGTACTGTGTGATACCAAAGGCGGGCTGCACTACTTATAAAGCTTGGGTCCTCAACAACGCGGGTTTGTTCAAAGGCGGCAATGTCCACAACCGTGAGCTCTACAACAAGAAACGGATTCAAAACGGGCAGTACGTCACGGACGAAGAGATGCTGGAGATTTTGAACGGTGGGAAGTATTTTAAATTCTCCATCACCAGAAACCCTTATACCAGGGTGCTGGCTACGTATCTAGAGCGATACCATCAGTGTGAGAAGCAGGTCAGGCGTACCAAGAATGAATGTGACATGTGGAAGCGAGCCCTCATCAACAGGCAGACTGCCTCTAACCACAATTTACCTAGAGACAATAACACCTTCACAGAGTACCTTCAGATCATGAAGGACAACCCCACTCAGGAAGTTGATTTTCGCAACGCGCACTGGGTGTCTGGTGTACAGGTGTGTGGGCTGGACGAGTTGATATATGACTGGCTTGGGTATCTTGAGAATTCTAATGACCAAGAGCTGCTTTATACCATTACTGGGAGGAAGGCCGTTCCCAAGGAGAAGCAAGGTGGTCTGAGGCACTCCGAAGGGACGGCAAAGAAACTTTCCCACTACACGGAGCGGGCTAAGCAGCTTGTTGACGAGATTTACAGGAATACCGACATAAGCAGATTGGGATACTCCCCTGTCCCCGGGATGCCTTGAAAAAAAAGAAGAAAAAAGAAAATTGGGGGTGTGGGAGGGCGGGGGGGGGAGGGGTGTTTTTTTTTTTTTTTTTTTTTTTTTTTTTTTAAAAAAAGAAAATAGTGATAATGAAAAAAAAAAAGGAAAAAAAAAAAAAAAAAAAGAAAAAGAAAACGAGACTCACTTTTTATCTATCATCCCTTCTCTCTCCCCCCTCCGAACACCGAAAGAATTTGGGAGAATTTTGTTTTAAGGTTTTATTTTTTAAAAATGGTGTTTTTTTTAACTTACCCCCCCCCCCCCCTCCCGGAAGAGAAAAGAACAAAGATGAAAAAGGGAAGGGGGGGGGGGGGGGGGACAAGAGGGAGTTTCAAGGAAAGAAAAGAAAAAGGAGGGTTAGAGATAGAAGCTCTCTCCCCCTCCTTTACCTTTTATCACTTTTCGTCTTAAGGATCTTTTTTTTTTTTTTTTTTTTTTTTTTCCGGAACCCGTGCACAAGTGTGCACACACTACGATCCATCGGGAGGACAAAGGCGTTGATCGGATGGAACAGGAGGGCGATATTTGCATCACCGAAGACCAAGCATGTCCTAGAGGCGTTGAAAGGACAATGGGCAAGAGAAAGAAGGAAAAAGGCAGCCAGGCTGAAAGAAGGCCAGCAAGACCACCAAAGGAGGAGAAACCGCTGCTGAAAGGGGATAGGTAGAAGATTAGAACAAGGGGGCGTCTCACAAGGACTTCCTTAACTCATATTTATATAAATATTTTTTTTGAAAGTGTGAATCTTTGCTGCTCCTTTTTTTTTTTTTTTTTCCCCTTGTAGAATATTTTCTAAGGAAGTTTTTTTTTTTTTTTTTTTTTTTTTTGCTTTTTCTTTGAAAAAAAAAAAAAAGAAAAGAGAAAAAGGAAGAAAAAAAAAAAAAGAGAAACAATAGTAGGTTTTGTTATAAATTGTACTAGAAAAGAAAAAGAGGAAATCTATGAGAGGTCCGTTATTTCAGATTTTTCTTTAGCGCAGAGGAGGGAAGGAAATGAGCATCGGGAGGTGGCCGGCTAGACTACCGAAGAGGAAAGGCTGCTTGGTTCTTTTAACCATCTGCAACTTTGCACAAGAAACGGAAAGTTCTTTTTTTTTTTTTTTTTCAGAAAAAAAACAAGAAAAAGAAAAGAAGAAAAGAAAGAAAAAAAAAAAATGAACCCACAAAAAAGAAAGCCGAGAAAAGGAAGAAAAGTAATTTTTTTTTCTATGTCGGTATTCCTGGGGGTTCGTTTTTTTTTTTTCTTTTTCTTCTCTTCTTTCTTTTCTTTATTTTTGCTCATTTTTTTTTTATTTGCGGTGGGGAAACCGTTTTTTTTTTTTTTTTGGTAGATAAGTGGAGACAAGGGGGACGTTCCAAAACAGGAACCTCCTTTATCTCATCTCTTTTTTTTTTTTTTTTCTTGGGAAAACCAACATACACGGTAACCAAATAACTTTTTTCCACGGTTCACGGTAACCTACACCTTTTTTTCCACTTTTTACTGTAACCACCAACAATTTCCCTTATGCAACCACTAACTTTTTTTTTCCACCGTCCACAGTAACCTCCGACATTTTTTCGCCTCATTGGGGTTTGGTACGAAATGTAGCGAGGGGGGCAAAACATGATGTCATAGCAAAAAAAAAAGGAAAAAAAAGACCTTTTAAGAGAAATGGGTGACTACCCTGAAGGCTGGGACTACTCCTCTTTGCTGGCCTGCCTATCTGTGACTTCGTGACAACAGGGGGGCTTGAGGGCGAGGGGTGGAGAAGTACATCAGACGCCAGATTACCTCGGCTTTGGCTTTAAATCGTCTTTGGAAATCGCCCTTGCCAACTTCCAGGAGAAATTCTTGGTGTCTTTTTCGAGCCCTGGTTGTGCCTACACGTTTTTCCAAAGTGCACACACACCTCCACCGTGGACGTTGGAAAAAAAAAGTTGTGGGTTTCCGTGGACGGTGGAAAAAAAGTTCTTACTTACATGGTTTAGTGGAAATAAAAATAGGTTACCGTGGAGAGTGGAAAAAAAGTTGTGGGTTACCGTAAACAGTGGTGGAAATTCTGCTTACAGACTTGAGTGGAAAAGAAGTTATTTGGTTACCATGTACGTTGTTCTTCTCTTTTTTCTTTTTTTTTTTTTTAAGGTTTCTTCTTTTGTATTTAACAGGTGCTCGGTTTCTTTTTCAAAAGACAAAAGGGAAGAGTAGCTAGACGTGCTGCTGTTGAGAGGGAGGAATCAACAAGTAGAAAAGAGCAAAACGAAAATAAAAACATGCACTCATCTTCTGATTCTTATACCGTGTGCATGGTCAGAATGCTAAGGTCCGTCTCTTCTTTTTTGTTTGAACAAGAAAGAGTAGTACAAACAACGGCGAGTTCCTCTTTTTTTTTTTTCTTTTTTGCTTAGGACTATCCTCGACGCGGGAGGCCTTTTTGGGGGTTGTGTAGATAAGGAACAAGAAAAAGAAAAAGAATAAAAGAAAAAGAAAAAAAGATGAAAGTGTGATTTCTTTTTTTTTTTACCCCCCCTTTTTTTTTTCCCTGAATACTTGCGGGAAATGAATCCAAAAAGAGAATACCCATGTCACAAAAGGTGCTAGAACAATAACACAGGCCGACACGAAAGCACGAACGTCTCAACACGGTGGGGTCGGTCTGGCTAGACCAAGAGGAGGTGGAATTTAAAAAAAAAAAAAAAAAAAAAAAATCCCCATCAGTATCTCTTTTTTTTTTTTTTTTTTTTTTCAAAAAAGAAGATGTACTCCGCCTTCGCGCCCAGAGGGAACACAACAGCAGAGTACCTAGAGGAGCATGATGTGGTGGACCTCTTCGAGAACCTGTTGGTCGCGGTGCTTCGCGAGAAACCTGTGAACCCAATCTCGTGGATGGCAGGCTTCATGGAAGAACAAGTGGGCGGGCAACGAGGGCTACGTACTCTGGACCCCAAGGAACCACCGACAGGCCTGTTTGGAGTGGCAGGGAAAACAGGGAGAAAGCGCAGCGAGGTGCTTGGCCTGGGCCTGCCAGAGTCGGAATGGGGGAACCTAGTTGACGAGTGCAGCAATTCTGAAGCGTCGTCATCCGCAAGCGGGATTGTGTTCGTCCAGCGGCATCCCATGCTTGTCACACCACGAAACGGTGGCTCGTTTGCCAACAGCAACAGTAATCACAACAGCCACAGTCTCAGCTTTACGTCAGGGTGTGTGAATTTTTACGATTTGAAGTTGCGAGAGGTGCCCGCGCAGATATTTTCGCAGTCGAAGGTGGACATTGTGAACTTGGATCTGTCGAGCAACGACCTGACGGTACTCCCAAATGAGATAGGTGTACTCCAGCATCTCGAGCATTTAAACGTCAGCAGTAACTACCTCACGAGCCTTCCCGCGGAGTTGGCGAACATCGCGTTCCTCCACACGTTAGCCGCTTCTGACAACAGCATCGCAAGCTTGCCGGAGGAGTTCAAGGAGATGGATCAGCTGCGGGTTCTAAACCTCGACTGGAACGACCTGTCAGTATTCCCTGCAGTGCATCATGAATTAGAGTCTCTTCGGCTAATCGAGAATCCGAATTTAACAAGTTTCCCTGATGTGTCAGTACTTCGAAAATTCTCGAATCTGTTCATAAACATAGACAACACACCGAAGCTCGCGAATCAGTGGAAGAACATGCCTGTGGGCAGTATATCCTGCACGATAGAGTGGAACTGTGTGTACCCGGACGAGATTATGCCAGGGCTGTTCTTGGGTTCTCTGCGAAGCGCGCAGCACCCACGTGTGTATACCGACCTTGGGATAACATATCTTGCTAGCATCGGGCGCGAGCTTCGGGTTGTGAAAGCGGAGGGCATGAAGCATTTGAAACTGAACGTGGACGACATCTCAGGATGCAATTTAACATCCGTGTTCAACGAAGCCCACGAGTTCATCGAGCAGGCACTCAGCAGCGGGACTGCTGTTCTCGTGCACTGTTTCAAGGGCCAGTCGAGATCCGCCACTATCGTTATTTCGTATGTTTTTTTTTTTTTTTTTTTTTGTGTTTTTTTGTGTTTCTGTACTTTATTGGTGTCCGACCGTGCCAATAAAGTCAATAGGTAATACGGTTTGTAAAGAAAGAAAATTGAAAGAAAGTTGAGAAAGCAGATCGCAGAAAAGAGAGCTAAAAGAGGGTAAAAGAAGACATTGAAGTTGACAAGAAGTGAAAAAAAAAAAAAAGAAAAAAAAAAAGGAAGCAGAGGACAGCACGAGCAGCATGGAGAGACTGCGGGCGGGGTTACGCGGGTACGGCCTGGGGCTGGAGGGAGGAGCCGGAGAGCTGTACGCGGTGGCGGGGTCGAAGGCGGGAAAGAAGGGACATGAGGTGCGGCGCCTCTGGGCGGAGCTGCGGGGCAACGACAAGGAGTACACGAAGCTCCTTGAGGAAGGCACAGACTACGACGAGTAGCGGGTTTGCGGGTTTGCGCAGACCTGGTCTGTGTGCTGTGGCTAGGGCCACGCAGATGGACATCAACATCGCCACCTTCTCAGGGACACCTTCATCGTCTACCCGGTGCCTGGGAAACCGAAGAAGGGACAGAAGCCGGTCCACATCGCCTTCGACGGGAAGTCCTTCTACGTCGTCATCGAGCCGAGGACACCGTCGGCACTGAAAGGGGTGACAGCTACGGACTTCACCCCCCCAAAAGTAGGGGTCCCCGTAGCGGATGGTCAGAAGAAGGCGTGGACGGTGGTCGGCAAACCACAACGGAAAGCAAGGACGACGAAGAAGGAGGAAAGGGCGTGGAAGCTAGAAAGTGGCCAGTACAACGTCCCTTTCGTAACGTGGGAGGAGTTACTAGAGGGCAAGGACGGGGTAGCGATGGCCAGTGAAAAGTGCGTGGAGGAGGCTGCAGGTCAGGAGTGGACGGGGAACAAAGCCTTATTGCTGAAGAAGGACGGTGAAGGAAGACACAAGCACGACATCGTTCTGCAAGATGGGAAGGCATACTCCAACAGACGGATGTTCGTGCTATTACTATCCGGAAAAATAGAACGCGTCACAAGGGAGGACACACGGGACGTAAAGTTAGGGGAGCACTACAGCAGGGCGGCGGTAATCATACCGAAGGCATATGTACCTTCTTCACTGTGGGAGACGGCGGCGACCGCCAAGGAAGTGGCTGACAGAAGTCCTCAAGTTCGAGTCTATAATAGCAGTGTCCAAGGTGTCGAGCGGCCCGAACCCCCACGTAGACGCACTGGTGACGTTGCCGAAGGTCGAGCTCGCCAACATGGTAAAGGGGTCCGGAAGCAAAGGGGTCTTCATCAAACCAAGGGATGGCAAGCCGCAACCAGTTGCATGGCTGCCGAAAGAGACCACGCTGGAACAGGCGCTGAGCTTCGGCGAGGGACACGGCCTGGCCCTGAGGGACCGACGGGAGACTAGGTGTCAGAACCACAGAAGAAGGGAAGATTCCACTGCTTAGCCGAATACTCGGAGAGGAGACGAGGAAGAGCGGGCAACACGGGGAGCCGATGTGGAGACTCTCGGGGCTCTACCGGGGAAGTGCAGGTGCGACACATCCTGCGAGCCATAGGATGGAATGGCGTGCCTGTGCGCGGCAGCTGGGCGGGCAGCACGAAGTGCTGGCTGATACGAGGACCGCAACCGCCGACGACATCCCTCCGTATTACGGGACCGCAGGGGGACGTTCTGCATTGCAGGATTGCTCAGGATGAGGGACCACCACCGAACGGTAAGCCGAGGACAACCCAGGTGTGGGGCAGGGCGGCGACACCGGGAAAGTCGTTCCTGAACGCTCTCAAGAATGGCCCGACACAGGGGGGACCACGGCCCAGCACAAGCGACCCCGCCCGACACGGAAAGCAATCGGACTCAAAGCAGACAGGACCACGCCCCAGCACAGGTGGTGCCTCGACTGAGAGAGCGCAGAAGACAAAGACAGCGGAGAACAAACAACAAGCCTCTGCAGTGGAAGACAGGCAGTTCCCCGATCTGTTTGGACATCATGTCCATTTGCGCCGCCATTTTCTGGACTTCCCTCTCCAGTCGGGCGTTTTCCTGCCTTAGCCTCTCTACCTCCGCTGTAGGTTTGACCTCCGGTGTCGGTCCTCCCGCGATCTTTTTAAGGGCGCGCTTGATGGCGGTGAGCCTGAGAGCGGGCCGGCTCCCCTTGGACAGACCTTCGCACAGAAAATAGCCCAAGGAAAGGAACAATCTTTTGACTTTACGGACGATGACGACGACTTGGGACCCCCACCAACAGAAGAAGACGAGGAAATGGAACGAGAACCAGAGGGAGAGGACGAGGATGAAGATTGCGATTGGAGAATCTGCAAGACTGGGAGCTCACACGTTTTCAACAATGTGTTCCATCACTGGGACGCGGGATGCAGTGTTTGTGGGGAGGCCCTCACGAAGAAGAGACAAGGTGTAAAGTGCCTCCAGCAGGATTGTATGGTGTGTGTTTGCCGAGCGTGCGCGAAGTGACATGAAGTGAACGATGACCCCCACTCACGCGCCAATCCCCTCCCCTCATCATCATCAAAATCGATATCATCAGTAACACCATCATCATCATCAACATCACTTGAACCATCGAAATATGACCCTAAAGGGTTAGCCGAAAAGAAATTCGAGCGACTGGTCGTGGATGGGATAGAGCCAAACCCGGGACCCATCGTGCCCCGCCCGCCAACGGGGAATAGCTTCACGTTCCCTAACACATAATGGATCGTCATTGAACAACCGTCTCGGAGAGTACGCGGGTGTCCTCCCGGATGTGTTCTGCATGCAGGAGACGGCACTCACGGCGCAAACGCAGTTGGAAATAGAACGAGTACTGAGAGGACGAGTGGGGGAAGCAGTACGAAAGGCTGTGGAGCAAACCGCAACCGGGGAGGAGGTCCAAGGGAGTCACCTCGCTGACCATAGCAGAACGAGGAGGGCTGGGAACACTGGTGAAGAAGCCGAGGACAGCAGTTCGATGTGAAACGAGCGGACCGCACAAAGATCGGTGGACGCACGTCAAGGTGTCGCTAGACGCTGACAAACACTGGCTCCACATAGTGAACGTCTACTGCCACTCCGGCCAGGACCCCATCAAGAAGGGAAAGCGAGAGGAACTCCTGAACTACATACTGCACCGCCTGAGGTTTGAGCTTGGGAACGTGCCAGTGGCGGTGGTGGGGGATTTCAACACCGATGAACACCGATCCCCAGTACTGAAGAAAGCCCTGCAGACGGATTGGATTGACGCCGCGGACTTCTGTGCGAGGCGGGAAGGGACACCACTGGAGGACACCTTCGTGAAGACCAACTGTGGGACAAGGATTGACAGGATCTTGTTGAACACGGTGGCAGCGCAGGGCCTCAGACACTGTAGGGTGGACGGCTCAATCCTGGGCTCAGATCACCGCTGCTTGCAGTGACCCTCGACGTCCCGGCCTTCCACCAGGAAGTCCTGAGATATGTGATGCCGCAGGAGATCCCAAAGACAAAGAAGGCGCCTGCCGCGGTGGCGGCAAACCTGGTGCAGGAGTCGAGATACAAGGAGTACATCGCAGCAAAGAAGCCGACAGAAGCGCTGACTGAAATCTCGAACATGGCGGAGACATACCTCTTACATGGGTACGAAGGACCATCACGAGGATCGTACACAGGGAGGGGAAACGTGCGGAGGCCAATACCCATGGAACTAAGCGCGAGGTCGACGGGGGCGGCAGTCGGGGCTGCCCCCAACAGGCCGATACGGCTCGAAAAGCTCAAGAAGAAGATACGAGCAGGACGAGACAGGATATCGCGACTGCAGGAGGAAGGAGGCTGCGGAGTGATGTCGACAGAGACCCGTAACTTGTTGAGGAACATCTCAAGCTAGGAGGAGAGCTGGGGATAGAACACTGCCGTGTGGACGGCGCAGAGGGCGTAGACGTGATCCAGGAGGACCTAGAAGTGGCTGAATGCTTCACCGAGGGAGAGCTTGCTGACCTGATAACGAGCAGGAAAAGAGCACAAACGCGTGCCTACGAACGTTCGATCCGTACAAACTTCGCTAAGGAGAGAAGGCACGTGACGGCCTGGATGAATAACAGCACCAAGCAAGGGACACAGACAGTGGATGCAGCTGACGGAGGAGTGACGGCCAACCTGAAGAAGATGGACAAAGTGATGCGGACGGCGTGGTCGGACATCTTCTGCGCACGAACACCAGAAGACGAGCCGCAGTTCGACGAGTTCCAGAGACGGTACGGTGAGCACATCAAGAGCAACCCGATGGCACACGCCCCCATCGACGCCAAGCTGCTGAAGGAGGTGATCGGTAAGAAAGCGGACAAGGGGGCATGCGGCGTGGACGGCTACTGAGCGTGTCAAAACTACGAAAAGCTTTAAAGGCGACAATAGGAACGAGGGCTATGCTCCAGAAGGGGAGCATTAATAGATAGGAACTCACACCACAAGAGGCTGTCCTCCAGTGGGATTGTCTTTTACTATGAGTTTTTTTTTTTTTTTTTTTCCCCCCCGTGTTTCTTAATCACTTTTCAGCTACCTCATCAAGAAGTTCTGCTGGTCAGCAGGGCAGGCCCTGAGTTACGTGAAGGAGCGGTCGCCTCGTATCGACCCCAACCCCGGCTTCCGATCGCTTCTTGTGGAGTACTCAAGGAACTTCCGAAGGCAGTCTTCTACCTCTTGCCGAAGACAATCACCCTGGGGTGAAAAGAAAACCAAGAGTGTTGACATTTTTTAAGATCCGGTCGACTTTATATATATTTGTTTGTTTTTTTTTTTTTCTTCTTCTTTTCTTTTAAGAACTCCGCGTTACCACGTAGAGTAAGATAAAGAAAGAAAGAGGAAAGGAGGGGAGGGGGGGGGGGGGGGGGGTAGTGTATATATTTATCTTTTCTTTTCCCCTCTTTTTCTATAATATTATTTACTATACCCCCCAAGGTACGAAATGTCCGTCTCTCTGCACGTGTGTCTGCCCGCTGGGCAGCGTGTAGCTGTGGAAGCGTTGGCGAGCGACCTCGTCTCATCCCTGAAGCAGCAGGTAGCGTTGGAGTCGAACCTCGTGCAGGACAGCTTCTCGCTCTTGTTCGACAGCGCAGTTCTCGACGAGGACGCACGCGTGGGCGAACTTCCTTTCGAAGACGGAAGCGAACTGGAGGTCCTCTTCGATAAGAAGCTAGCCGCAATGGCAAAGCTCAAGTCCCTCGGCTACATCGGCGACAAGTCCAGCCTAACCCATATACTTCGTGACAAGCTAGAGACCGAGACGGACGCAGGATTCCGGGATATTCTCATGGCGGTGATTGACTCTGAGCTCTGCTTTGATGATTACGACAACCTGCTTCTCACTGCCGCCCAAGGGGGCTTTCCTTCATCGGTCGAGTTGCTCATTGATTCTACAGACGCGAATCTTAACGCGGGCAAGAAGGCAAAGCCGATCCATCTTGCAGCCAAGCGGGGTGCGCTTGCTGTCGTTCGCCTGCTTGTTGACAGAGGGGCGTGCCCCAACACGGTTGACAACGTGCTGCAGGTCCCCTTGCACTACGCCTCTGCCCACGGCCATATCCCTGTCGTTCAGTTCCTCTTGCAGAGCGGTGCCGATCCGTCACGTAAGAACTCTTTCGGGAACACCCCGCTGCAGTTCTCCGAGGATTCCGGGTCTCACGAGTTGTCAACCATTCTGGAGCTCTGGGGGCAGTAAGATAAATATATGGGGGAAGGAGGTTTTAAGAATAACGGGTTCGCTAGCTTTCACTTTATTCAGTCCTGGGTGAAGTGAAAGTAGTAAGCGGCACAAAGCAAAAGCTGAAAAAGAAGGAAAATAGCGGTTTTAAAACTAAAATGCTGCCCCTTTTCGGCATTTTATTTTAAGAATTAAGTGACAATGAATACTCGACTCCACCTGAAGGGGGCATCACCGTGATCTTCACGAGCCCGAAACACCGACAAGTACCAGAAGCTCACCGATAGGCCCCCAGACACTGGGGAGGCGTGAAACGCAAACCTAAACCTGGGCTAGAATAGTGTTTTAATGCACTTTTGTGCATTTTAGTATTTCATTTATTTATTTTCTTTTTTTCCCCCTTACAACAGGGTATTGGGTCAAAAGATCATAAGGTTAAAAGCCAGCTCAGGGCCTGAATGTCACTTCTTCGCCATTTCTTTTTTTGAATTCTTTTCTTTAGGAAGTTGACTTTTTTTTTTTTTTTTTTTTTTTTTTTTTCGGTTATTATCCTGTGGGCTTAATGGTTAAAAAGAAAAAAAAAGAAAACCTTTTTTTCAGGAGGAGCGGGGAGAAAAAAAAAAAAAGAAAATGCGGCTCGGTACCAAAACCTTGATCGCTATCATCACTATTGTAATGTGCGGGTACATATGGGACGGTGTGAAGGGGGCGGACCAAGACTCCAAGACCACCAGCGGGGTGGGGGCACAACCCACTCCGCCATCAGGGCAGGACAGACCGTGCACGGCCATGCGGGAGATATACCCAGGGAAGATCTCAAACGGAACATGGAGGCCCGAGTCCTGCAAGCTAAAACAGTTCACCCACACAGAAGTGCTGGCGTGCATGAAGACTCAGCGATTCTACGCCATCACTGACTCCCTGGGGAGGGATATCATGAACCGGCAGATCAAAGCATACACCAGCGCAAAGAAGTCCGAAGGGACACCCGAGACACTTCCTGTCTCTTCCGTCATCGAGTACACATGGGCAGCTTCAAGTGCGTCCAGTTTCGGGTACCTTACGAGGGACGCACCCAAGAGGGACACAGGGAGCTTCTTCAGAAACAACGCCACCTTTGTACTTTTCTCGAATGGGCTGTGGGACATAGGGGCGCACTCTTGCGGCCTTATTCACTTCTTCGACTATTTAACGATGAAGATAAAGAGGTACCGCGAGGAAATGGCCCCCGGTGCCAGGATGGTTTTATACGCAATACCGTACATACACTACAAGCCAAACAGCTACAAGAACTGGAGCATTATCTGCAACCCGTCCCATCGTGTGGCCCTTTACCGTGAGGTGCTGGATCAGGTCGCGTCTTGCCTGGGTGTGGGGATTTTGGACACCTACACTATGAAGAAGGTCCATGCTGACCTCTCGCCAGACGGTGTTCACTTCAACTCTGAGGGGAACGATGCCATCAGCAATCTCATACACAACATGATGTGCCTGCCACAGTCTATCCGGCTGGAGCCACACCACCCGAATCTACCTTGTACGGACGAAGCAATCAGAGCGGCCAAGGACCGTTGGGCCGCAGCACCTGTAGTGAACGGACCGCCCGTGGGCTGCCCTCTTGGTGACTTTGTTTGTTACAAGAGCCCTGAGGATTACTTATCACGGAAGAGATTAAAGCTGTGATTTCTTTTTTTATGTTTTTTTAAGAAGGCCGGCAAGAAGGCCGGCAAGACCACCAAAGGAGGAGAAACCGCTGCTGAAAGGGGATAGGTGCAGGTAGAAGATGAGAACAAGGGGGCGTCTCACAAAGACTTCCTTTAACTCATATATTTTTTTTTTGTTTTGTTTTTTTTTCTTTCGTGCTGAGGTGGATGCGGCAACTGCGCTGGTATGCAGGCAGCAGGAACACGTCAGTGTCGACGTATGACCATAGGATTTAGGGGGAGAAAGAAGCGATAGAACCATGAAACAAAGCGAAAGACCATCGGCAGAGGAAGCATGCTTGAAGTGGTGGTGAGCAAGAGGCAGGCGGCTCTGTTGAAACTCTCTGAGATGGGGATCGAAGTGAAAGGAAGGGACTTGTACGGAGTCTTACGTGACCTGGCAGATACGATTGACGAGGGGGACGTAATAGAAGACGAGGATGAAACTTGTACTGTAAACCTTCTACTGGATGCTGGGGTGAGTGGTGGGGAGGAGGAGGCCCTTCACCTTGCAGTTCACCGCAATCTTCCTTCTTGTGTGAGGTCCTCTTGATTCGCACTTCTGTGGACGTGAAATCAGAAGTGTCTCTAAATTGGGATGATTCGTACGTTTCAGCACTTCACCGGGCCACTTCTGGGGAGGTGGCGGCTGTTCTCTTGAGACACAATGCAGATGTCAACGCAAGAGACGGTGACGGTGTTCCTGTCATTCACGGTGCAGCACGTTGGAAGCATCCTGGGGCAAGCTTTCTGTACTTCTGAAACACAATGCAAGATGTGAATGCGAGAGATAGGAAAGGAAAGACGGCTCTGCATAACGCTCGCCCCTCCGTTGTCCACCTGCTTCTTGAGCACAAGGCAGACATCGAGGCAAAAGACAACTGGGGAAGAACACCCCTTTTCGCTAATGGTTTAAGGTTGGTTGAAGTACTTCTTGAGCACAATGCTGATGTGAAGGCAAGGGACAATAGAGGGAACACGTGTCTACACAACGCTGTTGGATGCATAATCTTTATTGGTTTGTTTGATATTCTGCCTGTTCTGTTAAAACACAATGCAGATGTGACGGCAAGGAACGATGAAGGGAAGACGGCTCTCGATCTTGTCCCGTATGATGAAAGGAACTTGAGTGACATGGCCAAAGCGATGCGACGCCTGTTGGAGGACCCGAGTCTCGCTCATGATCTGGAGCTGTTCGAAAGTGGGAGGGAGCTGAGCGACGTCAGCAGGCTTCCTGTTGTTCAACTGATTTCAGGATTTTGTAATCAATGGTGATCTCTGAAGACTAGTGTTGTTGATCTGATTTCAGAAGCAAGAATGAAGGAGTTCACCCCCCCCCCCCCCCCACAAATTCTATGAATTCTATTTTTGTTATTTTTAATTACTTCTTGCTTCTCCACAACTAACTTTGCAAAAAGGAAAGGATACCACATAACCATGAAAGGAAGCGAAGGACCACCGGCAGTGACGCTGCAGGCGAGGCTCCCCACCTCTGAGACCATCAGCATTGAGGCAGTGGCTTCGGAGGAGATGAAGAAGGTGAAGGAGAGGATCGCATCGATGGGAGGGTTGGATGTGGACATCTTCACCCTCACCTTCGATGGGGTGGTGGTTGCGACGGCTGCTGACGACGGCGGTGGACAGCTTGTCGGAGATCTTCCTTTTGAGGATGGAAGCATGCTTGAAGTGGTGGTGTGCAAGGCAGGCGGCTCTGTTGAAACTCTCTATGATGGGGATTGAAGTGAAAGGAAGGGATTTGTACGGAGCCTTCCGTGATGGCTTTTTTTATTTCAGGTACGGAGGGGACGAGAACAAGATCTGCGAGGTTTTGAACTTTCTCCTGGATGCTGGGGTGAGTGGTGGGGAGGAGGAGGCCCTTCACTTTGCAGTTTACCACAATCTTCCTTCTTGTGTGGAGGTCCTCTTGATTCGCACTTCTGTGGACGTGAATTCAGAAGTAGAGCTTCTTGACGATTTGGAATATTCGTACAGTCACCGGACCCGTTCAGCACTTCACCGGGCCACTTCGGAGGAGGTGGCGGCTGTTCTCTTGAGACACAATGCAGATGTCAACGCAAGAGACGGTAACGGTGTTCCTCTCATTCACCGTGCATGTTGGGTGCATTCTTTTTCTGTAGTTCTAAAACACAACGCAGATGTGAATGCGAAAGACAGGAAAGGAAGGACGGCTCTTCATAACGCTCGCGCCTCTGCTGTACACCTGCTTCTTGAACACAAGGCAGACATCGAGGCAAAGGACAACGAGGGAAGAACACCTCTTTTCGCTAATGGTTTAGAGGTGCGAGGTCAGGCTGTTGAAGCACTTCTTGAGCACAATGCTGATGTGAGGGCAAGGGACAATGAAGGGAACACGTGTCTGCACCACGCTGTTAGAAATGGTTGGTTCAAAGTAGTTCCTGTTCTGCTGAGACACAATGCAGATGTGACGGCAAAGAACGATGAAGGGAAGACGGCTCTCGATCTTGTTTCCTCTGATGATGATGATGGTGACTTGTGTAATGCGATGCGATACCTGTTGGAGGACCCGAGTCTCGCTCATGATCTGGAGCAGTTCGAAAGTGGGAGGGAGCTGAGCGACGTCAGCAGGCTTCCTGTTGTTCAACTGATTTCAGAGTATATTGCCGATGCTTGGTGGGGATATTTGAACTGATTTCAATAATAATGACGAGAATCTTTAATTGCCATGTTACAGGAAGATGTTTTTTTTTCTTGGTCGGCGGTCGGAGCGGCATCGAACAGACAACAAAGACTAGAAAAGCTGAAGCACAAGATCCGCAGTGCGCAGACGGCGGAACCTGCGCCACGGACGGAGGAGCTGGAACTGGCATGCCTCACTACCCACGACGGCGACGAAGCCCTGGCCCCACACTCAGCCCCAGCCCCGGCCCCGCCCCTCGCAAGCCACCACAAGAAGAAGCGAAAGGGAGGCGCATGCCCGGACGTGTACCTTGGCCACGACACCAAGCTGGTAAGGACCAGCACAGATCGTGCACCAGAGCCACCTCTGCTCGTCAAATGGCGGTCCAAGAGCGCGAAGCGCGGGCAGTTGTGCGACGGACAAGCGGAGCCCGCAAAGAAGAAAGACCGATTGGACCTCCTCAGGGCGAACCGACGGTCGGGCAAGGCCGCCGTTCACGCCCTGGCTGAAGAACATCGAGCGGGTCTGGAAGATAAGCTCTCCCACACGAAACTGGCGACGGCCGGGATCGTCGAAGCGGAAGGGGAGTGGACGCCAGAAGCCATGATACGGGTCTGCAAACACGTGCTCGGCGAAGAGCCTAAAACCGCGAAGGAACTCGGGATTCACATGAATTTTGTCCGGTTCGCCCTCATCCTGGACTTTGACAAGACGTGGATCATGGCCAGGTATGACTCGGAAGGCTGGAAGGCGAAGGGGGACGTCGAGAGACGGCAGCAGTTCACGCGGCACGGAGATATGAGAGCCTTGAAGGATCACTACTTCGTGGCCACTGACTGGCTGTTCTTCACCACGCTGCAGTGGCATAATGTGGGACAGCGCCACCCCCCAAGAACCACGAAGACCTTACGCAAGTAAGAGAGCTGGCCCGAGGGCAAAAAACCTCATTTCTCCTTGGAGATGAGAACATATATTATAGTGCGACATGATCAGACTGGAACGGCCGCCCCGGGGCATCCTCTGCTCAACCCGGCGGACGTGGGAGGCCCTTCTTCGGAAGGTGCCAGTCGCTTGATCAGTGTCGTCGAATGCGCGCTATATTTTATATTTTATAAGTACATATAACAACGGATGAGTGAACTGAAGCGACTCCCAACGAGCATCCTGAAGGCTTTCGCAGACCTCTTCAACCTGATCGAGGAAACAGGCCAGTGGCTGAGACAGATCACGACAGCCCTGGTGTCCCTGATTCCGAAGGGTGAGGGGTCAGCACCACTGAATCATCGTCCCATCACAGTGACCAGCACCATCTACCGCTTGTGGGCGTGTACGAGGCTGAAGGGTGTCCTTGACTGGCAAGAACGCTGGATCACGCCGAGACAGCACGGGTTTCGACCCAAGCACAGTACGACAACTGCCCTCATGGAGTTATGTACCAAGCTGGAACTTGCTCTGGTACAGATCTGAGTCCTTTGCAGAATGTTCAGTCCATTGGGGACTGGTTTCTCTCGTTTTGCTACTCTCTGAAGACTGTTGATCTGAGCCCCCTTCGCAATGTCACCACCGTCGGCTCCTCTTTTCTCAGTAACCTCAGTTCATTGACTTCTGTTGATCTGAGTCCTTTGCAGAATGTGACCAAGATGAACCACTGTTTATTCATGTCTGGTTGTGCTTTTTTAAGATCTATCGATCTGAGCCCCCTGCACAACACCTTTACTTCTACATCCCGGGTGCATTCCTGTTTTCTCAAGGAATGCAAAGCTCTAACGAATGTGGATCTGGGCTTTGTGGAACGTTCAGTCAGTTGGCGATGAATTTCTTTCCGACTGCGAGTCTCTGGAAACAATTGATCTGAGCCCCCTTCGCAATGTCACCACCGTTGGCAGGTTGTTTCTTTCAGGGGCCCCAGTGGAACACAGAGAGGATGTTGTGGAGTTCCGACAAACAAGACCAACAAGGACAAAGCCAACAAGGTTCGTGGGCCCTCCTGTGGATCAGGCAACCTGTAAAGGTAAAGGGTGTTGCATCGTTTCTTGATGACTTTCACGGGGCAAAGCAGGGCATCCTGGGCAACCACCACTAGTTATTTTAATCGTAGTACAGTTGTTTGTTCCCCCTACTTCTCTATTCTAACTTAAAATCATTTCAGCTACCCCCCTTTTTTAAAGGTAGAAGATGAGAACAAGGGGGCGTCTCACAAAGACTTCCTTTAACTCATATATTTAAACTGCAGGCACAGTCTACTTGATTACAGGGAATGCACTGTAACGGGGCACAGGTCTTGTTTTACATGAAGCGTCACTCAAGGAACAAAAAGCACATCTGGTCGCCTCTCTCAGCAGACGAAGGGGAGAGAGGTGGGATTGGCAAGCCAGCAGGATGTGTCTGATTTAAAAAAAAAAAAAAAAAGGCCTCCACACAGAGCAGCAGAGCAGGTCCGCATGTGGCACAGTCGGTAGGAAGGCCTTATACTATTTCTTTTTTTTTATTTGGTAGTTGCAGAGTTCAGCATGTTCTCCCCCCCCTCCTAACTCACACACAGCCTATTTTTGGTGTAAGAAAAGAACACTATATAAAAATGGAAACCCAACCGCTGGTTGTGAAGACCCCCATGCGGAACAGCTTCGGACGAAGGCTGTTCAACGTGGTGGGCATCAGCGCCATGATCATGTACCTTGGGTGCATTGCTGGTACTGTGGTATGCATCTTGTCCGGGTACTACATGATGCTAATGCTCCCTATAGTAGGGCTCATCACCTTCTGGTGCTGCATGTTGGGGATGTGGATTAGCCCCGAAGTCCGTGCCTGTGCAAGGGAGGCGGAGGATAGGAAGAGCAGCGAGGCCCTTGTAGCATCGTGGCAGAACACAGAGGCGGTAGTTGTAATGTGGATCAAATGCTACCACATGCGGAGAGTGACATACAGGAAGTCCAATGGAACCAGCGGCACTTCAGAGGAGAGGGTGAACACTCACAGCGCCGTTGCACCTGTCTACTATGACACACAGGTGGACGAGAGCCCAGCCTTCACGGTACCCAACGAGAAGACGCTGGTGTCCTGCGATATCGAGCTGAGCTTCGGGGACAGCACTACACTGCACTCTGTGGAGGACCAGTACCGCAGGTTCCTGGAGGCCAACACACAGGACACGCACCAGGACAAGGGCCTCAGGGTGGATCTTCCTGAGTTCAGGAGTTCACTGATGGTAAGGAACAAGGGGATGCGTAACCTGTACATGTTATCCACAGCGCTTGGTGTCCTCCCTGTCGTGCACGCCTGTGTCTCTGGTGTCGTGAAGCGTGGTAACTACTCCGTGAAGAAGAAGCTCCTCATCAGCCGTGAGAGCCCCTACGCAGTACGCCCTGCTGAGGTTCCCACTGTGGGTGTTCCTTTGGAGAACTCGGCGTGGGCCCTGCCTTACGTCGTGCACTCAGGCCCGGTTAATCAGCAGCAGCAGCAGCAAGAGCAGCAGCAGCAGCAAGTACAGCAGCCGCAGCAAGTACAGCAGCAGCAGCAACAATGGCAGCAGCAAGGACAGCAGCCGCAGTGGCAGCAGCCTTTGCAGCCTCCAATGGGTCAGCCAGTGCAGCAGCAGCAGCAAGGACAGCAGCCGCAGTGGCAGCAGTCTTTGCAGCCTCCAATGGGTCAGCCGGTGCAGCAGCAGCAGCAGCTCACTTATGGTTCGTAGGTCATAGGTTTTTCTTTTCTTTCTGGGTGGGAAAGAGGGGGTTTTTCATTTATCACGCACACCCTTTTTTTCTTTCTTACTTACGGAGGACGATTTTTATAACAGTATGCTTCTTGTGCCGAGCAGAGAAGACCTTCGCAGCTATTTTAAAGTTTGTTTTTTTACTCGTGCGAACGTTATTTTCTCCCATTTTCTTTCTCCCTGAACGGTGAGCACCCACCCGCACACAAGATGTTTATCAGGAATCTTTTTCTCGGGGCTTTCTCGCCTTGCTACAAATAGCTTGTCTAAGACTGCGCTGAAGAAGCCTTCTCAAGGTTGATGTTGTTTCTTCCATTTCAGATTATCCCCCCCCCCTTTTTCTTTCTTTCTTTTTTGTTATTGCTAAAAGGAGTTTGATTGATATTGTTTATTGCGGTAGTGGTAGCATTGTTGGGGCTTATCCTTTCACAGGTTAACCCCCCGTCAGTGCACAACCAACAATCAACCGACTCTTTTTTTTTTTCTCGCTCAAATGTGCAGGAAACGAGTCTTCTGGCTTTGCGTATAAGCTCACCCGGCTGTGCACACATCAACGGTCAGCAGCCGGCTCTTTTTTCCTTTCCTGTTATCCGTGGAAGGAAGAGCATATCGCAGGAGGTGCGGGGCGCCACCAGCACTGGCGTCTTCATCTCTGTTGCCACCCCCCCCCCCCCCCCCCCGGGAGTACTTTTAATTCTCTTTTCTAGCTTCAAAGATACCATTTTTTATATTTTTGTTCGTCGGTATCACTTCCCTTGATGCACGCGTTTGCTGCCGAATGCGCGCTAAATTTTCATAATTATATAACAGTCGATCGGAAACAGAAGAACGTATACCAAGCGGTCGCCGCCGTCTCGTTCTCTTAGAGTCCTTGCTTTAGCGCAGTTTTCCTCGGTGATACCTAGGCAGTTCTTGCTATACCTAGGCAGGGAAAAGTGCTGAGCAGGTTTGGGGATGAAGATGAGCCTCGTTGTCACCGACTCCACAAACCGCGTCAGGGACATCGGTGATGGTGTTCTTCGTAATAGTCTTTTCCTGCCTTGCACCCTGGGGTCTCTCGATTTGTAGTTGGAGGTCAACACCGGTTTTTGATATTTTCCCCCCTCTTGACGTCAGCCTGTACCCTTCTTCGCCTTCTTCAACAGGAACACTCCCCCAGGACCACTCCTGCTTCACTTTCTCCCTCGGCTTGCCGCCGTATGGCTATATGAGGGGCAGGTGGTGTCGTTTGGTAGCCCCCCCCCCCCCTCAACCTTCTTTTATTCTCTGTCCTCTCTTTTAATATCAGTACGCACAACCTTGTATCAGCAAACAACATAGGATATTGAAGAAGAACAAGAAGAGGGACATAGCCATGAAAGGAAGCGAAGGACCATCGGCAGTGACGCTGCAGGCGAGGCTCCCCACCTCTGAGACCATCAGCATTGAGGCAGTGGCTTCGGAGGAGATGAAGAAGGTGAAGGAGAGGATTGCATCGACGGGAGGGTTGGATGTGGACTTCTTCACCCTCACCTTCGATGGGGTGGTGGTGGCGGCGGCTGCTGACGACGGCGGTGGACAGCTCGTCGGAGATCTTCCTTTTGAGGATGGAAGCATGATTGAAGTGGTGGTGTGCAAGAGGCAGGCGGCTCTGTTGAAACTCTCTGGGATGGGGATTGAAGTGAAAGGAAGGGATTTGTACGGAGCCTTCCGTGGTAAGGCATATTTCAAGAACGGAGGGGACGAGAAGATGTGCGAGGTTTTGAACCTTCTCCTGGATGCTGGGGTGAGTGGTGGGGAGGAGGAGGCCCTTCACTTTGCAGCTTACTGCAATCTTCCTTCTTGTGTGGAGGTCCTCTTGATTCGCACTTCTGTGGACGTGAATTCAGAAGTGTCTCTTCCTGACGATTGGGATGATTCGTACATTTCAGCACTTCACCGGACCACTTCTGGGGAGGTGGCGGCTGTTCTCTTGAGACACAATGCAGATGTAGACGCAAGAGACAGTGATGGTTTTCCTGTCATTCACAGGGCAGCATGTGAGAAGCATGCTGAGAGCAAGCTTGCTGTACTTCTGGAACACAATGCAGATGTGAATGCGAGAAACAAGGCGGGAGGGACGGCTCTTCATGGCCTCTCTGTCGACCCCTCTGCTGTACACCTGCTTCTTGAACACAAGGCAGACATCGAGGCAAAGGACAACGAGGGAAGAACACCCCTTTTCTTTGCTACTAAAATAGAGGCAGTGGAAGCACTTCTTGAGCACAATGCTGATGTGAACGCAAGGGACAATAGAGGGAACACGCGTCTGCACTGCGCTGTTAGATGCACCAATGTGCGTATTTTTCGTTGGCTTGATATTCTGCCTGTTCTGCTGAGACACAATGCAGATGTGATGGCAAGGAACGATGAAGGGAAGACGGCTCTCGATCTTGTCCCCTCTGATGATGAGGACATTACCAAAGCGATGCGATACCTGTTGGAGGACCCGAGTCTCGCTCATGATCTGGAGCTGTTCGAAAGTGGGAGGGAGCTGAGCGACGTCAGCAGGCTTTCTGTTGTTCAACTGATTTCAAGGTGTATTAACATGAGTTGGTGATTGCTATCAAGCGGATATGACGGCAATCAGTGTGGCGCTCGCGAAGCTGGTGAAAGAAGACACACGAGAACAGCAGATCAACCTCCTGACCGACTCGATGGCAAGCCTGCTGAAACTGAAACATCCACACGCTGGAGCACATCCTCATCAAAGACCCGAAGAGGGCAATCAAGTTCCTCGAGGACACCGAAGAGACCTACAAGCCCACCGGCAAGCCCCCCGACGAACCCACCGACTAACCCCCACCGACTAGCCGTCTACCTAGCAAGCTAATCAAAAGGCAGCAGGAAGAAAACAAATCAAGTGTAAGCAAATAGGAAGAAAAAAAAAAAGGAAAGAAAGAAAAAAATAACATAAACCCCAACAACCCTCTTCCCCCATGAGCATCAACAAAAAAAAAAAAAAAAAGAAAAAAAGAAAAGCCATTAGCCAACAGTGGAAAGAGAATACCCATGTCACAAAGGTGCTAGAACAATAACACAGGCCGACACGAAAGCACGAACGTCTCAACACACTTCCGTTGGCTCACAGCCCAGCTGGGTGGGGTCGGTCTGGCTAGACCAAGAGGAGGTGGAATTTAACCATCTACCAACGGACCATTTTTGCCCACCAGGGGGTAATTTTCAAAACTTCAAAAAAAGCTATTCCAGCGCAACGCCGGGGCTATATGCCCCCGGAAATGCCTCCAGATGTCCCAATTCTAGAGAGAGGGTGCCCACAGCAGGGTCCACCCCCACAACATTGTCAAAAATATCGTTCCTGAAGTGCCCGAGAGGGGATACAAAAAACAAGTCAAAAAAATCGACTGTAAAATTCTATAAAAAGCTATTTAAGGCCTTCTTGACGCGGTTCGTATGTGCCCCAGGGCTGGGGAACTTCTTTTTTGACCCCGGGAGGGGTTTCTGGGGGGTATCCCCGGCAAGGTGGTAGTCTTTGAAGCACGGAGTCACGCAAAGTTGTACCAAGCAGGCTGAACACTGAAATAGGGGTCTTTTCGACTTGCAATGCTTGCACCGCACGTTGCACTACTTTTTCGGGGAAATGGTCCCAGAAGGTACTGTCACGGCGCATTGGGGTCTCAGAGCACTCGTTCTGTGTTTCGGGGCATGGTATTGGGGCAGCCTCGTCGAATGCGCGCTATATTTTATATTTTATAAGTACATATAACAATCGATTGAAAGAAGAAGAACGTTTACCAAGGTATTGGGGCAGCCTGCTCTGTAGTTGACTTTATCTGTTGTTTAGACTGCCTCCCTAGTAGCCCTTCGATGACTGCCTCTTTGAAGGGCGTAAATCCACTGTCGTTCGTACTCAGGGCGTTGGGGGGCAAGGCTTCTTTCAAACAAGCCAAGCATTCGCCAGAGATTTACCTAACAAGTACAAAAATACTTTTAGGGGCCACTTTTAAGTCATAAGGGAGCGTTTATGGCGTTTTGTCACAGCATCACCCAGCGTCGGTTCCGCCCATTGCGGTGTTGTAAATATGCACTTGGTGGGGGGCGGGATGTCCTTTCCGGCTTTCATTCTCTTTTGGCGGACACGTCAAATTCGACTTCACCGGAACATCCAACGTCGATAGAAAGCACGCTGGCATGATGTCATGCCACGTTGTGGTGCAAAGGATGCTCGCGTGCTGGTGGAACTGGGTGTCCCCACGGGATGCGCGTCCTTGGCATGCGGCCTCGCTTCTTTGGGGCATCCATGATCTCCGGGAGGCCTTTGCGATAAGTAGAAGTCAGCACGCTTGTTTGTTTCGCTGTGGAAACACAGATTTCCCAGAATAGTCAAAAAGCGGTCTCTTGACATGACGGTGGCGTACCCAGGGGTGTAGTTGAGAGACGTGGAGCCAGTGTGCCAGTAATCAGAATAATCTGGCTTGATATCCAAGTCCATCGACAAAAGGACACCTAGGAAGGTATGCAGAGAAGCAGCATCGAGATCCAGGGAGACACCTTTTTTAGCCGCATTTGCCACATTGTTCGAAGTTATGACCCGAATAACGTTTGGGACGAGCATTTGGAGAATATATGGTATGGCATTGAGCCTTTGATGTCAAAACAGGGTCCACAAGGATTTCGATCTTCACGAAACCGGATGCCTTCCAACTGCTCCGGCTTTGCCGTCCAATCACCCTGCTGTGACTCGGAATCGGTCGAATTCGTATCAGAATCACTGTTTGTATCAAAATTGCATAATAGGGATGAGCCATCAGTGCTGCCATCACTCATAACGTCCTCTTCCAGCCTCTTTCCGGGCGCCTTTTTTTGAAGTGATTTTTAAGGGTAAATTTGGGCTGGCGTTTTTTTTCATTTTCTTGTTAAGCTAGGGCAGCATTTAGTTTATTTTTTTCATATTTTCCGCGCAGGACCCCGCCGGCAAGAAAGGGCCGGGCCGTATTGCATTGAAAGCCCTTTGCGTAAAAGATTTTTTTTCAAATCGTCTATATATAGACGCTCGTTGATAAATGGTTAAAAGAAAAAAAAAAAAACAGGGCTTGTTTCGTCATCGTAAGAGGCCACTGACAAGCCTACCGACTAACCCCCACCGACTAGCCGTTTTCAACAGTACCCCCTCATCCTGCTTTTTTTGTAGCTTTTTACTTGTTATCTTTCTACATTCTACATCCACCCACGGGGATGGCGGACGGACGCAGTGGCACACATCCCACCGACGGAGGAGGAGGTGGACGAAGAAGATTCCCGAGACGACTCAGAAGACGAAGAAGAAAGAGAGGCGGGAGGAGAAGGGGAAGTCGCGGAGCTGGAGCGCATGCTGCTGGCGGAGCAGAGGCAGCAGGACGAACCCGCAACGGCACGCTGTCCATTCCTTCAATATACAATTGAGGTACCCCCCCTCCCCACATAATCTTACTTCTTCAGGTTTCCCCAGTGTTTTGTTATTTTCCAAAGAAAGGGATAGAATGCACAATCATGAGCCTCGCATTCACGTGCATCACCGGCCAGTTCATCTTTTCCCTTCTTTATCTTAGTGATAAGTATTTTTTTCTCTTAGAACCTCGCGTTTTGTTTTACCACGTCTTCATATTCTAAAATATAAAAAGGATAGAAAACACAAACATGCACAGAAAGGCGCTGGAACAATTGCTCAGGTTGACACGAAAGCATGAACGTCTCAACACACTTCCGTTGGTTCTACTCAGCCCAGCTGGGTGGGGTCGGTCTGGCTAGACCAAGAGAAGGTGTAATTTAAAGAAAAGGAAGAAGAATGACTTTGGTTGCTTATAAGCCGCCTGGCGTACAAGCAACTGCAGGCACAGTCTACTTGATTACAGGGGGTGCATCTCAACAGCAGTAGGTTCTTTTGCGTTCTGCATTGTGTCTGTCCTTAATGCGTGCGGTGTGCAACTCAACCCTAGCCGGGCCCCCGGGTAACCAAGATTCTGCGAGGTTCTGTACTCGTGCAGTTTGCTGCCTGTTCGTCACCCTGAGCATCTGCGCTGCCCGCTGGCGCTACCGGTGATGAACCGACGAGGAGGCCAACAGCGAACAACACATCTGATGTACTTTTTATATTTCCATGTTATCCCCATCACCGGGAAAGAAGAAGCACCCCCCCCTCCCTCCACATGATCTTACTTCTTCCCCAGTATTTAGAGCATTAACATGAGCCTCGCAGTGTTGATCAGGACTGTCGACGAGGATGTGGTGCACGAGGTGGAGCTGTCTGGGTTTGACAGGGTGAAGGACCTGTACAGGAAGGCGGCAGAGGCTTCTGCGGTGGAGGAGGGGATGTTCCTCTTGCACTTCGAAGGTGTTGTCTTGGATAATGATGGGACATCTGGCGGTGGTGGGGAGGAGCAGGAGATACAGCAGCTTGGGATAGGACAGGGGAGCGAGCTCCTCTTGTGCGGTATTCATAGAAGAACACTTGATGTCAGTCATGTGGAACTCTCGAGTCGAAAGAAGGAGAATGCAATGCGTCTTGAGGAGAATCCTGAGCTTCTTCTTTCGGTGGATGTCACCGGTCTGGACTGTCTTGATGGCAGGCTCACAAGTAAGCTTCCCTCAAATCTTCGGCACCTCAAGGTGTGGTCCCTGGGCGACGGTGCGACCTCTATTGGGGACTCCTTTTTGTCTCGCTCCTCACTCGTCACCTTGGACCTGACGGCCTTGCAGGGTGTTCAGTCCGTTGAGCACTATTTCCTCCGCGAGTGCAAATCCCTCACTACTGTGGATCTGTGTTCCCTCCGGAACCTCACAACTGTCGGAGATTGCTTCCTCACAGGCTGTTCTTCATTGACTTCTATTGATCTGAGTCCTTTGCAGGGTGTAAAGTCCGTTGGGCACTGTTTCCTCCACGGGTGTAAATCCCTCACTACTGTGGATCTGTGTTCCCTCCGGAACCTCACAACTGTTGGAGATTGCTTCCTCGGTGGCTGTTCTTCATTGACTTCTGTTGATTTGAGTCCTTTGCAGAATGTTCAGTCCATTGGGAGCGAGTTTCTCTCGTTTTGCTACTCTCTGAAGACTGTTGATCTGAGCCCCCTTCGCAATGTCACCACCGTCGGCTCCTCTTTTCTCAGTAACCTCAGATTATTGACTTCTGTTGATCTGAGTCCTTTGCAGAATGTGACCAAGATGAACCACTGTTTATTCATGTCTGGTTGTGCTTTTTTAAGATCTATCGATCTGAGCCCCCTGCACAACACCTTTACTTCTAGATCCCGGGTGGTCTATTTTCTCAGGGGATGCAAAGCTCTAACGACTGTGGATCTGGGTCCTTTGTGGAACGTTCAGTCAGTTGGCGATGAATTTCTTTCCGACTGCGAGTCTCTGGAAACAATTGATCTGAGCCCCCTTCGTAATGTCACCACCGTTGGCAGGTTGTTTCTTTCAGGGGCCCCAGTGGAACACAGAGAGGATGTTGTGGAGTTCCGACAAACAAGACTAACAAGGACAAAGCCAACAAAGTTCGTGGGCCCTCCTGTGAAACAAGCAACCTGTAAAAGTAAAGAGTGTTGCATCATTTCCTGATGACTTTCACGGGGCAAAGCAGGGCATCCTGGGCAACCACCACCCTCCCTACACCCGCTTACATCTAATAGAGTAAAGGTCCCTCTTTCTTCTTCTTCCTTTCTTCTTTCTTTTTCCGCTCATGCATAAACAAATGCAATTTAAAAAAAGAGAAAATGCGCCAAACTAGTTATCTTGTTACTAGTATCGTTGTTTGTTCCCCCCCTTTTTTTTTTCTTTGGGAGGCTTCAGAAGAAGGTGAAAGGAAGGAGGGCCTTCCCTGCTGAACCACGCAAGAGAGTACTACGCTGCGATCAATCGGAGGGACGAAGGCGGTGATCGAGTAGAGTAGAAGGGCAATCATTACGACCAAGAACGATCTAGAAGAGTTGGGGAAGCAATGGACAAGGGAAAGCTGGGGAGGAGGCCGGCACGACCACCGAAGGAGAAACCGCTGCTGAAATGGGATAGGTGCAAGTAGTGGATGAGAACAAAGGGGCGTCTCACAAAGACTTCCTTTAACTCTCTTTATCTGGATCAAGACAGTCAAGAAGGGCCGCGTGTCAAAGCTACGAAAAGCTTTAAAGGCGACAATAGGAACGAGGGCTATGCTCCAGAAGGGGAACATTAATAGATAGGAACTCACACCACAAGAGGCTGTCCTCCAGTGGGATTGTCTTTTACTATGAGTTTTTCTTTTTATTCTCTCATTTCTTTCCCCCCCGTTTTTCTCATTCGTCCATCCCCCCGTTCAGCTTCCCTTCCTGTTTTTAACTAATACTTCTTTCTTATTCTCTTTCCTTGCAATACCATTCAGTTCAGATAGATCTGTGCATGTCCGTCCTTGGCACTCTCCATCAGTGTTCGGAAGGAGATCACTCTGTTCTGTGCGACCTGACTGACGGGTTCGGTGTCGCCTTCATCGTCGTCAGATTTAATTTTGGCCTAATTTTCGCCCCTTTGACCCCTCCCCCTCCCTTAGGGCTATGTTGGCAAGGAAACGCGTTTCCAAGCTTTTTTTTGAAAAAGAGAGATAGCGGAAACGGAGACATTCCTTATCTTGGGGCTGTTTCCCTAGTATCTGAAAAATAAGGAAGCGGCAACGGAAACAGAAACGGAAGCGTTTCCCGGTTTCTCCCATTCTCATTGTTGAGGGGGCAGCATGCAGATATAGTAGGATATTACAATAAGGAAAGAGAGCAAACTAAATCAGCTTTCTATGCCACAGGAGTGAAAGGAGACCATGAAAGGAAGCGAAGGACCATCGGCAGTGACGCTGCAGGCGAGGCTCCCCACCTCTGAGACCATCGTCATTGAGGCAGTGGCTTCGGAGGAGATGAAGAAGGTGAAGGAGAGGATCGCATCGATGGGAGGGTTGGATGTGGACTTCTTCACCCTCACCTTCAATGGGGAGGTGGTGGCGGCGGCTGCTGACGACGGCGGTGGACAGCTCGTCGGAGATCTTCCTTTTGAGGATGGAAGCATGCTTGAAGTGGTGGTGTGCAAGAGGCAGGCGGCTCTGTTGAAACTTTCTGAGATAGAGGTCAGTGTAAAAGAAAAGACTCCTTCAGAAGGGGACTTGTTAGATATAATGAGGAAGGGGGACATATGGGCGGACGAAAAGATCTGCGAGGCTGTAAACCTTCTACTGGATGCTGGACTTCACCGGGCCAGAGTTACTCCCGGACATAAAGGTCTACGACCCATGGGAGATCGAAGCTCGGAAGAAGAAGAAGAAGACGAAAAGTCTGAAGGGACTGTCGCGGTACACAGCCGCAGAATTTCTCCACCATTATGGTGTGCAGAAGGGTTGGAGCAAATACCAACTCGCCCTGAAGGACCGACAGGCGCACAGGGAAAAGGTGGAAGAGAGAAGAAGGAAGAAGGAGCAGGAAGTCCCGGACAGCGTACGACAAGAACTGGAACAAGTAAAGATCCAATGCATGCAGCTACAACAGCAACAACAACAGCAACACCAGCACATGCAGCACACCCCAGCACAAGCCGCAGACACAACTGCAGCCATCGAGCAGATGAAAGCCGAGCTGACGAGACAACAGAAGGCGACGGATCTAACCGGAGTGCTGCAGGAAATTGCAACGTTGAAGGCACAGCAACAACAGCAAACACATCAACAAGCCCAACAACAAAAGCAAACGCAGGACCATGACCAAAAGCTGCAGAACATGACAGGATTACTGCAGGAGGTGGCACAGATTAAGACTGCCCAGACAGAACAAAGCGCACTTTTAGAAAAACAACAACACCACCACCAACAACAACTTTTGGAATGGCAGCAGAGGCAGGAAAAACAGAAGGAGGCGTGGCAACAAGAACAAGAGCAAAGACAGGGCAAACAGCAACAGCTCTGGCAAGAACAGCAAGAAGAATGGCAAGGAAGGCAACAGCAGCTCAGGCAAGAACAACAAGAGCAATGGCAAGGGTGGCAACAGCAAAACAGGAAAGAGCAGCAGGAGTGGCAGAGAGGGTTGGAGGAAAGGATGGTGTCGATACTAACGAAAATATCAGCAACAGAACCGGCACCAGCACATACCAAAAGTCCAAACAACAACCAGCCTCAGCAGACAGTCTCAACAGACCCAACAGCCACTCAAATTGACAAGACCCAACAGCTGCAACAGCAACAGCGACCGCCCCAAGAGCCGACACAAACAAGAAGGGAACCCGAAGAGGTACCAGGGAAGACAACCCAAAAGTTCGTACGATCACGGTCAAGCGAAAGGCCGCCACAGATGAAGAACCCCAAAGACCCCCCAACAAAAAACCACTTGTCATGCAGCGTCAAGCGCGGACAATAAGAATGAAGCATCAAGTCAAAGAACATCAACAACGTCAAAAACAACAGTCTCACAACCAAAACCATCACACACAAAAACATCGACAACAACATTATCAATCCCCCGCCTAGCAGCACCAAGCGCAGACGAGGAGGGAACAGGGCAAAGCCCCCCACAAACAACAACACGACCGACACTCACACAAGAGCAACAGCTCCAAAGAACACCCACACCGCACACTCCATCAGAAAGATGGAACCCGCCTACGCCATCATCGTATCGCAGACATGCAGAAGTGGCAGCCTTGATAACAGGGTACGGTGAAGAGGAAAGCGAAGAGGAGGAGTACGCAGTAGTGTTCGAGGAGTCGGAAAAAGAGAGGAAGAAAAGAGAACGAGCAGAGAAGGTAGCGCTGGTTGCACTGGGAAACAAAAAGGCGCAGGAGCAGCCGATAACGATTGTCGAAGAGGACGCACAGACACTGAAGGTGGTGACATTCAACTGCAACAGAGGCTGGGGGTCAAGCAGGGAAAGCATCAAACAAGGCCTGAAGAAACACCAGATCGATGTATTATGCCTGCAAGAGGTGAACATGAAGAGGACAATTGAAATAGGAGGCTACAACACCTTCCAACAACCCCGCACAGTTCCAAGACAAAAAGGAAAGGCTGCGGAAGGAGGCGGAGTAGCCATTTTGGTGCGGAAGGGAATACCGACAAGGCAAGGAGAGACATACAGCGGAAAGGTCACTGAAAAGATCTCCGTGCATGTCAGTCAGAAAGCAGGGCCCGAAATCCACATAGTGAACATTTACCGCCCCCCGATAGGCGGTGGTGATGATACGCGAAAGGAAGACTTCGTGGTGGGAGACCTGCAAGAAGGAGAGAACGTTCTGACAATGGGAGACATCAACCTACACCACGAGGCGTGGAGCGCGTTCGCAACGCAGAGCGAGGGCGGCAGGAAGGTGATGACATGGGTCGCGGAAACGGAAAGGATAATTTGGAACGACCCACGCAAACCAACCTGGCAAAGAAATATACAACGCTCCAGCCCAGACATCGTGATCGGGCAGCCAAGGTGGCCGAGAAAATGGAAGCTGCTGGAAGGCTGGGTATCGGATCACCGACCAGTCATGACAGAAGTCCCATACGAGAAAACCACAGAGCAAAAAGCAGCACGAAAGGTACTACAATGGCAGTGGCGAAAAGCAGACTGGACAAAGTACACATTAGACCTTGAACACGGAGCTCCCAAGGTGGAAAGGTGCAAAGACCCCAATGAGATGCTGAAGCAACTGGGTCCGAAAGCGAAAAAAACACTCCTACATGTAATCAACCTATCATGGCAAGGAGGCTGTGTCCCACAAAGCTGGCGAGATGCACTCACAAAGCCCTTGCCCAAACCGATGAAGGACCTCACGGACCCCAGCAGCTATCGTCCCATCGACCTCACCAGCAACCTGTGCAAGCTCGCTGAGAGGATGATAAAGGCAAGACTCAACTACTTACTGGAAGATCCGACATCGAACGTGCACAAGCTCTGCAACACACAAGCCGGATTTCAAGCAGGCCGAACAACAATAGAACAGATTGCAGCACTCACACAGAGGCTTAAGGACGGTCAAAAAAAGAAGAAAGTCTCCTACACCATATTCCTCGACTTCGAAAAAGCATTCGACACGGTGCAAAAAGCAAAGCTAATGGAGAAGCTGACGGCCATGAAGTTCCCACCGCTGTACTTGAACTGGATAGGCGCCTTCCTACAGAATAGACAGGCAGCAGTAAAACTGGAAGGAGAGACAAGCGACAACCGTGAGAAGGAAGAAGGCGTACCGCAGGGACCTTCTTTTTCTGCTTCTTCTTCTTTTACGCGAACAACGACGACTGTCCATCAGAGTCTGCTGTGGTCCGATGTCCCGGTGCACCAACGAGGTCGTGGGGGCATCACGAGAGGTCGCACGTCAAGCCCCGGATCACAACCGAGACGTGCACACAGCGCAACGACCGCGTGTTTCCCTCGCACCCCAGAACGATTCTCACCCCTGGCCGGTCTGTCGGCTACAGACGACCTGTACTTGCCGGAGCTGACACAGCACAGCAGAGACATGTACATGCTGGAGCCACCCGCGGATTTGACTGCTGCGACGGAACCTCCTCCTCCCCCACAGGGGGACATGTACATGCTGGAGCCACCACCCACAGAGTCGACGCAAACAGACGACGACCCCCATCCTCAGTCAGCGAGACCTGCCCCACGGGGGACCGATGAGGCACAGAAATCTGAAGGTGGTCATAGACCTGACTGGCGACGACGACGACAAAGTCTCTGCCCCGACCTCGACCCCGCCATCGGAAACGGCGGAACCTGCGCCACGGACGGAGGAGCTGGAACTGGCATGCCTCACTACCCACGACGGCGACGAAGCCCTGGCCCCACACTCAGCCCCAGCCCCGGCCCCGCCCCTCGCAAGCCACCACAAGAAGAAGCGAAAGGGAGGCGCATGCCCGGACGTGTACCTTGGCCACGACACCAAGCTGGTAAGGACCAGCACAGATCGTGCACCAGAGCCACCTCTGCTCGTCAAATGGCGGTCCAAGAGCGCGAAGCGCGGGCAGTTGTGCGACGGACAAGCGGAGCCCGCAAAGAAGAAAGACCGATTGGACCTCCTCAGGGCGAACCGACGGTCGGGCAAGGCCGCCGTTCACGCCCTGGCTGAAGAACATCGAGCGGGTCTGGAAGATAAGCTCTCCCACACGAAACTGGCGACGGCCGGGATCGTCGAAGCGGAAGGGGAGTGGACGCCAGAAGCCATGATACGGGTCTGCAAACACGTGCTCGGCGAAGAGCCTAAAACCGCGAAGGAACTCGGGATTCACATGAATTTTGTCCGGTTCGCCCTCATCCTGGACTTTGACAAGACGTGGATCATGGCCAGGTATGACTCGGAAGGCTGGAAGGCGAAGGGGGACGTCGAGAGACGGCAGCAGTTCACGCGGCACGGAGATATGAGAGCCTTGAAGGATCACTACTTCGTGGCCACTGACTGGCTGTTCTTCACCACGCTGCAGTGGCATAATGTGGGACAGCGCAAGAACCACGAAGACCTTACGCAAGTAAGAGAGCTGGCCCGAGGGCAAAAAACCTCATTTCTCCTTGGAGATGAGAACATATATTATAGTGCGACATGATCAGACTGGAACGGCCGCCCCGGGGCATCCTCTGCTCAACCCGGCGGACGTGGGAGGCCCTTCTTCGGAAGGTGCCAGTCGCTTGATCAGTGTCGTCGAATGCGCGCTATATTTTATATTTTATAAGTACATATAACAATCGATTGAAAGAAGAAGAACGTTTACCAAAGGAGTGGGGGAGTATGGCGTCCACCCTCAGGGCGCTGTATCTGACGTACGCACTGCCAGTAGTGACATATGCGCTCGGGGTGTACGGACCAACGCTGATAAAGGGAGAGATCAAGAACCTGCAATTGGTGCACAACGAAGCGGCCAGATGTATCACCGGATGCAAGCGTTCAACCCCCGTCGAAGTTCTGCTGAGGGTAGCCCGGCTCTGGCCAATCGAAGACATGATAGGATATGAGACATCCACATGGTACGAACGGTTCCAGAGGATGGAAGGCACCAGCGGGCACCAGGCAGCTCAAGGAGAAGGAAAGGAAGAGCGATCATGGCTACACGAGGCTCGAAAACGAGAAAAAAGCCTGAAGATGGAGCAACACCCGCGAGCGCCGCTGCACAGAAAGGCAGCCATCCCACCGTGGGAGTGGAACACGCTGGAGAGGCTGGTCATCGTGACAGAAGGCGAAGGGGTAAAGAGGCTGTAAGTAGCGAAACAAAAAACAGCAGCCCTTGAGGTAGTCGCAAAGCTACCGAAAGCCGACATCACTGTCTACACCGATGGGTCAGTCGAGGAAGGCAAGGGCGGTGCGGGTGTTGTGATAGAAAGAACAGAGGGAGCGACGGCCGAGATAAGCGCAGGCGTCGGCGACCTATGCGACAGCTTCCAAGCAGAGATGTGCGCAATCAACACAGCGCTTGCGAGGCTCGTGAAGGAGGACACGCAAGGGATGCAGATCAACCTGCTGACAGACTCTGGCGTGTCTGCTGAAATTAAGACAAGGACCCGCAAGGCAACAAGAAGACGTGGTGGTCGAGGCATGGCACAACATACACGCGCTGACAACGAGAGGAAACCACCTCACATGCTGCTTTATCCCAGGCCACTGCGGGATAGAAGGAAACGAGAAGGCAGACCAACTCGCCAGCAACGGCAGAGACAAAGAAACAACACAGAAGATAAGCATGGGTGCGGCAAAGAACCACCTAAGAAAAGCTGGGAAGCGGGGAATATTAGCAGATTGAACAAGGAAAAGACATACAATAAGTGGGCAGGAAACACAGAAGCACCAAAGAAGATGGAAGGGCTGAACAGGAAAGAGGAAGCTGAGACACATCCTTGTGGAGAACCCACGAAAAGCAATCCAATACCTCGAAGACACCGGGGACCTGCCCCCCTCCGCAACAACTCCACAACAACCAACTAACCTGCCGAAGTAGCAAGCCAATCAGAAGGCGGCTGAGGCACTAAAGATTCATTCAGAATCCCGAGATCCCATCCCTGATCCCCAATCCTGTTTCTCGCAGAAACAGAGAGCACTACCAACCCCCCACCACAGCAGCCGACGAGAGAGACGCAGCAGTGAAAATAAAAAAGCCCCCCTGAACAAGTTTTCCCCCACCCCTATAACGTGATAGTAAAAAAAAAAAAAAAAAAAAAAAAAAAAAAAAAAAAAAAGGATACTGAGGTCCTTTTACAAGACCTTACGGAAAACGCCTACTACTCCTCAACCGGCCCACCGGCCGAACCACCGGTCTGGCCCCCAGCCCGCTTATCGTCACGGATACCAACCTGCCTACGATAACCGCTGGGGCAAAGATCAAAACAGGTACGAGATCCGCAAGGACTTCTTCCTTAGCACAATGGCAAAGGACCAAGTCAAGAAGTCGCGGGACATCTCCAAGCCTAGCCCGGTCAGCTGCAAACGAAACAACGGCAGCATTGACTGGGCCCTCTGGGAGTCTCTCAGCCAGGACGCAGCCGCCAAGTTCATGGCCAAGTACAGCCGCATCGTAAAGAACATGCGCCAAGGAAAGGCCCCCGAACAGGACGCAGCAGGTATCATCTACCTCGCTGTCGACAAACACGGTGAACCTGTGTACGCAGGGCAGACGTTTAACACCTTACGTCGTCGTATGCAGGGCCACTGGAGCAGCGCCAGATCGCACAGAGAGAACGCTGAAAGCAACGACACCCGCTTTCACAAGGCCCTCAGGGAAAACGGGGGCCCGTTATTCGCTTTCCCCGTCGAATCGATCAACCCCAAGTTCTTCGACGACGCCAAGTCCTTCCGTCGTGTTGCGATCCCCAGGGAGAACCAGTACATCAATAGGCTGGCTTGCTCCCTTAACATGCGTGGTAGGTTTGCTAAGACGCAGACCCGTCGCCGCCGCAACACGAAACGTAAACCTAAGACGGTACGCGAGCAGCAACAGCAGCGACACCAACACCAGGGGCGCTCGAATGCCAAACAGGACCCCAGCAGCAACACTACTACGTCCCCTTCGAACCCCAACAACACCCCCACCAGATCTACTGCTCCCTCGATACGGCTGAACGACGACGGGGAGCTGTCGATCCAGGCTACTGGGTCCAACTACAAGTCCCTGTGTATGAAGATCACCGCGATGTGTGCACACCCCGATGTGCTGAACTACGACTTCACTACCTGGGCCCCCAAGACCGTCTTCAGGTACCTGAACTTCCTGAGACGTTACTTCGTCGGGAACTTCTTCACCGCCAAGATCGCGGCTATCGAACGAGGCCTCACCAACCGCCTCAGCCCTGCCCTCTTGAAAAAGGTGGTCCGCCGAGACGAAGGCTTCGTGTGGTTCAAAACGAGTTTTGACCACAAGGCCAAGGAGATGATCCTCTGGCGTAAGGTCTTCGAGGACAAGGAGGTAATTGCGGCATGCCCCAAGCCAGCCCTCCTTCGCAGAGTACACATGTGCAACAAGCTTGGCCACAGTGTGCAATGTGACGAAGCTCAGCATCGAGACCCCGCGTCCAGAAGCGGCCGAGCCTACAACAAACTGCCCTGCTCGAAGCGCAAGACCTCACACACACATGAGGGACACGCCTGCGGACTAGCAGCAGAGGTCATCGATGACGACGAAGTGAAGGAGGTTCTGAACAGAGGCATGAAGTTCCGCCTCTCAACACACGCCCTCCTCTCTTCCCAAAGTCTCGAGGAGGACATCAACGGGTTCATCACTCAGAACTTTCCAGTCCACCCGTCGGGACACCGGACACGGGAGTGACACACCGATGCCGTCGTCTACCATGGGACACGCGACACTCCAACCAGTGGTCGGCTCCCAGATTGTGACAACGTCGGCTGTGGAGTCATCGCTCGCCCGAGCCGTGACAACGCCCGTTCTGGCAGACGCCCCCCTCGGCGCCCGCCAGGTACAGCTCACTCCTTGCATCCAGTCCTTCCATGAGAACATCGGACTCGGGATGGATACGCCGATGGTTCCCGCCATGGGACACGCGACGCTTCAACCGGTGGTCAACGCCCAGAGAGACACGACGTTGACCCTGGAGCCGCCCGTGGCCCGAGCCGAGGCAGACGCTCCCCTAGACCCTCCCAGGCGGATGGTGGTTTAGAAATGATCGACCTCACGCAGGACTCCCCGGACAGGCCCTCGCGCAAGAAGAAGCACGACGGCACTGCTCACGAGCACGAAAGCCGTCGTGGTAAGAGTTCCTCCACAGGCGATGGCGATCTTCTCATCCTGCGCGAGCAGTCACAGGGTTTTGATCAGGAAGCCCTCAACCGAAGGGCCCTCCAGAGACGGATGGATCGATACCTCAGTCTCTTGGTCTACTTCCGGCGACACCCGGAGCTCTTGGACGAACACCAGCGTCAGCTCCTGTCGGTCGGCCCCCTCCCGATGCACCTGGACACCTCTCCACATCAACTGCTGCTCGAGGCCCGTGACACGGATAGAACTGCCGACCAACAGGCAACCGTCGCCAACCAGGAACAGCTTCTTCTGATTGCGCACAAGGCGTTGCCTACCACCGAACGTCTTCGGTTGTCTCACGAATGGCACTCGGGGCTGAACACCGCGGTACAGCAACAGTGGTGGTCGGAGTTCTTCGCCCAAGGCGGCTGGAAACACCCACTCTTCGGTTCCGAGGCCCCAAGAGGTGACGAGACTAGGACTCCAGGGAGGACCCCTCTCCTGCTCACCTACAACGGGGAGAGGAACAAACGCCCGGAACCCGAAGACGGCCCCGCCCTTCCCGCGGCCAAACGGGATCTCGCCGCGACGAGGCCGAACACCAGAGTCACTGGACTTGTCGCCCTTAAGAGGCTCACCAGGGAAGCAGACGTCGACGGCCCTGAGGACCTGGATGAGCTTCGACACCTGGGCTTCCTTTCCCAGGGCGAGGCCGTCTTTGACCTCAGCTGCATGTCCAGGGCTTGCACACACTTCCTGGGTGAGACCCCCATGGTCACGGTCCCCCTCGACACACGCGTCGCGATCCCGTGTCTGCTGGTCTGTTATGACTCGACGTGGCTCTACGCTTCCCGCCAGGGACAGGGCTTTCGGTTGCAGACCCAAGGGTTCAAGGACAAGTCGTATCCGACTGTGGCAGCCCTACTCGCTGACTTCGTGGGGGCAGGGACCCTCTACTACAGCGAGTCACAGTGGTCGACTGTGCTGAACTCCTACAACTAGGAACTACTGGAGACGACCCTACGCAATGTAGGAGTGCCGGCCCGGCGTGCTACGAGGGCGATAGGCTATGCAGGGTCTCACAGACCTCGCACCCTATGATTTTAGTTTCCACCTTTTCCTTTTCCACTTCTTGTCTTTTAACTTAACCCTTCTGCTTTCCCAACATGGTTTCCGTCCCGGGTATGACGTTAAACTGCGTCCGCCGACGCATTTGGGTCAACATTCTCTGATGACCAAGCCGTCTTTTTCCGTTTCTTCTCCCCTTCTCTTTGTTATGTTATTTTCATTATTCTTTCTGGCGATAGACTGATACGGGCCATGGAAGCAACCTCTGCTTAATTCCTGGTACGTGGGAGGCTCCTCTTGAGGATGTCAGTCACCTTTTCCCTTTTTTACTCGACTCTCTGTTTTCGTATGCAGTATTTATTCTTTCCCACCCCTTTTTATCTATTTCTTCGCTTCTTCATCCTAACTTAAAACCATTTCAGTTACCTCTTTACTATTTCTTTTTTTTATTTGGTAGTTACATTGTTCTCCCCCCCCCCCCCCCCCCTTCCCCTGACTCACACAGCCTATTATTTCGTGTAAGAAAAGAACACTATAAAAATGGAAACCCAACCGCTGGTTGCGAAGACTCCCACGCAGAACAGCTTCGCACGCATGATTTTCAACGTGGTGAGCATCAGCGTCATGATCATGTACCTTGGGTGCATTGCTGGTACTGTGGCATGCATCTTGTCCGGGTACTACATGCTGCTAATGCTCCCTATAGGAGGGCTCACCACCTTCTGGTGCTGCATGGTGGCCATGTGGATTAACCCCGAAGTCCGTGCCTGTGCAGGGGAGGCGGAGGATAAGGAGAGCAGCGAGGCCCTTGTAGCATCGTGGCAGAACACAGAGGCGGTAGTTGTAATGTGGATCAAATGCTACCACATGCGGACAGTGGCATATAGGAACTCCGATGGAAGCAGCGGCACTACACAGCAGAGGGTGGACACGCACAGCGCCATTGCACCTGTCTACTATGACGCACAGGTGGACGAGAGCCCAGCCTTCACGGTACCCAACGAGAAGACGCTGGTGTCCTGCGATGTCGAGCTGAGCTTCGGGGACAGCACTACACTGCACTCTGTGGAGGACCAGTACCGCAGGTTCCTGGAGGCCAACACACAAGACACGCACCAGGACAGGGGCTTCGGGGTGGATCTTCCTGAGTTCAGGAGTTCACTGATGGTAAGGAACAGCAATGGTCTGGGGATGCGTAACCTGTACATGTTATCCACAGCGCTTGGTGTCCTCCCTGTCGTGCACGCCTGTGTCTCTGGTGTCGTGAAGCGTGGTAACTACTCCGTGAAGAAGAAGCTCCTCATCAGCCGTGAGAGCCCCTACGCAGTACGCCCTGCTGAGGTTCCCACTGTGGGTGTTCCTTTGGAGAACTCGGCGTGGGCCCTGCCTTACGTCGTGCACTCAGGCCCGGTTAATCAGCAGCAGCAGCAGCAAGAGCAGCAGCAGCAGCAAGGACAGCAGCCGCAGTGGCAGCAGCCTCAGCAGCCTCCAATGGGTCAGCCAGTGCAGCAAGGACAGCAGCCGCAGTGGCAGCAGCAGCAGCAGCTGCAGCCAATGCAAGGACAGCAGCAGCAGCAGTGGCAGCAGCAGCAAGGACAGCAGCCGCAGTGGCAGCAGCCTCAGCAGCCTCCAATGGGTCAGCCAGTGCAGCAGCAGCAGCAGCAGCAGCAGCTCACTTATGGTTCGTAGGTCATAGGTTTTTCTTTGGGGTGGGAAAGAGGGGATTTCTCATTTATCACGCACACCCTTTTTTTTCTTTCTTACTTCAGAGAATGATTTTTATAACAGTATGCAACTGTGCCGAGCAAGAAAGCCTTCGCAGCTATTTTAATGGTTTTTTTTTTTACTCGTGCGAACGGGCTTTCTCGCCTTGCTACAAATAGCTTGCCGTCTACCTAGCAAGCTAATCAAAAGGCAGCAGGAAGAAAACAAATCAAGTGTAAACAAATAGAAAAAAAAAAAAAGAAAAAAAAAGAATCCCGAGGACTGGCAACCAAAGGAGAAAAAAAAAAGAAAAAAAAAAAAGAAAAGCCATTAGCCAACAGTGGAAAGAGAATACCCATGTCACAAAGGTGCTAGAACAATAACACAGGCCGACACGAAAGCACGAACGTCTCAACACACTTCCGTTGGCTCCACACAGCCCAGCTGGGTGGGGTCGGTCTGGCTAGACCAAGAGGAGGTGGAATTTAAAAAAAAAAAGAAAAAAAGGTTTCTTCCATTTGATTATTGATTCTTGTTTTATTTTATTTATTCTGCCGCTCGCGGCAAAGAGCTTTTAGCAAGCTTCTTGTGGCTCGTGTGCACAAACTGAAGGCCGCCGTCATTGTATGGTATGTCGTCTTTGACTTGTCTAAACAAAGGGGGGAACCTTGGCAGCGTGTTTCGGGTTATCGAACCTCCTCTTTTCCCCCCACGCCACTGGGATTGTATCAGTGTTCTTTTTTTCTCGCAGAAGTACAGCAGAAAGCGAGGAGATTGCATGGACTGATGAAGAAGATCTGGCACACATGGGAGCTAGGGAGGGTACTGAAGAAGGTGAAAGGAAGGAGGGCCTTCCCTGCTGAGCCGTGCACAATGGTGCACACACGATCGGATGGAACAGGAGGTCAATATTTGCATCACCGAAGACCAAGCATGACCTAGAGGCGTTGAAAGGACAATGGGCAAGAGAACGAAGAGAAAGAGCGGCCAGGCTGGGGAGAAGGCCGGCAAGACCACCAAAGGAGGAGAAACCGCTGCTGAAAGGGGATAGGTGCAGGTAGAAGATGAGAACAAGGGGGCGTCTCACAACGCCTTCCTTTAACTCATATATTTTTTTTCGTTTCAGGTCCTGAGAACGGCTCTAGTAAAAGGAAGGCAATAGAGCACACCAGTGTTCTTTCTCTTCCCCCCCCCCCCTTACAAATTGTTGTTTGTACAAAGAGGGAATATGCCTTTTATTTTTTTTCTTTTTAAGGTTTTTTGGTTGTTGTAGAGAATCAAAAGAAAACAATAGAATTGCTCAATAATTACAGCTTTTTTTTTTTTTTTTCAATGATAGTTTTCCCCCATCTTCGATTTTCACCCTAATTACTCTGTGAATCCCACGGGGAGGGAAGGAGGGAGGGCGACAGTTGGCCGGCACTGGTCACTCAGGATGTGCCTGCTAACGCAATGGAGATAAACTTCTCGTTTCCTTAAAGTTTTTTCTTCTTCCTCCCTGCTGTGCGTACAACAACAGTCAGCTGACTCTTTTTTCCTTTCCTGTTATCCGTGGAAAGAAGAGCATATCGCAGAAGCCTTTGTCTATTCTTTTGAAAGGTGTGGGGCGCCACCGAACACTGGCGTCTTTATCTCTTTTATAAACCCCCTGCCCTTGCCTTCTGGGAGCACCTTTAATTCTCTTTTCTAGTATTTTCTTCTTCCTTCAAAGACACCTTTTTATTTCTTCATATTCGGTTCGAGTCGGCCACCAGCACCGCGAGACTGCCAAGGAGTTCGTCGGCATCACGTCCTGCAACACTCCCTTGCATTGCACGAGTTTGCCCAATGCGCGCTATATTTTCATGCCGCCGTCGTGTTCTCTTAGAGTCCTTGCTTTAGCGCAGTTTTCCTCAGTTACCTAGGCAGTCCTGCTATACCTAAGCAGGATATTCTGCTCGTCGTGGGTCGTGGTATTCTGGGAGAGGTTGACTTTCTCATGCGGCTTTGTAAAAAGAACGAAAAGGAAGGGGGGGGGAGAAAGAAAGAAAAAAAAAGGAAAGATGGATAATCACGCAAAGGCAAAGGCCCTGTTACTTGTCCTGGTCATAATGTGTGTGGTCCATGGGATGCAGGTGAGGAACAACAACAACGACAGCAGCAACAGCAACCACAACCACAACCACAACCACAACAGCAACAACAACAACGACAACGACAACGCAAGACAGATGTCTCCGCCTGCCGCAGTTCCAACAGCCACAGAGCAGCCTTCCCCAACGGAACCTCAGGTCACAGTGGAGGAAGATCAGTACCAGCTGGAAGAGGAGGTCTTCGACCCGATCGAAGCAGCGAAACAATTTGGCGAAGACGCCCTGCAGGCGGTAGTCGATACACGTGACATGCTGGACCCTGACAGCAAGGTCATTCAGAACAATGTTTCAGTCGGCAGGCCGGTCTGCAGGCACATGAACGAGATATACCCGGGAAAGCTGGTAGCGGACCCTGTGTGGCATCGATGGGTGCCGGACAACTGCGATCTTGAAATACTGAACAGAAGGGCAATGAACAGATGTTTCAAGCACCTCCGGCTGTACATGGTGACAGACTCTTTAGGGCGTGAGATGTTAACCCACCTTGGGCTTGCGTATCGGATTTTCAACAGGCTGCCAGAGGGCGGAGATTTACGTGTAATGGATCACGCATGGAGCCCGTTCACTTCCAAGCCGTTTGGGTACCTAAACCAGAATTTATCGAGGGACAGTGGAGAGTTCTTGCGGGAGAAGGCCAACTTCCTGTTTATTTCGAACGGGTTTTGGGACGCCGGGCATTTTTTTTGCGGGCCCGTGCACTATTACGACTATCTTCTCCTCAAGGTGAAGAGGTACTCCTCCGAAATGGCGGCTGACGGCTCCCGTGCTGTGTTGTACAACATCCCTTATATATCTGATAAGAAGCCCTGCTACCCTGAAAGGAAGTTAGCAGTCTTCAGAGAAGCGATCCGACTGGTCGCGGCCTGTACTGGAGTTGGTATTTATGACACATTTGAAATGCAGAAGACAAACATGAAATATGCCACTGATGGGATCCATTTCCGAGGTAAAGGCTTGGCAACGAATTTGGGTGTTTTATTGAACATGATGTGTCTGCCTGAGGGTACGAGGCTTGAGCCGTTCCACCCCAACATAACATGTTCACCTGAAGTGATTTCCGCCACGAAGGCACGGTGGGAGGCTGACGAGGTTGCCATGACACATTCTCCTGAATGCCCCAAGCTTCGCAACACCTGCTACAAAAGCCCCGAGGAATATTTGAACATGCAGCCGAAAAAAGCTGTTTCTTAGTCTATCTATTCTTAACTCTCTCCCCGTTTTTTTTTTTTTTTTTTTTTTTGCACAAGAGAACATGGGGGGGGGGGGGGGGAGAAGAAATAGCTAGCAGCTTTTTAGGGTTATGTTATTGTCGGGACTAAAGACTAATCGATGGCAGCGTGATGAGAAGTTCCAACCCCTAGTTTTTCTTTCTTCTTCTTCTTTTTTTTTTTATTATTATTGTCGAGACTGACCAATGGGATGATATGTCATTGATCTAGCTATGGAGGGGTTGGGGGTTTGTACTATTTTCGCATATTTTCGCCCTGATTTGCGAAGAATGCGAAGTTTTGGGCTCAGATCTGAAAATGCGAAAATGTGCGGAAGACTGTTACTATTCGTTTCACAGCTATGTTGGCAAGGAAGACGCGTTTCCAAGCTTTTTTTTTTTTGAAAATATTTAAGGAAGGACGGATACAAGAATCTGAGAAGGTAAGGAAGCGGAAACGGCCCAAGAAAAGCTTAGAAACGCGTTTCCTTGCCAACATAGCACTGGGGGGGGGGGGGGGGGGGGGGGGTTACTAATTCTTCTTCGACTAGAAAGGTTCTGTTGGAGGTGGAAGGGTGTGTTTTTTTTTTTTTTTTTATTCACTCGCTGCCCCCTTGCTGCTCCTGCTTTCATGAGCGAAGCGGGCGGAGGTTCCTTTTTATTTGCGAAGCAAGACAGTGCTATTGAAAAGAGAATCAAAAACTTTTTTCTGTTTTTCAAGGTATTAACCTAAGAATTAAAAGAAAGAAGAGGACCTCCCCCCCCTCACTCCCCCTGTACTTATTCGGAGCTGATAATCAGTTATCCCCTAAAGGCCCGGACGTTTTTGTCCTTATTTCAAAATTTGCTTTTTCGCTAAGTACTTTTTTTTGAACACGGCCCCTGGACTTTAACCATCCCGGCTTTTGAGAAAATGAGCAAACCGATTCGTTGACATACAGCGCTACCTCACCTTTGACAACCTGGAAAACATCAGTAAAGCCTGAAACTGCACCTCATGCGCAGGTTTCTTGACATCATTGTCAACCGGTGTAGGACTGTGCGGACCCCTGGCAAGTGGTTGTCTGTTGATGACAGTGTTATCCCGACAACAATAAAAGTCATGGCACCACGAAAAAACAACTCGGTGGGCATCAAGGTAATCGCTACATGCGACTCATAAAGCGGTTACCTGGCGAATTTCAACATTTTCAGCAAAGAAGTCCACAACACAGGACCTAGTCATGCGTACTGTCGACTCCTAAGGGTTTGCTGTCGACCCCTGACCGGCAAGACCAGCTCCAGGGGACTGGAGTTCATATGAAAACCCGGAAGTGGACCATGGTCGTTTTTTATTGGGTCCTGGAAAGCTGTGTTGCCAACCCCTCCATAATCAAAAAGTCTCCAGACTGACCTCAATCCTAGAGTTCAGGGCACCAAATAGGGCTGAATGCTGCCCTTTTTAGCCCAGCCATAACTCCACGGACCCCCCCACGACAAGACCCCCCAAAATCGGACATAAAAAGTACCCCCTCAACCCCCCTCTTACACACAAAGTTAAGTGTTCTCATCTGAATCTGGCACCTGGAATTGAAGATTTTAGTACCGTTTACCCTTTCCTTTGCACCTTCCTATGGTTGCATGCTGCCCTTTTTTTGAGTATTCAAAGCAACAACGAAAATGGGGGGGTACCGTAGATAGGCTCCGGGCGTTTAGGGGTTATGGATAAATTATTGGGCAGATTCCTCCCCCCCCCCCCCACCCACTCCCCGAATTCTCTTTCTATTCGTCAAAAGGCCGTTGGGTGAAGGAGTCTTCGATTAGGGTAAGGAAGAAAAAAAAGAAAAAAGAGAAAGCAGGTAACTTCACTGCAGCTCTTCTTTTCGTTTTTTTTTTTTTTTTGTGGGCCGTTGCTAAACCACTTCGTTTCCTATCATAGGGAATTTTTTTTTTTTGTTTTTGTTTTAACATTACTATTGTCGGGGCTAAAAACTAGTTGATGGCAGCTTTTTTTTCTTTTTTTTTTTTTTTTTTGAACAAGACGGCTGGCCGTGTGCACACAACAACTCCTTTATTTTGAACACCAGCGACGCATGGCATTTCTCAAGCCATTCAGCAGCTACATCAGGAAGGACGCTTTCATCTACCTAGGCTAACCGTAACATACCGCCGTTCGTATGCAGTACTTATCCTTCTTCACCTGCTTTTCTTTTTACTTTTTTCGCTTTTTATTCCCACTTGCAACACTATTTCAGGTACCGCCAGGCCAGGCTTATGGCAGGGATGGATACCTAGGTTTTTTGTTCGACACCCTCGTATTTTTCTTTTTACTTTTTTTTTTTTTCGCTTTTTCTTTGTGTTCCCACTTGCAATATCATTTCAGGCCAAAAGAAAGATAATAGAATAGAATAAGAAAAAAGATTTTTTTTTCGCAACTTAGCACTTGATCTTCTTTTTTTTTTTTTTTTAAAAAGATTTTTTAGGAAGAAGAAATGGGAGTACCATCCTCAAGAACAGAATATGAGAAGAAAGAAGGAAAAGGGTATTACCGTACAATTAAGAAAAGACGACCCCCTCTCCCCCCCCTCCCTCCCCCCCTCGGGATACAGAATAGAAGAATTATAAAAAAAAATGAATTCTTTTTTTTCTTTTTTACTTTTTTTTTATTTTTCCATCCTCGATTTTTGTTTTAACAATATGGCAGCGTAATGAGCTATTTTATTAGGTAAAATTCCGCTCGTGCGCACAAACAAAGAAAATGTCAAGGGACGAGTTCGAACTAGGGAAGGTTAAGTGGGCGGACGCCGAGACATCGACATGTCCTCCTAATTCCGCTCGTGCGCACAAACAAATGGAGCGCCAAACTAGTTTTTTTGACCGGCTTTTTTTTTGTTTTGTTTTGTTTTTTTGTTTTTAAAAATATTATTGTCGAGACTAAAAACTAGTTGATGGCAGCCGTAATGAGCTATTTTATTAGGTAAAGATTCCGCTCGTGCCGCACAAGCAAATGAAGCGCCAAACTAGTTTTTCTCTCCCCATTACAATTACAATGTCGGAGGAAAGGCCCCCCCCCCACCCCTCATTTTTATGGACATGGTTCGAATACAAGGAGCAAGGGTCCTTTGATATCCTCCCAGAAGAAAGGACTTTTTTTTTTTTTTTTTTTTTTTTTTTTTGTGATGATTTTTCTTGGGTGAGCACACACCCGCACACACCGGGATTTTTATCAGGACCTTCTTTCCTCCTCAGCTCCATGTTCTTCGGGGTTCCCCCCCCCCCCCCCCCCTCCCACTCGTAGCCACCGTTAGCTCCATCCCCTACTAGGTTTTACCTAAGATTGAGCGAGGGGCTGAAAGGTTCGGTGGTTCATGTTCCTCTTTGGCCTGGTCGGCGGTGGTTGGAGTCAGCCCATCAGAAGTCTTTTTTACGGGCGATAGATTGAGACTCTTCGCGTACCTGCCACATACCGCAGGTACCCTTAAGTGTCTCTTTTTTTTTTTTTTTTTTTGTGCTTTGTGTTAATTCTTTTTTTAATTAAGATAATGGGCAGGGAGAACTTGCTTTGTTGTAATTCTCAGGAGAAAAGAAGAAGAATAGAAGGAAAGAAAGCTCATTGAACTGCACATAACTCTCCCATACCTCTCCTCCCCGGCTTATCAGGGATCATCAATCAGAATTTCAAGCGTCAAGGCATTGCAGGATTTTCGGTTTTTTTTTATTTTTTTTTTTTATTTGAAAGACTTCCTGAATATTCTTTTATTTTTATTAAGGCAGAAAAACTGGCTCGTGTTCCTACGCCAGAACTAGTTATCTTTCTTTGCTTTTTTTTTTTGGAGAAGGAGACACCTCGGAGGCGGAGCTGGCCATTGGCTTTCGAATGGAAGACCGGTAGGTCATTGAGATTCCCAGCAGAGGAAAAAAGCAGTGTCTCAGATGCAATACCATATTATTTCTTTTCGTTTTTTTATTTTATTATTTTCTCCAATATATATATATCGTCCAAAGGAAGGAAAGAAACAGGCCACGCAAAAGGCTCCGTCACGGCAGCGGGACGGATGAACGGTATTTCATTCTGAAAGATATGGACTTTCTTTGTGAATAATCCATCCCCTTTAAAGGACTGACTCGCTACCCCCCCCCCCCCCCCCATCGTTTTTTTTTCTCCTTTTTGTATTCTGTTCCCGAACACGAAAGAAAAGAAGAAGAAAGAAGAACTGGTTTCCCCCCCCCCTCTTTTTTTTTGCTTAACTAATAAGTATTTTAAAAAGAAAAGGAATCTTTCCGAAGAAGAGAAGAAAGATAAAAAGAAAAAAAAAGGTTTTTTTTTTCTTTTTTTTTTTTTTTTGTTAAAGACCAGCTCTCTAAGAAAGAAAAGTACCAAAAGAAGAATGAAAAAAAAAAAGAAAAGAAAAAGAAGAAAATCATCCCCCCCCTTAATATTTTTTTTTTACAAAACACCTTTCAAGTACACACAAAGAAGAACAGTACACTTAACCAAGATGGACTCGCCACACGAGGCCACGGTGCGAAAGTGCTTTGAGACCATGCAAAGGATGTTTTGCAGCTTCCAGACTAGTGTTCCAGATAGCGCCCACCATGAAGTAAATGTTGTGGGCATGAGAGAGTGCACAGACGGGTGGATTGTCATCACTCAGTGGGTAGCAGAGAACTGCAACAAAACAGATATTTTAGAATTAGGCACGTCAAAAAAAGAAGGACTAGTGTGCTGGCGTGGACTCTGCTTCGTGAAGGGCGAACGAGTGAGCATACAGTCGATCTCTCGTATGACCAGAATCAGCCCTCCTGAAGAATGTGGAGCCAGTCATAACACCATTCTGGAGCTAGCCTACCAACGAGCATTTCTGTCAGTGCTCCACTTGGGAGACCGCCAAGCAACCTCTGCAACCTTAGTGGGGCTTGGGTCTGGGTCTTTATCTTTCGTGATTTCATCGCTCCTGCCATCTCTGTCACTCACAGTTGTGGAGATAGACCCAGTCGTGGTTGAAGCAGCAGAAGTATTTTTCGGCTACCCGCCTTCTCCTTCCGTGGTCACACTGCAACAGGATTTCTTTTCAAAATCGTGTTCTGCTGGGGTTTCCGATATTCTCATTCTGGATGCTTTTACGCCTTCTGGTGCCCCGTACAGTACTCCTGCATCGGCGGTGCCGCTTCTGCTGTCTCATCTGAAGCCGGACGCGGTGTTGGCCATCAATGTTGTGTCCTCCATCCATGATGTTTCGGAGTGGGCGGCCGCTCTGTCAAGCACCCCTTGGCGGCACCATGTGGTCTTTACCACCGTTGAGGGGCAGGCGGTTATTGTTGCATACATCAGGTTAAAGAGCAGGCAGCAGGTTGCCCACGCCCTTGAACAGGGAGGGAGGCAGAGCCTGGTCGCGGGGATATCGGCGGTTAATTAAAAGGAACGAGTGAGAAAAGGTTTTCTCTTCTTTTTAGCTACAGGAGTTGAAAGGTACACACAACCGCGTGTCGAACTACGAAAAGCCTTAAATGCGACAATAGGAACGAAGGCTATGCTTTAATAGATAGGAACTCAGACAGTGGAATTGTCTTTTACTATGAGTTTCTTTTCTTTTTTTTTTTTTTTTCTTTTTTACACTTCGGGCTTTTTTTTTTATTTTTTTTTTTTTCAAGAGTAAAATGTTATTTTTTTTTGTTTTTATAAAAGGTCAGACCCCCACCCCCCCCTGTTTGCAGGAAGAAAAGAAGAAAATGCCCATTTAGAAAAAAGAAAAAGAAGAAAAATAGGAAACGATGAGCATTTTGCGGACCAGGTTTTTGTACGTGCTTGTGGCAGTGCTTATAGTTGACAGGTTGATGCTGTTTAGGTCGCAGCAGGCACGGGATCACGCAAGCTGGCTGAGGTCGCAGGGCGACACAAGCGGGAAGATGGGTGGGGACGAGCAGAAACCTGCAGCATGCAAGGGCATCGAGGATATCTACCCAGGCAAGCTCGTAGGAGACAGGTGGGAACCAGACAGATGCGAGCTCGGCAAGCGCAGACCGGAGGAGGTTCTCACATGCATGGCTAGTAATGGGGTGTACTTTGTCACCGACTCACTGGGAAGGAACATCTTAGATAGTTACACCAGCTTATTCGACACATTGTGGAACGAGTCGGGCGGCGTTCCCGACCACGAGCGGCCGGAGATAGCCACAATGAGCTGGAACCCCGCCACCTCCTATAAGTACGGCTTCAAGGCGGATTACGGACGGAAGATTACAAGACGCTTTCTTCAAAACACCGCCACCCTGACCGTCATGTCAAATGGTGTTTGGGATATCGGTGTCACATCATGCGGCCCTGCGCACTATTTTGATTATCTCACGTTGAAGGTTAAGAGGTACAAGGCAGAGATGCGAAGTTTTGGGGAGATGCTTCTCTTGAACATTCCGTTTATACATCACAAAGAGAGCAAGAAGGACTGGGGGATTCTGTGCAACCCGGGGCCTCGTGTGGCAGCGTACAGAGAAGCTCTAAAACTGGTCTCCGCGTGCACTGGTGTGGGCATCCTTGACACATATCAAATGCAGAAGCAGTATCCGAACGAAACATATGATGGGATTCACATAACTGATAGAGGCAATAGTGCTATTGTAGGGATCATCCTTGACATGTTGTGCGGGATGGAAGGAGACCGGTTGAGGCCTTATCACCCGGAGCTGTCCTGCACTGAAGAAGCGGTTTCGAAAGCCAAGGCGCGGTGGACTAAGGTGCAAGGCGCTTCAGGCCCGCCCCCAGGGTGTCCTGTCGGACGGTATTCGTGCTTCGAGAGTGCTGAGGATTTCTTTAACAGTGGCACGTGACAGAATGGAAGAAATATCATTTTCTCTTTTTTTTCTTGTGCCGAGCTTTTTTTTTTTTTTTTTTCTTTAAAGGATTATTTACAAAAAAAAAAAAAAAAATAAATAAAAGGAGAGAAAAAAAAAAAGAAAAAGAGAAGAAGAAAAAGAAAAGACTGGTTTTTGATGGTACCAGTAGTAGTTAGTGTTAGTTTTAGGTAAACAATACCTCTCTCGTGAAGGGCACAAACACTAGTTTTCCTTTTTTTTTTTTTTTTTTTTTTTTTCCCCTTCTTTTTTTCTCTCTTTTTTTTTTTAGAGGCAACATGACATTCTTCTTTGTTTGTCCTCCCCCCCCCCCACTCTCCTACTCGAGCGAGACCAAATGGAAAAAAGAAAAGCACCGAGGTTTTTTTTTTTACCATATTTTCTTTTTGTTATAGCTTCCCCCTTCTTCCCCCACCCACACACACGATGAAGTCTTAGAGCCTGGCCGCTATTGTTTCGCATCCAGAAGAAAGAGAAGAAGAAAGCGCAGTCTCTCTTGCGAAGGCGCGTTGGAGACCGAACCAGGTGACCCTGTCGGCTCATATTCGTGTTTTGAGGCGCGCTGAGGGTTTTTCTTTTAACAGTAGTTGCTGATTGATCATCACCCCTCCCCCCCTCCCCCCTCCCTCCCCCTTCGATGATGGGATCTACATTGACACTTGCACAGAAAAACCTATTCGTGTTTTGAGATACACGTATGCCAAAACGAAGCACTAGCCTATGGATAGAGAAAGGAAAGAAGAAGAAAAGGAAGGGGTTTCTTTTACAAGGAAGACCCCGTGAAGCAGCATAAGCCTTTGGCTTGTCTGAAGTAGTCCATCCTTGAACCTGTATCACCTCCGTTGCCATTCTTTTTGTTGTATTGGAAAGGACGCAGCTATTCTTTTTCTTTTTCTCTTCCACTTTTCTTTTTTTTTTCACCGGTCCCGGGACCTCCCCGCAACAATACATCCTGAAAGTAGTGACAGTCCGTGACGCCAGAGCAGCGGAAGAAGGCAAGAGAGTGCTCACCTCCAGCCCTTGGGATAAGGTAACTACAGGATAGATCCCCTCGATAACGAAGGCCTGCTCGCATCTAGGAATGCTCGGCACGATGTGGAAGGTCAGCCTTCCCCCGCCAACGCAGGTCCATCTCATCGCGACAAACAGCCACCGCAGGCACCAGACAGCAACCGCAGAACGGTGACCGGTTAGTAGTGAATTTCTTCCTGCACACTGAGGTTTTATCGAGTTTTTTTCTTGTTGGCTTACTTTCCCCTTGCCCTTCATTTTGGTCTTTTTTTTTTTTTTTTTTTTTCCGTCCCCAGAATCTCTAAAAGGAAAGTGACCGATTTTTCCCCCCGTGCTTTTTTTTTTTTTTTTTTTTTTTTTTTTTTTTTTTTTTTTGCTTGAACAAGAAGAACAACATGAACTCGTCCGGAAGAAAATGTCAACAAATGACCCTCTTTTGCAACGGAAAGTCCTCGGAAGGTTTCTAAGTACAAAAGTAGCCCGACACCACTTTGTGTGCAGAATTGCAGTCTAATTGTGTTCGCCATATAGGTCACAATGCGCGCCGTTTGTTTCATTTCTAAGACGCGCGTGCAGAAATATGCTTTTTAGAATGGTCTTTTTTATTTTTTGGCATTCGGAAATTGTAAATGACCCAGGCTCCATATTTCTTTTTGTTTTCTTCAATAGAAAGCGAGAAGAAACGGACGCAGTTGGGAAATCTGTGAAACTTAAGGGGTCATTCTGGGTGGTTTGGGGGAAAATACTGCCATTTTGGCCTATTTTAGGCTAAAGCCCCTTAAGGGCTCTTTAAAAGCAAACTTCTCAAATTTATAATTTGTCATGAGTAAGAAAAAGAATGACAAACCTCAGCAGATGGGTAGAGAATGCATGTTTGGCCCCAAAGATACCGATGTTGAGCAGGCAAGTGTTAAGAATTGGGTTTTCAGGAAAATGGGCCTTTTAGGCCAGTTCCCGTTAAGAACCCCTCGAAAAAGCAAGAAATAGGGCTAAAAAAACCGGTTTTTGGGGGGCTATGCAACGCCATAAGTTTTTCGCTAAGTACTTTTAACAGTAACCCGACCCAGGGGTCACAAAGGTGTGTGTTCACCACTTTTATGCACCCTAGGTGCATTTCAAGCTTTTAAACTGCATTTTAAACATTTTTCGTCGTTTTTCTGACCTCTGTTTTTCGCTTCCCGGGGGGCAGCCGTTGCAAAGCCTGCCACCCTCATGGCAAAACAAGCATCGCAATTGAAAGAACGGTGTCATGTACACCATATGTCATCTTCCTATGGTTGCATGCTGCGCCAACCAAGAGCAACTACTTGTGACTGCGCACAACGCACTGCCTGAGTCCGAGCGTCTCTGGCTGTCTCACGAGTGGCACTCGGGACTGAACACTCCGGTGCAGCAACAGTGGTGGTCGGTGTTCTTCGCCAGGGTGGATGGAAGCACCCGCTCTTTGGCTCCGAGACCCCAGGAGGCGATAAAGCTAGAAGGGTTCGGGACAAGTCCTACTCGACCGTGGCAGCCCTGCTCGCTGACTTTGTAGGGGCCGGGACCCTCTATTACAACGAGTCGCAGTGGTCGACTGTCCTGCATTCCTACAACTAGGAACAATCGGAAACAACCCTACACAATGTAGGAGTGCCGGCCCGGCGTGCTACGAGGGCGATAGGCTATGCGAGGTTTCACAGACCTCGCACCCTATTATTTAGTGTCCACCCTTTCCATTTTCTTTCCAATTTTAAACTTTTTATTACCCTTTCTGCTTTTCCCTTTCCCTACATGTTTTCGGTCCCGGGTATGACGTTAAACTGCGCCCGCCGACGCGTTTGAACCAGCACTTCCTGGCGACCAGGCCGTCTTTTCTCTTTTCCTTCTTCACTTCGTTCCGTTATTTTCATTATTCTTTCCGGCGATAGACTGATACGGGCCATGGAAGCAACCTCTGCTTAATTCCTGGTACGTGGGAGGCTCCTCTTGAGGATGTCAGTCACCTTTTTCCTTCTTTATTCGACTCTCTGTTTTCGTATGCAGTATTTTTTCTTTTCCACCCCTTTTTATCTATTTTTTTCGCTTCTCTATTCTAACTTAAAATCATTTCAGCTGCCCTTTTTTTGCTCAAATAATCAAAACAAGAAGTTTTCGGAGGTGCCCAAAAAGGTGTTGACATTTTTTTTTCGGACGAGCTCATATATTTATAATGAATTGTTAGTGCTAAGAAAAGAGTAGCAGCATTGTTGGGGCTTATCCTTCTACAGGTTAACCCCCCGGCTGTGCATAACAACTATCAGCCAACTCTTTTTTTTTTATTGAGTCGGCTGGCTAAGGGGGGCTTGGCGATTCAAAAGAAGGAGAATGAAATAGGAAGAAAGGAGAATCAAGAAGGAAGGTACTTCCTAATGACCCTCGACGGTGTTACTTCTCTGCCATTCATGTCGATTGGCTGTGGGATAGATCTGCGGGCTAATGAAAGGTCAGGGGAGAAAGAATAAAGGGGATTGATCATGTACCACGCGTCCACCTAAGAAAAAGAAGAAACAAAAAAGATAAATAAGATTGAAGAAAAGGGTCCCGTTTCTGCTTTTTTATTGCTCCCTCGGAGAAGTAACTGGATGGTTCTCTTTCTTTTCTTTCTTTTTCAGGTGGAAGGTCCTTTTTTTTTTTTTTTAAACAATTATATTGACAGTGAATTGTAATTGCTAAAGGGAGGGGTAGTGGGTAGCATTGTTGGGCTGCTGTGCATACATTTCTTTTGTGTTATTCTTCACTTCTCTTGTGGGGTTAAAGGGCTTTATCTGTTAAAACAAAGAAAAAAAAGTTTTTTATTTTAAAAAAAGGAAGATGTTGAGGTACGTGCTTGCTGCTTGCGTTGCCACCACAATGGTATGGGGGGGGGAGGGGAGGGTAAGGGGAAAAGAAGGTGAAGACACTAACAATATCCCCACAGGCACAGGACTGTTCTCTGCTTACGAGAGGTTTTGGATCGTGTCCACTGGGTCAAGGGTTGGTAGATCTCGAGACTTTGATCAGCTGCAGAAGTGAGATCTGTGACAACCTTATCGACACTTGGGATTTGGCACACGGGAGCGACATGACCAAGAAGATAACAGGGTCTGGCTACGGCTGCCACATCACTGACTGGGATGGGATGGATGTGGGTGACGTGATTTGCGGTCCCAGCTCGCCCACCCCGCCGACCCCCCCTGCGCCCACCCCTCCACCCGCCCCTGCGAACTGCTGGAATCTTGTGAACGGGACAGGGTCATGCCCTGCAGGTATGCAGCCGGCTGACCTTGCGACACTGACAAGGTGCCAGGACAAGGTGTGCTCGGACATGTTGGGGAGCTACGGGGAGGCGCACGGGAACGACACGGCGTGGAAGCTCCTGGGGAGTGGCTTCGGATGCGAGATTTCGCCGTGGCACGGGGAGGAGGTCTCCACCGTGATCTGCATGCCAGGAGAGGCCCCTCCCTCCCCTCCTCCCTCTCCTCCCACTCCTCCCAGTCCAACACTCCCCACTCTCTGCGACGGGGTCAGGGTTCGGAGCAGGTTCTGCCCAACAGGTGAAGAGCCTGTGAGTCGGGAGGTGGTGAGTCAGTGCTCCCAGATGATCTGCGACAGCATGGGGTTCCACAACACCACACGTGGACTGGAGAACAACTTCAAGCTCATGGGGAACGCCTTCGGCTGCAGGCTGGAGCCCTGGGTGAACGCAAGCATCGACCTCATCACCTGTTCTCCCTCTCAGGGGCTCTGATGATCCCCGTCGTTGGTGACTTCTTCTTTCTTTCTTTTTCTCTTTTTTTTGGGAGAAAGGGGAAGGTAAGTAGATACAAGGGGGACGTTCCCAGACAGGAACCTCCTTTATCTCGTCTCTTTTTTTTTTGCTTGAACTAGAAGAACAGTGTATTGATAATGAAGTGTTTACTGCGAGCAGTGGTAGCATTGTTGGGGCTTATCCTTCCACAGGTTAACCCCCCGGCAGTGCACAAACAGAATCAGTTCAGCAGCTCACCTTTTTTAAGCTCGGTTGGAAATCACTTTTTTCTTTTTTTTTTCTTGTCATCTCTCGACTGGTTTTGCTCTTCTTTTATAAGACGTTCATCTCCGTGCGCCGTGTGGTAACTTCTTTTTCTTCTTCTTCTTCTTCTTTTTTTGCTTGGGCTGGGAGGACAGTTTTGTTCTTTTTTCAGGTGCCAGGTAGGCTCGCCCTGTAATCAGGTAGACAGGCTTGTGCAGGACGTTTTCTTTTTCACATCAACCAGAGCCCCACCACTTTTTTTACTGGTACATACAGCAGGAAAAGGCCCGCTTCTCCTCTGCTAGTCTTCATCCTTAGGGGCTTGGCACCACAGTGTTATCCTCTCTCTTCTTTTTAGTGCACTTTATTTTATTTTTATTTTTTTTGTTTCAACGGTTCATATGAAGAGCTTCCTGTGTCTTGGTGGCTCATTTTTCTTCTCTTCAGGGGAGGGAAAGAGAAGAAGAAGAGAGTCGAGGCAGCTTATGCCAGTTCCCGTACTGTAGGTTCGAGAACATCCCCTACTGTAGGCTGAGGGATGGATAGCCTTACAAATAAAAGGCATGGTGACTAATGGTGACTACTTCTCTCTTCATATCAACCAAAGGACCCTTTTTTTTTGTATACTTACTTCGGTATTAGATAGCAAGGAAAGGGTCCTCTTCACTCTGCTTCTCCTTTATTAATCCTCTTTACTTTTGGGTTAGTTTCGCCGTGTATCTCATCGCGACAAACAGGAACCGAATTCTCACATCAGGCGAAGAGGCCCCCTTTTTTTTAGCTTATTTACGTATCATCAGCTCGTCTGGATATTACATTTGTCGGTTTTTTGAGAATTCGAGATCTTTTTTTTTGTTTTTTTGCTTGAGCAAGAAAAACAAGAAATTGATTTATAATGAGTTGGTAAACCCCCCGGCTGTGCACGCAACAACAGTCGACCGATTGCTATTTTGATCATTCTGAGCAGAGGAAGGTAAGACATATGCGTGTGCCGTTCTTACAGCTGCGAAGCTTGTTTTGCCATAGGAGTGGCGGGCTTCTGCAGTTCTGTTGGCCCCAGGAAAGGCGAAAGCCGAGGTCCGGAAGTTGGCGAGGAATGTTAAAGACTGCCTAGACGGCAACGGTCTGCACACAAGGTGGTGACGGACTACTTGTTTACTCAGAAGTCTATTTTTTCGTTATTTTATTGACATTTCTTTTTCCAGACGAATTCATGCAGCGGGAAAAAAAGGCCCTCTTCGCTCCACTTCTCTTGTGTTAGTTTTTATCTTAAGGGGCTTTCCACTTATAACGTTATTCTTTTTTTCTTTCCGCTTTTTTTTTTTTAATGCCATTTTTTTGGAAATTTATTCCACTCTTCTGAAGTTGTACTTCACGCTGAGTCCCATTACTTCGCGGTGGTATAATATACCTCAGTAGCCCAGTTCTTTTGCCTCGGTTCAGGTTTCTTTCTTTGCCAATTTCTTGGGCACAACATTTTCCTCCCAGTTTGCCGCACCAGGTATGAGAAGGAGATCTGAGATGGTGTGAAGTCCCTACACTGCATAGCAGTCTGTCGCAGAACAAGACAGGCGAGGGTGAGTTCGATGACCTGAAAAAGGAATAGTCAAAAGAATCCTCCTCGTGGTGAGGTAATTCAGAGAGTGAAATGAAACCACTTACCTATCAAGGAATGACTTTACCGTCTCTCGGTTCAGCATACTTATCATCGAGGAGGGCCCGAAGGCCCGATGGTAAGATGCGGAACTTCTGTGGTAACGGTAAAGGTCATTACTTGTTAAATAGTTATTATTTGTGCATTTTTTTCTTGTTTGGCACACATGAGAGCTAGGGATAGAGGAAAAAGATGTTGAAGTACGTGCTTGCTGCTTGTGTTTCCGCCGCAATGGTATGGGGGGGGAGAAGAAGGTGATTACACAACACTCATAACCCCCACAGGCACAGGACTGCACTTCGCTTGTGCATCATGTTGGATCGTGTGATTTGGGGCAGAGGTTGGCGGATCTCAATGAAATGACCAGCTGCTCAGCCTACATCTGTAGTAACCTTCTTGACCCCTATGCGATTGCACACGGCAGCGACATGACTAAGAAGATAGCAGGGTCTGGCTATGGCTGCGTCATCGAAGACTGGGATGGGATGTATGTGGGTGACGTGATCTGCATGAATGACCCTAATCCGCCTCCGCCCACTCCTCAGCCCACCCCTGAGCCCCCTTCATATCCCCCATGGGCACAGGACTGTGATTCGCTTTCTCATGAGGTGGATTCGTGTTCAAGGGGGCAGGTGTTGGTGGATCTCGAGACCATGACCAGCTGCAAAGATACCATCTGTGGCCTTCTTGACCCCTATGCGATTGCACACGGGAGAGACATGACCAAGAAGGTAGCAGGGTCTGGCTACGGCTGCCTCATCGAAGACTGGGATGGGATGCATGTGGGTGACGTGATCTGCATGAATGACCCTAATCCACCCCCCCCTGCGAACTGCTGGAATCTTGTGAACGGGACAGGGTCATGCCCTGCAGGTATGCAGCCGGCTGACCTTGCGACACTGACAAGGTGCCAGGACAAGGTGTGCTCGGACATTTTGGGGAGCTACGGGGAGGCGCACGGGAACGACACGGCGTGGAAGCTCCTGGGGAGTGGCTTCGGATGCGAGATTTCGCCGTGGCACGGGGAGGAGGTCTCCACTGTGATCTGCATGCCAGGAGAGGCCCCTCCCTCCCCTCCTCCCTCTCCTCCCACTCCTCCCAGTCCAACACTTCCCGCTCTCTGCGACGGGGTCAGGGTTCGGAGCAGGTTCTGCCCAACAGGTGAAGAGCCTGTGAGTCGGGAGGTGGTGAGTCAGTGCTCCCAGATGATCTGCGACAGCATGGGGTTCCACAACACCACACGTGGACTGGAGAACAACTTCAAGCTCATGGGGAACGCCTTCGGCTGCAGGCTGGAGCCCTGGGTGAACGCAAGCATCGACCTCATCACCTGTTCTCCCTCTCAGGGGCTCTGATGATCCCCGTCGTTGGTGACTTCTTCTTTCTTTCTTTTTCTCTTTCTTTCTTTTTTTTTTTTTTTTTGCTTGAACTAGAAAAACAGTGTATTGATAATGGAATGTGTTTATTGCGAGTAGTGGTAGCATTGTTGGGCTTAACCCCCCGGCAGTGCACAAACAGAATCAGTTCAGCAGCTCACCTTTTTTAAGCTCGGTTGAAAATCACTTTTTTCTTTTTTTTTTCTTGTCATCTCTCGACGGGTTTTGCTCTTCTTTTATAAGACGTTCATCACCATGCGCCGTGTGGTAACTTCTTCTTCTTCTTTTTTTGCTTGGGCTGGGAGGACAATGTGTCTTGTTCTTTTTTCAGGTGCCAGGTAGGCTCGCCCTGTAACAGATAGTGCTTGTGCAGGGCGCCACCAACACCAGCCTGCAGCGTACACGTTTTCTTTTTCACATCGACCGGAGCCCCACCACTTTCTTTACTGGTACATACAGCAGGAAAAGGCCCGCTTCTCCTCTGCTAGTCTTCATCCTTAGGGGCTTGGCACCACAGTGTTATCTTCTCTCTTCTTTTTAGTGCACTTTATTTTATTTTTATTTTTTTTGTTTCAACGGTTCATATGAAGAGCTTCCTGTGTCTTGGTGGCTCATTTTTCTTCTCTTCAGGGGAGGGAAAGAGAAGAAGAAGAGAGTCGAGGCTGCTTATGCCAGTTCCCGTACTGTAGGTTCGAAAACATCCCCTACTGTAGGCTGAGGGATGGATAGCCTTACAAATAAAAGGCATGGTGACTAATGGTGACTACTTCTCTCTTCATATCAACCAAAGGACCCTTTTTTTTTGTATACTTACTTCGGTATTAGATAGCAAGGAAAGGTCCTCTTCACTCTGCTTCTCCTCTATTAATCCTCTTTACTTTTGGGTTAGTTTCGCCGTGCACCTCATCGCGACAAGCAGCCACCGAAGGCACCAGACAGCAACTGCAGAACGGTGACCGGTTAGGGAATTTCTTCCTGCACAGTGAGCCCCCATGCACACTGGGATTTTATCGGGTTTTCTTTTCTTCTGGTAGCAGATCACTTCATCTTTCCAGTTTCCCGTTGTCTTGCCCCACGTGATGGATAACTCCTGGCTGTGCACAAAGCTCGGTTGAAGCCAGCTTTTTCGTTTCTTTTTCTCTTTTTTTTCTCACATCAAGCGAAGAGGCCCCCTTTTTTTTAGCTTATTTACGTGTCATCAGCTCGTCTGGATATTATATTTGTCAGTTTTTTGAGAATTCGAGATCTTTTTTTTTTGTTTTTTTGCTTGAGCAAGAAAAACAATAAATTGATTTATAATGAATTGTTATTTGCCAAAGAAGAGCAGTGGTAGCATTGTTGGGGCTTATCCTTCTACAGGTTAACCCCCCGGCTGTGCACACAATATCAATCAACCGGTTCTTTTTTGATCATTCTGAGCACAGGAAGGTGGGACATATGCGTGTGCCCTTCCAGCTGAGAAGCTTTAAGGGTGGCGAGGAATGAATGCTTAAAAGAATGCTTAGACGGCAACGGTCTGCACACAAGGTGGTGACGGACTACTTGTTTACTCAGAAGTCTATTTTTCGTTATTTTATTGACATTTCTTTTTCCAGACGAATTCATGCAGCGGGGAAAAGGCCCTCTTCGCTCCACTTCTCTTTCTGTTAGTCTTCATCCTATGGGGCTTTCCACTTATAATGTTATTCCTTCTTTCCGCTTTTTTAATGCACTTTTCTTTTTTATTTATTCCATTCTTTTGAAATTACTTTTTCACGCTCATCGGGATAAAGGGCTTTATCTGTTAAAACAAAGAAGAAAAGGTTTTTATTTTAAGAAAAGGAGGATGTTGAGGTACGTGCTTGCTGCTTGCGTTGCCACCACAATGGTATGGGGGGGAGGGGGGGGTAAGGAGAAAAGAAGGTGAAGACACTAACAATATCCCCACAGGCACAGGACTGTTCTTTGCTTACGAGGGCGAGTAGTCCTGAGTCATGTCCACTGGGGCAAGGGTTGGTGGATCTCGAGACTTTGACCAGCTGCAGAAGTGAGATCTGTGACAACCTTATCAGCGTTTGGGATTGGGCACACGGGAGCGACATGACCAAGAAGATAGAGGGGACTGCCTACGGCTGCATCATCAGCGACTGGGATGGGAAGGATTTGGGTACTGTGATCTGCGGTCCCAACTCGCCCACCCCGCCGACCCCCCCTGCGAACTGCTGGAATCTTGTGAACGGGACAGGGTCATGCCCTGCAGGTATGCAGCCGGCTGACCTTGCGACACTGACAAGGTGCCAGGACAAGGTGTGCTCGGACATGTTGGGGAGCTACGGGGAGGCGCACGGGAACGACACAGCGTGGAAGCTCCTGGGGAGTGGCTTCGGATGCGAGATTTCGCCGTGGCACGGGGAGGAGGTCTCCACCGTGATCTGCATGCCAGGAGAGGCCCCTCCCTCCCCTCCTCCCTCTCCTCCCACTCCTCCCAGTCCAACACTTCCCACTCTCTGCGACGGGGTCAGGGTTCGGAGCAGGTTCTGCCCAACAGGTGAAGAGCCTGTGAGTCGGGAGGTGGTGAGTCAGTGCTCCCAGATGATCTGCGACAGCATGGGGTTCCACAACACCACACGTGGACTGGAGAACAACTTCAAGCTCATGGGGAACGCCTTCGGCTGCAGGCTGGAGCCCTGGGTGAACGCAAGCATCGACCTCATCACCTGTTCTCCCTCTCAGGGGCTCTGATGATCCCCGTCGTTGGTGACTTCTTCTTTCTTTCTTTTTCTCTTTCTTTTTTTTTTTTTTTTTGTTTGAACTAGAAAAACAGTGTATTGATAATGGAATGTGTTTATTGCGAGTAGTGGTAGCATTGTTGGGCTTAACCCCCCGGCAGTGCACAAACAGAATCAGTTCAGCAGCTCACCTTTTTTAAGCTCGGTTGAGAATCACTTTTTTCTTTTTTTTTTTCTTGTCATCTCTCGATGGGTTTTGCTCTTCTTTTATAAGACGTTCATCTCCGTGCGCTGTGTGGTAACTTCTTCTTCTTCTTTTTTTGCTTGGGCTGGGAGGACAATGTGTCTTGTTCTTTTTTCAGGTGCCAGGTAGGCTCGCCCTGTAATCAGGTTGACAGGCTTGTGCAGGGCGCCACCAACACCTAAAAGCCTGCAGCGTAAGCTTTTTCTTTTTTCACATCGACCGGAGCCCCACCACTTTTTTTACTGGTATACAGCAGGAAAAGGCCCGCTTCTCTACTAGTCTTCGTCCTTAAGGGCTTGGCACCATAATGTTATCCTCTCTCTTATAATTAGTTTCGCCGTGCATCTTATCGCGACAAACAGCCACCACCAGACAGCAACTGCAGAACGGTGACCGATTAGTGAATTTCCTTACTCTTCCTGCACAGTGAGCCCCCATGCACACTGGGATTTTATCGAGTTTTCTTTTTCTTCTGGTAGCAGATCACTTCATCTGTTTCCAGTTTCCCGTACTCCTGGCTGTGCACAAAGCTCGGTTGAAGCCAGCTTTTTCGTTCTTTTTTTCTCTTTTCTTTCTCACATCAAGCGAAGAGGCCCCCTTTTTTTTTTAGCTTATTTACGTGTCATCAGCTCGTCTGGATATTATATTTGTCAGTTTTTTGAGAAATCGAGATTTCTTTTTGTTTTTTTTCTTGAACGAGAGAAACAATAAACTAAAAAAAAAAAAAAAAGAACTGTTAAATTTATAATGAATTGTTATTAGCTGCGAAGCTTGTTTTGCCAAGGGAGTGGCGGGCTTCAGCAGTACTATTGGCCCCGGAAATTGGCGAGGAATGTTAAAGACTGCCTAGACGGCAACGGTCTGCACACAAGGTGGTGACGGACTACTTGTTTACTCAGAAGTCTATTTTTTCGTTATTTTATTGACATTTCTTTTTCCAGACGAATTCATGCAGCGGGAAAAAAAGGCCCTCTTCGCTCCACTTCTCTTGTGTTAGTTTTTATCTTAAGGGGCTTTCCACTTATAACGTTCTTTTTTTTTCCTTTCTTTCCGCTTTTTCTTTTAATGCCATTTCTTTTTTATTTTATTCCACTCTTCTGAAGTTGTACTTCACGCTGAGTCCCATTACTTCGCGGTGGGGTAGCAGCATATTTCCCGTGGGGTAGTAGGGGTCTCTGGTATAATATACCTCAGTAGCCCAGTTTTTGCCTCGGTTCAGGTTTCTTTCTTTGCCAATTTCTTGGGCGACATTTGCCTCCCAGAGGAACTGTGCACGAGGGTACACACATTGCTGGAACCCCCACGGGGCACAGGTCTTGTTTTACATGAAGCGTCACTCAAGGAACAAAAAGCACATCTGGTTGCCTCTCTCAGCAGACGAAGGGGAGAGAGGTGGGCTTGGCAAGCCAGCAGGAAAAGAGAAGAAGGCTAGGGTTTGTCAGGAAAGGAGGGGAAAGAACAAAGGCCAATCTTTTATAAAAGAAAGGAAAAAGAAAGATGTTAAGGTACGTGCTTGCTGCTTGCGTTTCCGCCACAATGGTATGGAGGGGGAGAAGAAGGTGATACACACTCATAACCCCCACAGGCACAGGACTGCACTTCGCTTGTGCATCACGTTGGATCGTGTGATTTGGGGCAGAGGTTGGCGGATATCAATGAAATGACCAGCTGCTCAGCCTACATCTGTAATAACCTTCTTGACCCCTATGCGATTGCACACGGGAGCGACATGACCAAGAAGATAGCAGGGTCTGGCTACGGCTGCGTCATCGAAGACTGGGATGGGATGTATGTGGGTGACGTGATCTGCATGAATGACCCTAATCCGCCTCCGCCCACTCCTCAGCCCACCGCACCGCCCACCCCTTCATATCCCCCACAGGCACAGGACTGTGATTCGCTTTCTCATGAGGTGGATTCGTGTTCAAGGGGGCAGGTGTTGGTGGATCTCGAGACCATGACCAACTGCAAGGAGACCATCTGTGGCCTTCTTAACCCCTATGAGTTTGCACACGGGAGCGACATGACCAAGAAGGTAGCAGGGTCTGGCTACGGCTGCCTCATCGAAGACTGGGATGGGATGCATGTGGGTGACGTGATCTGCATGAAGGGCCCTAATCCGCCCACTCCTCAGCCCACCCCTCCACCCCCCCCTGCGAACTGCTGGAAACTTGTGAACGGGACAGGGTCATGCCCTGCAGGTATGCAGCCGGCTGACCTTGCGACACTGACAAGGTGCCAGGACAAGGTGTGCTCGGACATTTTGGGGAGCTACGGGGAGGCGCACGGGAACGACACAGCGTGGAAGCTCCTGGGGAGTGGCTTCGGATGCGAGATTTCGCCGTGGCACGGGGAGGAGGTCTCCACTGTGATCTGCATGCCAGGAGAGGCCCCTCCCTCCCCTCCTCCCTCTCCTCCCACTCCTCCCAGTCCAACACTTCCCGCTCTCTGCGACGGGGTCAGGGTTCGGAGCAGGTTCTGCCCAACAGGTGAAGAGCCTGTGAGTCGGGAGGTGGTGAGTCAGTGCTCCCAGATGATCTGCGACAGCATGGGGTTCCACAACACCACACGTGGACTGGAGAACAACTTCAAGCTCATGGGGAACGCCTTCGGCTGCAGGCTGGAGCCCTGGGTGAACGCAAGCATCGACCTCATCACCTGTTCTCCCTCTCAGGGGCTCTGATGATCCCCGTCGTTGGTGACTTCTTCTTTCTTTCTTTTTCTCTTTCTTTCTTTTTTTTTTTTTTTTTGCTTGAACTAGAAAAACAGTGTATTGATAATGGAATGTGTTTATTGCGAGTAGTGGTAGCATTGTTGGGCTTAACCCCCCGGCAGTGCACAAACAGAATCAGTTCAGCAGCTCACCTTTTTTAAGCTCGGTTGGAAATCACTTTTTTCTTTTTTTTTTCTTGTCATCTCTCGACTGGTTTTGCTCTTCTTTTATAAGACGTTCATCTCCGTGCGCCGTGTGGTAACTTCTTTTTCTTCTTCTTCTTCTTCTTTTTTTGCTTGGGCTGGGAGGACAGTTTTGTTCTTTTTTCAGGTGCCAGGTAGGCTCGCCCTGTAATCAGGTAGACAGGCTTGTGCAGGACGTTTTCTTTTTCACATCAACCAGAGCCCCACCACTTTTTTTACTGGTACATACAGCAGGAAAAGGCCCGCTTCTCCTCTGCTAGTCTTCATCCTTAGGGGCTTGGCACCACAGTGTTATTCTCTCTCTTCTTTTTAGTGCACTTTATTTTATTTTTATTTTTTTTGTTTCAACGGTTCATATGAAGAGCTTCCTGTGTCTTGGTGGCTCATTTTTCTTCTCTTCAGGGGAGGGAAAGAGAAGAAGAAGAGAGTCGAGGCAGCTTATGCCAGTTCCCGTACTGTAGGTTCGAGAACATCCCCCACTGTAGGCTGGGGGATGGATAGCAAATAAAAGGCATGGTGACTAATGGTGACCATAATAATGGAAAGCCTTCGCGGTGGGGGTGGCTTTCTTCCGCTTAAACAGGGTTGCTTTCGCTGAGCGAACATTTCGTAAGCGATATTTGATATGATGATTGTTGTCTATTCGATAAGGATGAAGTTTTTTACCTCCGGTAGTTTATTGTTTTACAAGAAAGGAGGGGAGGGAACAAAGGAAGATAATAGATGATGTTGAAGTACGTGCTTGCTGCTTGCGTTTCCGCCACAATGGTATGGGGGGGGGAGAAAAAAGAAACACTCATAACCCCCACAGGCACAGGACTGCACTTTGCTTATGCATCATGTTGGATCGTGTATATTGGGGCAGAGGTTGGCGGATCTCAATGAAATGACCAGCTGCTCAGCCTACATCTGTAATAACCTGCTTGACCCCTATGCGATTGCACACGGCAGCGACATGACCAAGAAGATAGCAGGGTCTGGCTACGGCTGCGTCATCGAAGACTGGAATGGGATGGATGTGTCTGACGTGATCTGCACGAATGGCCCTATTCCGCCTCCGCCCACTCCTCAGCCCACCGCACCACCCCCCCCTGCGAACTGCTGGAATCTTGTGAACGGGACAGGGTCATGCCCTGCAGGTATGCAGCCGGCTGACCTTGCGACACTGACAAGGTGCCAGGACAAGGTGTGCTCGGACATGTTGGGGAGCTACGGGGAGGCGCACGGGAACGACACGGCGTGGAAGCTCCTGGGGAGTGGCTTCGGATGCGAGATTTCGCCGTGGCACGGGGAGGAGGTCTCCACCGTGATCTGCATGCCAGGAGAGGCCCCTCCCTCCCCTCCTCCCTCTCCTCCCACTCCTCCCAGTCCAACACTCCCCACTCTCTGCGACGGGGTCAGGGTTCGGAGCAGGTTTTGCCCAACAGGTGAAGAGCCTGTGAGTCGGGAGGTGGTGAGTCAGTGCTCCCAGATGATCTGCGACAGCATGGGGTTCCACAACACCACACGTGGACTGGAGAACAACTTCAAGCTCATGGGGAACGCCTTCGGCTGCAGGCTGGAGCCCTGGGTGAACGCAAGCATCGACCTCATCACCTGTTCTCCCTCTCAGGGGCTCTGATGATCCCCGTCGTTGGTGACTTCTTCTTTCTTTCTTTTTCTCTTTTTTTTGGGAGAAAGGGGAAGGTAAGTAGATACAAGGGGGACGTTCCCAGACAGGAACCTCCTTTATCTCGTCTCTTTTTTTTTTGCTTGAACTAGAAGAACAGTGTATTGATAATGAAGTGTTTACTGCGAGCAGTGGTAGCATTGTTGGGGCTTATCCTTCCACAGGTTAACCCCCCGGCAGTGCACAAACAGAATCAGTTCAGCAACCCTTTGCTAAGCTAGAAGCTTAGAGTCACTTTTTTCGTTTCTTTGTTTTTTTGATCCCGAAGCTGGTGACTTCTTTCTTTTTTTTTTTTTTTTATTTGCTTGGGCTAGAAAAACAATATTATGTGGCGCCCCCTGTAGTGAAAGTAGACAGTTCAGCGCCAACAAACATCAGCCTCGTAAACTTTGTTTCATATCAATCGGGGCCTCCCCCTTAATTTTCTTTTTACTGGTTTACAGCAAGAATAGGCCCTCTTCGCTCTGCTTCTCCTCTATTCGTCATCATCCTTATGTCTCCTCCTCTTTTTTAATGCGTTATGGCACGGCAAAGATCTTTTCCGATAAGCGGTGTTGTCTTGTTGCATTTCCCTGTAACAACGGTGCACTACACGACCCCTTCTTCTGTTAGTCTTCATCCTAAGGTGGAAGCGGATGACAGCAAGAGAAGGCCCTATTCGCTCTGCTTCTCCTCTATTCGTCATCATCCTTATAGGTTTAGCTCTTTTGACGTTATTCTCTCTCCTCTTTTTTTTTAATGCATTTTATTTTGTTTTATTTTTAAGGTTCTGAGGAGCTGCCCTGTGGGATGAGTGGTTTGTTTCTCTGTGACAGCACAAGATTGGCTTCCTCCATGGCACACTTAACGCAACAAAAGAAAAGAAAAAGAGAAGTGTTAGTTCTGCAAGTAAGGCCCCCTTGCAGCCGTAGCAATTGGAGTGCCTGTTGATGCAGGTCGTGATGTGCGATTCTGCGTTATGGCAAGGCGAAGATGTTTTTCGATAAGCGGTGGCAAGGAGAGAAAGAGGGGGGGGGGATTCACCAGCCTTGTAAAACATCAACCCAGGTTAGAATAAAGAAGAAGAAAAGAGGGAAAGAAACGAAAGGGAAAAAGGACATGAAGCGCATTCTATTCCTTGTACTGGCACTTGCGGTAGGAAGCAGGGTCTTCCGCCCGCGAACAAAGGGCTTACCGGGTGAGGACACAGAAGCAGTTAGTAGCGCAGCCGAACCCCAATTCAAGGTAGCTCTTCCAGTTCCAACTCCTATTCCTACCACAAAGGTAGATCTTCCAGTTCCAACTCCTGTTCCTACCTCAAAGAAAGCTCTTTCTGTTCCAGCTCCAGTTCCTACCTCAAAGAGGGCTCTTCCGGTTCCAACTCCTATTCCTACCACAAAGGTAGCTCTTCCAGTTCCAACTCCGGTTCCTACCTCAAAGAAGGCTCTTCCAGTTCCAACTCCTATTCCTACCACACAGGTAGCTCTTCCAGTTCCAACTCCAGTTCCTACCTCAAAGAAAGCTCTTTCTGTTCCAACTCCTGTTCCTACCTCAAAGAAAGCTCTTCCTGTTCCTACTCCAGTTCCTACCTCAAAGAAGACTCTTCCTGTTCCAACCCCTGTTCCTACCAAGGTGGACTCAAGCGGAACAAAGAACAGTGGGAAGTCAAAAGGTCGCAACCTGGATAGGAAAGATCTACCAATATGCCGGGAGATGGCAGACGCGTACCCGGGAAAGCTTGTAAAGAAGGAGTGGGTGCCTGAGACCTGCAGGCTGCAACGCTTCAGCTTGGAGGCGAAGGGCAGGTGTGTTGGTGAAAACGGTATTTTCACAGCATCTGACTCCCTGGCAGAGGCGTTCCACAAGTTAATGTCCATCGAGTTCACCCGGGCTAAGAAGAAGTTCCCTTACATGGAAACAAAGTATTCAAATACAGTTCGAAAGCTTGTGTGGAGCCCATCTTCCGCGGCCAGGCCTATGCTTAAGGAGAGCTACCTTCCGTTCCTCAGGAAGGCTTCCTTCGTCGTCTTATCGAACGGTTTGTGGGACATCGGGATGGCATCTTGTGGGATCAACCACTATTTCGACTTTCTTCGTTTAAAGGTTGTGACATACATGAAAGAGATGCCTGCTAACGGGACAATGGTCTTGCACAACATCCCGTTTGTCCACCATAAGTTCAGAAAGGGGAAGAATAACTGGGGGACACGGTGCAACCCGGGGCCTCGTGTGGCGGCGTACAGGGAGGCCATGGAGCTAGTCTCCGCGTGCACTGGTGTGGGCATCCTTGACACATACCAACTGCAGAAGCAGAACCCTGCAGAATCTCACGATGGCATTCATTTGGGATATCTCGGGAATAATGCGATTACTGAGGTTTTGTACAACATGATGTGCCCTTCGAAGGAGATGCGGTTGAAGCCGTACCACCCGGAGCTGTCTTGTACCGATAGGGCCATTGCGGAGGCGAAGGCACGATGGGCTACGGTGCCTGAGGCCAATGGACACCCTGAGGGCTGTCCTCGTTTTAAGACCAAATGCTATAAGGACAGCGACTTGAAAGGGGCGGACTACCTCGAGGCCAGCACAACGTGAGAGGAGGAGAGCAAGAAGAAGAAGAAGGATTTGTGTCGTGTAGACAGACAGCCTGATGCAGGTTGAAGGTATGACAGAGCCGCCCCGGCTAGGGTTGAGCACACCGCATGCATTAAGGACACGACGCGGAACGCAGAAGAAGCTGCTGCTCGGCCGAGGAGCACCCCCTGTAATCAAGTAGGTAGTTCGTGCTTCGTTGCGCGCTTAACGCCACCTAGTGTTGCAATCAAAGCCCCATTTTTTTTTTTTTTGTAACCACAGGGGGCCCTCCTTTGTCCCCTGTTTCCTCCCTACTACTCCTAACTTTTGAGCAAACCTTTGAATCGGGGTTTCTCTTACATATTATCGGATTTCTCCTTTTCTCTCTCTTTTTTTTTTCCTTTTTTTTTTTTTTTTTTTTTTTTGCGGAACAAGCCACATCTCTCGAGATAAAAAAGGAATTTGTTCGATGTTTGTCTTTTACGCTGCTGGCCTCCTCGTCGGTCATCACCGGAAGCACCCACCAGCCTTCCTTCATTTCTTTTTATACTTTTTCTTTTTTTTTTTAGTAGATTGCTGTATTCACACAAGCTCTCCCTTGCTTATTACCTTGCTGGATCTCAAGGTCGTGTGAAAGAGAATGTCTTTCACTTCTGAGCCTTCGCCACTTCCAGCGTGCCCCCCCACAAGAAAAGGGAGAGCTGAAAACGGCTTTTTTTTTTTGTTACAAATATTTATCTTTCAAAAAATGATTTTATAACTTTATGCAACTTGTGCCGAGCAAAAAGCTTTCGCAGCTTTTTAAAAATCTTTTTTGCTCGTGCGAACAACAAAGACATATAGTCATAAAGAATTATTTTTGTTGTCTTCTTGTTTTTATCTGCTTCCTCCCCTCGCACTTTCTTCAGACGGAAAGAAAGAAAGACCAAGGTAAACAGATGTTTCAAGATGAGCCATGACGGACCATCTCTGCCTGTGCAGGACTTCTCCGAGCTTTTCTTTCAAAGGCCTCCTAAGGCCTTACAAGGAGAGCGCTTGGTGGCATAGTGACCCAAGCCTTTCCAATCAGCTTTTTACAGTTCGTTCACCTTTGTTTTTTTTCTTAAAGTGTTTTTTTAAAAAAGAAAAAGACAGGTGCTAAGTAGGTAGTCTTTTTTTGGGCAGGGCGCCGCCAACACCGGCCTTTAACTCTTATATTTTTTTTATTTTTATTTTTTTTTTTTCAACTGCAGAGCGAGGAGGATAAGCTGCCTCCTGTGACAATATTCGTCAGGTGACAGGTCCCCCCGCTTTCTTATTCTTCCCCCTTCTTCCCCTTTTCTTTCCTCATGCATCTTCTCTTGGCAGATTTCTGTGTCGGTCGGGATATAGATAAATTTCATTTTTTTTCTTTTTTTCCAGTTGGTAGTGACTGAGAGCAAAAAAAAAAAAGGCCTTACCTTTTTTTTTTTTCTTTTTTTCTCACGACGGAATACTCTTTTCATTGGAGAGGCCGTTTTTTTTTTTTCTTTTTTTTTTTTGCTACAACAGGCGTCCTGCCACATACCGCAGGTACCCTTAAATGTCTCTTTTTTTTTTTTTTTTTTTTTTTTTTTTTTTTTTTTTTTTTTTTTTTCTTTTTTTTTTTTCTTGCATTTAACAACGGTTCTTGTAGTATTTAGTATCAATCCCTCTTTAGGAGGACCAAGACAGGTTTTACCATATGATATTTTCAGCTCACACCGGTATTTCTTTTTAATTTTTTCACAAGGGGGTAGATAATTTTGTTACCTATCTGACTACTTAACAAAAGATGAGAGTAGACCCGGGGGACCAGAAAGGCAGTAGGTTCGAAGCTTCGCTATTTTCTTTCTTTCTTACCCCCCCTGTTCTTAAATTTTTGCACGCAAGAGTAGAACCACAGGTAAAAGAAAGAAGAATAAGAGGCGGGATATTAAAAGAAGGTGATAACATGAAGCGGGTTATATTCATGATGTTCGCACTACTAGCAGTAGGCAGGTTGCTCCGGACGCAGCAGGAAAGCCGTTCTGACATCGCTTCTCCTCCTTCGGCCTTTGCTTCAGTTCCTACTCCTGGTCCTACCACAGTTACAACTCCTGTTCCTACAGCAGTTCCCACCACAGCTTCAACTCCTGTTCCTACCACAGTTACAGCTCCTGTTCCTACAGCAGTTCCTACCCCTGTTCTAACTCCTGTTCCGACTCCTGTTCCTACAGCAGTAACTACCGCAGCTACAACTCCTGTTCCTACCACAGTAACCACAGTAACTACCACAGCTTCACCTCCTGTTCCTACCACAGTTACAACTCCTGTTCCTACAGCAGTAACTACCACAGCTTCAACTCCTGTTCCTACCACAGTTACAACTCCTGTTCCCACAGCAGTAACTACCACAGCTTCAGCTCCTGTTCCAACTCCTGTACCTACTACCACAGCAGTTCCTACAACTGCAGTTCGAACTCCTGTTCCCACAGCAGCACCGGCACTCAAGATTGCGACGAAGGATCTACCAAGATGCAAGGAGATGGCAGACATATACCCTGGTGATCGGAAGCTGACGAAGTGGGTACCGAAGAACTGCAGGCTGAAGGACTTCTCTGTAGAGGAGAAGGGCAAGTGCATAGGCGAGAAGGGCATCCTCGTGGTGACCGACTCCTTGGGGGAGGCGATCTTGAGGAGGGTGTCGTCCGACTTCTTAGTGGCGAAGCGGCGGTTCAAGCACATCAAAGAGCGGTACCCTAATGCTGTTCACCACATGGCGAAGAGCGTGGCTACTTCGTCGAAGCCTATGCTTAAGGAGAAGCACCTTCCGTTCCTCAGGAAGGCTTCCTTCGTCGTCTTATCGAACGGTTTGTGGGACATCGGGATGGCATCTTGTGGGATCAACCACTATTTCGACTTTCTTCGTTTGAAGGTTGTGACATACATGAAAGAGATGCCTGCAAACGGGACAATGGTCCTGTACAACATTCCGTACATCCACCACAGGGAGCCAACAGGCTGGGGCACGTATTGCAATCCGGGGCCTCGTGTGGCGGCGTACAGGGAGGCCCTGAAGCTGGTCTCCGCGTGCACTGGTGTGGGCATCTTTGACACATACCAAATGCAGAAGCAGGACATGACAACACCTGACGGGATACACGCTTCTGGGAAGGGAAACCAGGCCAGAGCCAGCGTCGTTTACAACATGATGTGCCCTCCGGAGAAGGATAGGCTGCGGCCGTTCTACCCTCAGTTGGCTTGTACTGATGAAGCCATTAAGGAGGCCAAGGCTAGGTGGGCAGCAGTCCCTGAAGCAGCCAATCGTCCGAAGCGCTGCCCGTACACGAGGCCGAAGTGCTACAACAGCAGCATTCTTCCTTGGTAGGGAATACACTTTTTTTCCTTTTTTTTTTGTTCACGTTGCGCTGATGACACGCTTATGCCGAAGCTGCTCTCGGTCGTGAGGGCTGATGACTCTCAAGGGTGTCGGAATGCGAGTGCGGTGGGCTGGGCTTTTGTGTACGCCCTGGATACAACCACTGTGCATTTGGTCCACTTTTTGTTTTAAGATTTGCCCTTGCTCTCTCCATGGTTCAGTTCACATTTAGTTAGAAGGGAGGGGGGGTGGGCGTTTTTTTGTATGGATGGGATGCACAAACAACGGCCAGTTCCTCTTTTCATCAAAGACTTAACGCACTTGTGCCCCCCGGGAGCAAGCTCTGCAGGTAAAAGATGTTTCCTTTTAGGCGATCCTGTAGGTTCCCTTCGGAGATACCTTTTTTCTTGCCCTTGGTCTGGTGTGATAGTAATAGGGTATTAAGTCGATTCTTTTTTTTTTTAGTTCTGTTTTTTTTTTTTTTTTTTTTTTTTTTCATTTTTCTCTCTGTGTTTGCCACCCCCCTCCCCCTCCCCCATCTCACTGCCAGTTTAGGAGAAGCTGTTTTGTTTTTGCTTTGTGTTCAGGGTTCCGCTTTTTTTTCTCTTTTTTTTTTATTCGTCCTGTTTGAGAAAGAGAATAAAGAACGGGAATGAAGAAGTAAAGAAGTGTTCTTTTTTTAGATTCAGGCAGTTTACGTTCGGCAGCTAACCGCCGATTTTCTTTGCTTGAGCAGGAAGAACAATATATTGATAATGAATTGTTATTGCTAAAAAGAGTAGTGGTAGCATTGTTGGGGCTTATCCTTCTACAGGTTAACCCCCCGGCTGTGCACACAACTGACTCTTTTTTTTTTCATTTCCCTCTTCTCGTTTTTTTTTTTATACGTTTTGTGATGCAGCGTTTTGGTTACTTTGAGATGGTCTCCTGACACTTGTGCTTTTTTTGGAATACCTTGGTTTAAAGTTCTGAGTTTATTTTTTTCAAGGTGGTGGGGATAACATGAAAGTATCAGAAAAACATCAGATGTGTTGTTCGCTGTTGACCTCCTCGTCGGTCATCACCGGTAGCACCCGAGTGGAAGAACGTAACGCAGATGCTCAGGGTGGCGAACAGGCAGCAAACTGCACGAGGAGAAGGCTCCAGCGTCAGACAGTTGCATATTCCTTGAATGTGAGAAAAACCACAGTTCAGGATACAACTGCTGTCGCTGCGGCAAGGTAGGAAGTCCTTCCTGTCTTAAGTCTACGCTGAAGAAGGCGGGAAAGACTTTCACTGCCGACCTTGAACTAGGAAGCTGGGTGTGTCCACCCTGCCTGTGGGCAGTTCAGATCAACGGCGAAGAGATGATCATTCCCACTCCCTCCCCGAAGGCCCCTGTGCCTCCGGAAGGATCAACTCCTTCCAAGAACTCCTTGACGGAAGCAGTTGAAGCTTTCCTGAGCAGTCCTCAAGGTGTTGCCTACATACACACGAGACACGGAGAGCTTGTTGACCTCACTGAGGAAACGGGCCGCGGAGGCCCCGCTGACCGCGGAGGTCAGCCCGAAGAGGTCCTAGGCCGTGGAGGCCTCGCTGACCGCGGAGGTCAGCCTGGACAAGAAATGGGCCGCGGAGGCCCCACTGACCGGCTGTGCACAAACAACAATCAACCGACTCTTTTTTTTAATTCCCTAACCCCTAAAGGCCCGGAGCCTATCTACGGTACCCCCCCCCATTTTCGTTGTTGCTTTAAATACTCAAAAAAAGGGCAGCATGCAACCATAGGAAGGTGCAAGGAAAGGGTAAACGGTACTAAGATTTTCAATTCCAGGTGCCAGATTCAGATGAGAACACTTAACTTTGTGTGTAAGAGGGGGGTTGAGGGGGTACTTTTTATGTCCGATTTTGGGGGGTCTTGTCGTGGGGGGTCCGTGGAGTTATGGCTGGGCTAAAAAGGGCAGCATTCAGCCCTATTTGGTGCCCTGAACTCTAGGATTGAGGTCAGTCTGGAGACTTTTTGGGGCTGTGGGATGAAAAAAGCAACTTGTGAGTTTTTTTTCCAGCTGGGGTAGCATGCAAGGGTAAAAAACACGTTTTGCATAAGGGGGTTTTGCAACAGGGCACCACGTTTGCACCTTCTTCCCGCACCCAGGAACAACACAGGGCACCCTCCTCACCTTCGTTCCGTTCATCATGGTCTCGGAGGTGTGATTTAGGGTCAAATCGAGACGTTTTGGGTATTTCTGAGTGAGGGAATCCTCATTGCTAGCGTGTTTGCGCTTGGGGGTCGGTGACGGTGTTGTCGGGGGGGGTGTGCTATCGGTTTTTGGGGCATGGGTGAGAAGCTTTCCAACAAGTTCTTCTTTGAAGCCCGGGAAGCCATAATTTTTGCCACATTCCCTGCTCTTCTTCCAGATTATGGAGGAGTTGGCAACACAGCTTTCCAGGACCCAATAAAAAACGACCATGGTCCACTTCCGGGTTTTCATATGCCGAACTCCAGTCCCCTTTTGCGTTGTACTCTGGGATGGAAAGATTCAGATTCCGCTGTTTTTTTGAATCGAAACGACCGTTCGTGGAAGAAACTATGAGCTCAAGGACCGCGTGTGCAAAAAAAAAGATTAAAAACACCCTCCTCATTGGCCGCTTCACCTAGAGGTGTCCTAAGCCCACCTTTTCACGGAGATGATATGTTTTGGGCCTTTGGGAGTATTTCTCCCACCCAAGCATCGTTTCCGGCCCCTCTTTGACCGCCTCATCGTCTTTTTCTTCTTTATCTGACCAGTCGGGGGAGACTCACGTTTTCGCTGCTATTTTGACCATCTGATTTCATTTTAAGCCAACCCTGCCGGTTTCAATTAAAACAAAAGTTTTAACGCAAAATGTAGTTTCAAGACAAAAAATAAACCGCGCAACAATGCCATATTTTGAAGTCCAGGGGCCGTGTTCAAAAAAAAAAGTACTTAGCGAAAAAGCAAATTTTGAAATAAGGACAAAAACGTCCGCGCGGGCCTTTAGGGGCTAATGTTTTTTTTTTTTTTTTTTTTTTTTTAAGTGGGCCGTTTGCTTAAGCAATATTATTGTCGAGACTAAAGACTAGTTGATGGCAGCGTAATGAGCAATTTTATTAGGTAGGATTCCGCTCGTGCGCATAAACAAAGTACTGTGGCACTACCCCCCCCCCCCCCCCCCCCCCCCCCCGGCTCTCAGAAGCAGGATCTGCAGATAGAGGAGTCGAGGGGGTTCTACCACTGCGCCTATGTGTTAGAAGAAAGCAAAAGAAAAGATGATATCTAAGCTGTGTAGAAAGGTAGGCAGAATAATTCCATCCCAAATCCATGTATTTTCTCCCCAAATCATTCTTTTTTTTTTTTCTTTTCCGGGGATTTTTCCGCTCAGTATTTCCCAAGTATCCTTACAACCCTTCTTTATATTATTCTCGTTTAGAGTAAGAAAGAAAGAAGGTTTTTTTTTTTTTTCCGGCACGTACAAACAACGGCCAGTTCCTCTTTTGATGTGTCCCAAATGGGCTGAAGTTTTTTTTTTTTTTTTTTTTTTCCTTTTTCTGCAGCACGACTTTCTTCTCTCTCAGTGATGTGCAGAAAAAGAAGGAATAAAAGAAGAAAACCCCCCCCCTTTTTTTTTGGTCCTTTTCCTGGCTCGCCACTCGACCGGGTGGGCACATAAGCGAAGTTCTTCGTCTGCCCGGGGAAAAGGGTGAATCGTTCTCCTCTGCCCGTTTTTTTTTTTTTTTTAGTGTTCTTCCCTTTTTTTACAGGGTGTTCTTCTTACATTCGTTTCTTTTTTTTTTTTTTTGTTGCAAGAAATAAGATAAACAAAGGTTTCGTAATCGTTTTTGATGTTTTTTCTTTTTTTTTTTTTACATTTTTTTTTTTCGAGCAAAAAGGAGCAAACAGAACAAGAGAAGGAAAGGAAGGGGTTTGTGTTTTATGTGTTTTTATCTCCCATTTTAAAATCCTCTCAAGGTCATCTAGTGCGATTCATTTGGAATATCCTCTGAAAACGGCTTTCTTACCCCCCCCTTCAAAAAATAGGTTTCCAAGAGAAAGAAAAAGAAGAAATGTTAAAGCTAATCCACGTCGTGTTGGCGCTGCTTGTCTGTGACTGGACGTTCCGCACGTACACCTCGTTGAGCAAGCCGAAGCCGGTTACCATTGTGGAGGAGAGCGCTGTTTCCCCGTGCAAAACGCCAGCACCGACTCCTTTGGTAGCGAACAAATCGCAAACATGGTGCAAGAACATGCAGGACATATACCCGGGAAAGATGGTGGGTACAGGGAGGTGGGTCCCTGACAACTGCAGGCTCAGGGAACTGAGCTACAAGGAGCAGGCGCAGTGCCTGGGCAAAAACGGCTTTTACACCATTACAGATTCTCTGGGGAGGTTCATTTTTGAGAAGCTCACTGAACAGTACGAGGCAGCTTCCAAGAAGCACCCCTACCTGAATGGCCCGGCAAAGGCAGTGGAGTACTGCTGGAACCCTTCATCATCCTCACCGTATGGATTCTTGGCAGCGGGGAGGAACACCAAGGAGTACATGATGAACGCTTCTCTCGTGTTGCTGGTGAACGGGGTGTGGGATATCGGTGTGCATTCTTGCAGTCCGGAGCACTACTTTGAATTCTTGAGGCTCAAGGTGCTTAGGTACAGAAAAGAGATGTCCAGCACCGGCACCATGGTCCTTTACAACATCCCGTACATCCACCACAAGGTGACGAAGAACAACTGGGGTGTCCTGTGCAATGCGGCCAACCGCGTCGCTGTACACAGGGAGGTCTTGAAGCTGGTCTCCGCGTGCACTGGTGTGGGCATTCTTGACACGTACCAAATGCAGAAGCAGTACCCCAACGAGACCCATGACGGCATCCACATGTCTGACAGAGGCAACAACGCCATTTCTGGAATTGTGTACAACATGATGTGCCCTTCGAAGGAGATGCGGTTGAAGCCGTACCACCCGGAGCTGTCTTGTACCGATAAGGCCATTGCGGAGGCGAAGGCACGATGGGCTACGGTGCCTGAGGCCAATGGACACCCTGAGGGCTGTCCTACCGCAAAGCACCACAAGTGTTTTGACAGCGAGAAGGAATTCCAAGAACGGGTGATCACTCTGTGAAACGGATACTCTTCTTTAAGAAGGATGGTGGACAACTGCACAGGGCAACAGACGATCGTGTGCAGAAATCTTGGTTTTACCCGGGGCGCCCCGGCTAAGTAGCAACGGCACAGCCTGTGCAGGGTGCCCACCAACCCCTTTTTCTCTTAGGTATAAATTAACTATCATAGGCAATGTTGGGGGATAAGCACGCTTTTCTTTTGAGAATAGGGAAGCGGAGTGGAAATGGAAGCGTTTCCTTGTCTTTTTATTCTTATTTTTAATAATAAAAAGGGAAACGTGTCTCCCTAAGGTATTCGAAGGAATAAAGAAAAGTACGAAGGCGTGCTTTCCTGTTTTCCTGCCAGCATAGCCAGTTTTCAATAGGGATTGGCTAAGGAGAAGATGATAGGTTTCCCCCCCCCCCCCCCCCTACCCCTCTTGTTTCAAATGTCTTTTGTTTTAATTATCCCCTGCGTTTTTTTTTCTAGACCGTAAAATCTAAAGACCCCCTTTAATATCCTCCCTCTTCGGAGCTCACATTCATTTCTTTTTATTATTATTCTGGAATGATCATTAAAACCCTTTTTGTAAGGTCAACCCCGTGCCCCTGTGGCATCCTTGTCATATAGATAATCACTTTTTTTATTTTACTATATAACTATGTGGGCTTTGCTTCTAAGAACATAGAATAAAGAAGATAAGCTGAAGGGAAGGAAAGCCCCTTTTCGTCAAAGCCGTGTCTGTGCGATAGCCCTCATACTATCTTTCACACACGTGCTTTTAAGACAGAAGGGGGGTTATGCACAGCGCTACAAAAAAAAGAAGAGTACGAAAATTAAAGAAGAATTGAATTTTCTTTCAATGAAGATTGAAGGAAAACGAACTGTCCCCCCCCCTCCCCATTCCCTTCCCCCTCCCTACACACAAAGTACTCATTTCCTTTTTTTTTCTTTCAAGGGATGACATTTTTAATCTATGCTAAGGGCGAAGAAACGATAGAAAAAAGAAGAAAAATGAAGAAAAAGCGCATCGGCATGATAATGTCATTAGATGTGAGATAAATAAAAAAAAGAAAAAAAAAGTGTAAAGTGCCAAACAACCAGCAAAGCTTGTGGAATGAGAACACCAGCACGGTCATGAGTACTCGGGCAACCGGGTGAGCGTCTCGAGACACTTCCAACCCACCTAGTGGGTGCGACCTTAGCAAGTCGAAAAGGAAGTGGAATTTAAAAAAAAAAAAAAAATAAGATGCCTGACTGATAGGCTATGTTTGGCCATGTTTTGGTAGTGCTTACTTTCTTTTTTTTTTTTTTTTTTTTTACCGCATCACACGACTCCGCAAGACGCTCACGGCCTCTATCGGAATGAAAGCAATGCTCCAGAAGGGGAGTATTAACAGATAGACCCCCCCCTCCCATAGGGCGGCCCTCTAGCGGGGGGCTTGTCCTGTACTTTGAGTTTTTGTTCCTCATCTCATCTCTTTTTTTTTTTTAATAAATAGCCATTTTTTATTCCTCACCACTGTCATTTTCTTTTTTTTTTTCCCCTCCAACTCTCGCTGAGACGAAGGCGAGACTAAAGGTAAAAACGATTAATTTTCACCCCCTCTTCTAGGCCTTGCACTGAACAGTTTCATATCGCAGGCGTTAGAAAGAAAGATGGTGTAGCCGAAGCAGATGCGGGAGGAGCTACAGCTCGGCCCCCTGTAATCAATACAGGTAGAATCGCTTTTTTTTCTTTTTTTTTTCTTTCTTTTTTTTTTCTTTCGTGCAAACAAGTACAAAATGTCGTACCTGCTGGAGCAGTAGACAGACTTTGAGAAAGATAACCTTTTTTTTTTGTTTTTTTTTTTTTTTTCCCACGCGGTGTTGACGGTGCCTGCCTGTCTTGTAAGGGGCGGCCCTTACTTATTGTAATACCTTTTGGTTAAAAAGGAAGTCTGGTCTAGATGGTGGGTTTTTTTTTTTTTTAATTTTTTTAGTTCACTTTTTTCGTTTCTTTTTCGGCACGACCACCGAAGAAGGAGGAACGCGCAGCTGAGAATCGGCGCAGGAGGTGGATGAGAAGGGCGGTCTCACAAAGACTTCCTTTAACTCATATTTTCTTTTTAATTTTTCCGAAAACCCAGAAGGGTATCAAAAGAAAAAAGAAAAAAAAAGAAGAGAAGAGTTTTCTTCACCCCTCCCCCCACCATTTTCAGTAAGCATTTCAACCACCCCCTTGGGCATACAGTGCACCGTTTCGGTAACGAGGGGAGTCAGATAGATTTCTTTGTTACAAATATTTATCTTTTCAAAAGATGATTTTATAACTATATGCAACTTGTGCCGAGCAAAGAACTTTCGCAGCTTTTTGGAAACCTTTTTTGCTCGTGCGAACAACAAAGACGTATAGTCATAAAGAATGATTTTTTTGATTAAATTCCTGCATTATACAGTCGCACAAAACCGTCTTCGAAGGCAGGTGGATTGCAGGGTTTCGGGAGGGGTCGCGGAGAACAGCTTTTTCAGTCAGAAGAGAAAGGAAAGGAAGAAATAGCAAGGCCGGCCCACCTAGTGAAGAAGAAAAAAAAAAAAGAAATGCCCCAAGTGCCCTGGGCCCCACTGTTTTCGTGTGCAGTATTTATCCCTTTTCACCTGTTTATCCCCACTATCATTTAAAGACCCCCTTTAATATCCTCCCTCTCCCTTCTCACATTCATTTCTTTTTTATTATTATTCTGGAATGATCATTAAAACCCTTGTTTTAACAATATATATCTATGTGGGCTTTGCTTCTAAGAACACAGAATAAAGAAGATAAGCTGAAGGGAAGGAAAGCCCCTTTTCGTCTACCCCTTTTTGTCTGTACGATAGGCCTCATACTATCTTTCACACACGTGCTTTTAAGACAGAAGGGGGGTTACGCACAGCGCTACAAAAAAGAAGAGTACGAAAGTTAAAGAAGAATTGAATTTTCTTTCAATGAAGATTGAAGGAAAACGAACTGTCCCCCCCTCCCCATTTCCCCCCTTCCCTTCATCCTACACACAAAGTACTCATTTCCTTTTTTTCTTTCCCCTCCCTGAACGGTGAGCACCCACCCGCACACCGAAATTTATCAAATTTTCTTTCAAGATGACATTTTTAATCTATACTGTAAAACAAAAAACTCCCGGATGGAAAAATGTCCGAGTTTTTTTAGCGTCCGGGAATTTTTCCGTCCGGGAATTTTTTTTAGGTAAGGCTGTCAGGGGGCCTGGTCCACTACCACCTACATACTGGCCTGGGCTGCAAACGGCAACCGCGCGAAGAAACCCCCAGGGTTCCCTTTCTGCATCTTTGTCTTCCCTTGCTGCCCCTGAGGCAATCAGCTTGTCGAGCCTTCGTGTGGCCTACTACCTTTCTTAATAGATGCTTTACAGCTGCGTTCAACCCAATATCCATCGGTTGAACCATGTAGGTGAGCCCAGGGGGACAAAAGCAGTGTGCACGTTTGCGCCTGCGAACATTTGCGTCTACGAACCCATAGGCATAGGTCGTATGAGAGTTGTGGTCGCCGACAAGCAGCAGAATTCGGCAAAACCATGGGAATCGATGATTTATAGCAAAAAGGAAGAAACAGCTCCGTAACCCAGATACCGAGTATCATAATTAGCCCAATGATTGGGCGATGCCGTTAGGCTCCATTCGATGGGCGGGTGCTTGACCTGGGCACGGATAATCCCGGTTGCGTTTCCGCTTTGCCTTTGTATTTAAGTTGCGGTGCAACCCATCCAGCCAAGGAAACAGCCAGCTGTTCAGTTATAGCCCGTTTTGTCCCCCAAGCCACGGACTCTTACGACCTTAGCACCCCTTTTCGTTTTAGTTTTTAACCCCGTATTCCAGACCAATTCCGGCCTTACTTTATGGGTGTCGATTATGGACCTGAATTCCATGGAGAAACAGCATGCCCTCTCGTCCTTCTCGTTTCCGGGCTATGTCTTTCTTGCTGCAAAGTTTCGTCAGCCTAGCCAGTGGAAAAGGACAGTGCCCCACCAAAGTCTACCAGGTCAGTCTTTCGGGCTGGATTGGCGCACAGCAGCCCTTCTGCATAGGTGCATATTTGTTGTGCTGGGATAGGCTCGCCAAGCCCGTTTTACCTATCGACTCAAGCAAAAACCTTTCAGCCCCCGAAGGATGCTAAATCCCGTATTGGGCGATACGCTGCTATCACGGCGTCGCGGCGGCCAGGGTGTGGTAGGGTGGAATAGCAACGTCCAGTATTTCCGTCTGGAAGAAGCTGGGGGCTCTGTTGAACCTGTTCCCGCCAAGCTGCTTTCGGGGGTTTGTACTGGCCTTCTCGGCCCCGTGTAAGGAGTTTATCTCCTCCACCTCTCGGGGGTGAGCTGGCCGGGGGTGTCAGCACCAAAGTTGGGCCCCTCACAAGTCAGCTGCTCAACGTGCCTTGGGTAGTCGAACTGGTCAATTTGACGAAGTAGAAAAACTTCTTCCTAGAAAAACTCCCGGACGGAAAAATGTCCGGGTTTATTTGGTGTCCGGGAGTTTTTCTGTCCGACATTATTCGTTTTACAGTATTGATAAATAATAATGTATTGTTATTGCTAAAAAGAGCAGTGGTAGCATTGTTGGGGCTTATCCTTCTACAGGTTAACCCCCCGGCTGTGCACAAACAAATTTTTTTTGCATAATTATTCGCTCTCAATGGAGAGTCCCTTATCCCATTGCATCGAACAAGGAGGTGGTTTGAAGCAGGTTTTGAAAAGCAGGCCTCCCACAACTGGGAGGCTTACGAGAATCTTTTTCACGGCTCTTCTCCATCACTCGATGCTCTGGGGTACAGCTGCTTCTCACAATGGTTAAGGGGATGGGGCGTCTCACAAAGATTTCCTTTAACGAAAATACATTATTGTCGGTTCTCAGCACCCCCCTCCTACTTTTCTTTGGGTGGGGCCGTTGCTAACCACTTTGTTCCCATCATAATGAATTTTTTTTTTTTATTCCTCACCACTGTCATTTTCTTTTTTTTTTTCCCCCCTCCAACTCAACTGAAGGGAAGGAAACCCCTTTTCGTCCAAGCTGTGTCTGCTGCACGATAGCCCTATACTATCTTTCACACACATGCTTTTAAGACAGAAGGGGGGTTACGCACAGCGAAAGGAACGAAAGTTGGAAGCAACTCACGCACTCGTTTCGAGGTGATGAATCATCGAGTTTTTTTTTTTTTTCGTCTTCATAATATTATTGTCGAGACTAAAGGCTAGTTGATGGGCAGCGTGGTGAACTATTTCATTTTTAAGGGTAGGATTCCGCTCGTGCGCTTTAGACTGATGTAGGCCTGCGAAATGCGAATGCGGTAGATGCGCCATTCATTTCCTTATTTCGGAGTGATCATAGGAACCCTCGCCATATCTTTTTAAGGCAACTCCCCCTCCCCCTCCTTCCCCCCCTTTTTTTATAGGGGGGGCCCGAATAATTCCCTCCCAAATAATGTGTTTTTTTTTCCCAAATAATTCTTTTTTTTTTCGGGGATTTTTCCGCTCCAAATTTCCCAAATAATTCCCGACCCCTTTCTTTTTTTTTTGGGGGGGATCGGGGGGTGAGGGGGTCACATGGTAAGTCGTGCGACGGGCTTTTCTCAGTTACGCCTGTGCAGGGTACTAGCCGACCTAACCCATGTATACACCCCTTTTTTGACCAAAAACTCGATTTCCGCCTGGTTTTGGGCACTTTTTGGGCACTTACGAGCAATTCTTTTGCATTTTGAACAGGGACCACGGGGTTAGCACCTGGGTTATTGTGGGGACTATTTTTCTTAACGCAAGAAGCTAGATGGTTCGTGATGAATGGTTCAAAATTTCATGGAACTACTTAGTTCGAAGGCGCTTTGTGGGTGGCCCGGGTGCTTCTGCGTTGCCGGAAGGGCACGTGGATTCATGTGTTGACAACTATCCAGTATTTGCTTTCATGGCCCGCAATGTCAATATTCCATTCTTGAGCAAGATCCCAAAGCTGTGCCGTAGCCCACTGGCAGTATTGTGAGGCTGCTTACGCAAGTAAGAGTGCTGGCCCGGCGAGCTACGAGGGCAAAAACCCCATTTTCTTCTAGAAGATGAGAAATATATTATAGTGCGACATGATCAGACTGGAACGGCCGCCCCGTGGGATCCTCTGCTCAACCCGCGGACGTGGGAGGCCCTACTTCGGAAGGTGCCAGTCGCTTGATCAGTGTCGTCGAATGCGCGCTATATTTTATTAGTACAAATATAACAATCGATTGAAAAGGAAAAGTATGTATTGTGAGGCTGCTTCTGTGTTGCACCGGCGATTCAGACCTCCCGCCATTTTGAGGGGTTAGGGGGCTGCGGCAAGCAGCCGAGGCGGGACGTTGGTGATGACTGCAGCAGAGCGCCGAATCAACGTGGAACTGTGGGTAGGGCGGCACATGAGAAAAGTCATGCAACTGCTCGACACCTTTAGCTGTATGCGGTCTCGCGGCTACCTTCCAGGTAGTTCCGAGGAGACCATACAGCTGGGGGCACTTAGGGGTCGGGCTTCAGACAGTGCAGCACAGAACGTAGTTGCGGGTGTTACAATAGACACTGCACCTGACGAGACTCCAGCAGCCTCCCAAGCCCTTGCAGCTTCTCAAGCCCCGACAGATTCTCAAGCCTCTCCCCCGCCAGACCCCTGCAACCTCCCAGCAACCACCTAACGCCAAAACCAGGCGGTCTGTCTGCAACGTTTGTGGGTTCTCCACAGCCTGGGGGAAAAACTGTTTTAAAATGTCCCTTGGAAAAAAAAAGGGCATGAAAAAAGATCTTGGCACGATTTGGCATGTTAAGATTTCCGAAGTGCTCTAAGCCCCGCTCCCTGCTTTCCATGTGGCAGGCGACCCAGCCCAAATAAGTACAACCCAAATAAGTGTATTCCAAATAATTCTTTTTTTTTGGAGCCCTAACACCCCCCCTCCACTGCCCAAATAAAGGGATTATTCGGGGGCCCCTTAACATCAGGGGTTTTTTTTTTTCCCAAAAGCACAAAAGAGTGAGAATGAATAGAAAGGGAACTAAAGATCCCCCTTTTTTTTTGTCCTTAGACCGTGTCTGCTGCAAGGTAGCGTGTGCTATCTTTCACACACATATTTTAAGACAGAAGGGGGGGGGGGGGGGGGGGGGGGGGGGATTACGCACAACAACGCTACAACTCTACGAAAGGAAATAAATTGAGAAGCTCTCCCTCCCTCCCTCCCTCCCTCCCTCCCTCCCTCCCTCCCTCCCTCCCTCCCTCCCTCCCTCCCTCCGTTCCCCATTTTCCTCTCCCTCCCTTCACACTCACGCACTCATTTCTTTTTCGGGGTGATGGCTTTCTTTATCATTGCATGACCTTCTTATTTTTTTTTATAAGGGGTAGATATGTAGAGACAAGGGGGACGTTCCAAAACAGAAACCTCCTTCATCTCATCTCTCTTTTTTTTTTTTTTTTTCGTCTTCATAATATTATTGTCGAGACTAAAGGCTAGTTGATGGGCAGCGTGGTGAGTTATTCTATTTTTAAGGGTAGGATTCCGCTCGTGCGCTTCAAACAGATGCAAAGCCTAAAAAATGCGGTAGATGCGCCATTCTTACAGCTCTGGGAATGATCTGGCCACGAAAGATATAAGGCAGGTGTACATCTTGTGGCCGAGTTCAATTTCTGGTCTAAATCCTGTTTTTTTGGGGGGGGGTTCGGATTCCTGTCATAGGGGTAATCTTCCTTTTTTTTTCCTTTTTTTTCTTCTTCTTTTCTTCTTTCTCTTTTATTTTTATACATATTTTCGTCAAGCTACAAAACTAACACCAAAGGAGAAGGCAACATGCCCCCCAGCCTCAAGACGTCATCTCTACTCTTTTGCGCAATACACCTTGCTGGGCCTGTTGTTCCTCCAGACAGCAAGGGTGCGTACAGGATTCGCGCTGCTCAGGCAGCTGTTGTACCGCTCGTCTTGCCACCACCGGTCAGAGGTTGTCATATTGTATAAGTGCGTCCTCCCCAGCATGCGGCCCTTGGGGAAGCTCACGGACGACGAGAAGTAAGATGCAAAGTTCTGCGCCTTTATCGGCGATATGTCGTCCCTCGCAACGTTCAAGGACTCTCCTTCAGACATCATCGAACGACAGCAACATCCACGTGGAATATGCTGTTGGTGCAGAGGAGGACTCCGTTCCGTTTATTTGCGCTTGTGGCATTCATTTGAGATATTAGTGATCCTCTTGTCTCGATGATATTAGGTCACGAAAGCTGTAGTTCTCGCGGAAGCAGCCCGAGAAAGAAGGAGCAGTAGGATAATCCCGGCTGTGGGCTAACACGGCAGTCCGAGCCGACTCTTTTTCTTCTTTCTTTTCAAGGTGGTGGGGATAACATGGAAATATAAGAAGTACATCAGATGTGTTGTTCGCTGTTGACCTCCTCGTCGGTCATCACCGGTAGCGCCCGAGTGGAAGAACGTATCGCAGATGCTCAGGGTGACGAACAGGCAGCAAACTGCACGAGCGCAGAATCTTGGTTACCCGGGACGCCCCGGCTAGGGTTGAGCACACCGCATGCATTAAGGACACGACGCGGAACGCAGAAGAAGCTACTGCTCGGCCGAGGAGCGCCCCCTGTAATCAAGTAGGTATTTCGTGCTTCGTTGCACGCTTAACGCCACCTAGTGTTGCAATCAAAGCCCCATTTCTTTCTCTCTTTTTTCTAACATCGGCCTATCGGCAGATTATTTTTATTCATCTTGCTTAGTGGCCGTCGCATCGAACTGCCGGAGGAAGGTGCGGGAGGTGCGGCCCCGCAACAGAGAGAACTCTCAGACACCTCCTCCTGAAGTGCCCAGCAGCCAAATCGGCCAGAGTGAACCGCTTACACCCTGACGCTGAGACACCCCGAAAGACAGTCTTATTTCTTGGATGGTTTTTATGAGACGGAAGACCTTGGTCGATTGTGTTTATTACGTTTCCTTCTTCTTCTTCTTTTTCTTTTCTTTTATAGTCTTTGTTTATTTTTATTTTCTTTTTTGATTCAGGGAGGAAGAAGAAGACGGGGAAATAAGATAACAGGGGGCATGTGCTTATAAAAGAGGCACACAACATGCACCCCGGCCTCTGGACCTCGTTTGTTCTGTTCTGCGCGGTACTCCTTTCTGAGGCTGACGGTAAAGGCGCGTACAGGGTAAGGGCCCCAATGACTACTCCTGCGTCCTCAGGCCTTTGGCAGCATGGGGGCACCGGGTTGGTCGGAGGGGGGCCTCACAAGCGGGAGTACACGGTGGGGACCAAAACATATCACCACCACATCCACTACGAAGAGGAGTATTATGAGTATTACAAGGAGCAGCCTGCGGACTGGCGGGCGGAGAACCCTCTTAACATGAGCAAGAATTGCAGCAGGGTAGGGGCGTACCCTGACACCAGCAGCACCGACTCATGGCTTGTCGGGGAGGTTGTGATGCGTCCCAACGCCACCGTAACCGTCACCCCTGTTGAGCTGGAGGTAGATCTGTTCATGGAGCTGTTGTACCGCTCGTCTTGCCACCACCCGTCAGAGGTTGTCATATTGTATAAGTGCGTCCTCCCCAGCACGCGGCCCTTGGGGAAGCTCACGGACGACGAGAAGTCAGATGCAAAGTTCTGCGCCTTTATCGGCGATGTGTCATCCCACGCAGCCTCGCGTTCAAGGACTCTCCTTCAGACATCATCGAACGACAGCAACATCCACGTGGAATATGCTGTTGGTGCAGAGGAGGACTCCGTTCCGTTCTTAACAGCAGCCATCAATGCTAGTCTGACAGATGAGTCAGGGTCGTTCTCCTTATACTACGGTGTGGTCAGGCATGAGGGTGTAGAGGTGAACAAGGCGGGTGTCGACCCCGACAGGAATGGGCTCGACATGTCACCTAGCGTAGAGAGCTTCATCTCCCTGTTTGTGATACTTGGCGTCTCGGTGGTCGGGAGCTTTGTACTTTATTTTAGGGGATCTCGCAGAAGTACAACAGAAGAAAGCGAGGAGATTTCATGGACTGATGAAGAAGATCTGGCACACATAGGAGCTAGGAAGGGCACTGAAGAAGGTGAAAGGAAAAAGCTTCCCAGCGAAACCGTGCACGAGGGTGCACACACTACGATCCATTGGGAGGACAAAGGCGGTGATCGGATGGAACAGGAGGGCGATATTTGTATCACCCGAAGGCCAAGCATGACCTAGAGGCGTTGAAAAGGACAAGAGGGGCAAGGGAAAGAAGGGAAGAAGCGGCCAGGCTGGGAAGAAGGCCAGCAAGACCACCAAAGGAGGAGAAACCGCTGCTGAAAGAAGTAAATAATAGGTGCAGGTAGAGGATGAGAACAAAGTGGCTATATTTATTTCGTGTTGAAATAGGCTTAGAGAATTCTCTTTTTTTTTACTTCTTGTTTTTTCTTTCTTTTTTTTTGCATCACCGAAGACCAAGCATGACCTAGAGGCGTTGAAAGGACAATGGGCGAGAGAACGAAGAGAAAGAGCGGCCAGGCTGGGGAGAAGGCCGGCAAGACCACCAAAGGAGGAGAAACCGCTGCTGAAAGGGGATAGGTGCAGGTAGAAGATGAGAACAAGGGGGCGTCTCACAAAGACTTCCTTTAACTCATATATTTTTTTTTAAAACAATGAATTGTTATTTACTAAAGAAAGAGTAGTTGTGGTAGCATTGTTGGGGCTTATCCTTCTACAGGTTAACCCCCCCGGCTGTGCACACAATAACTATCACCCGACTCTTTTTTTAATCTTCCAGGTCATTTGAGGAATCACTCGTTTTTTTTTTTCATTCTTTGTGCGGTGCTACAATTATACGATGTTTCTTTTTCTTTTTTTTTTCTTTTGCGAGAACGTGTCTTTGACTTGTCCAAGCAGAACGGGAACGTTGGCAGGCGTATTTCGGGGTTTGCGTGAGTGAAGGAAGTGACTGGAAGAACGAAGAACGGAAAGACAGAGAACGCACAGTTTTTTTTTTTTTTGAAGTTTTTCTCCTCTTTAGTTAAGGTCTCTGGGAAAAGCAGAACCTAAAGGAAAAGGAACTCCACCCCCCCCCCCCCCCCGCCCCCCGGAGGCCTGATGTGATATCTTGTATTTTCTTTCTCTCTCTTTTCTTTCTTACAAATATTATATCTTTTCAGAAGGTATGATTTTATAACTATGTGCGGCCTTTTGCAACTTTTTTAAAAGTCTTTTTTTTTTTTTTTTTTTTTGCAGGAACGAGTTTGTCTAGGCAGAAGAGGGGGGCAGCGTTATCATTGTTAGTGTGGGTCTTCCCACCCTCCCTCCTGGGCACGTGCAAACCTCCAGTACCGCTTTTCTTTTTTTTTTTCTTCTTTTTTTTTTTTGTTTTAACGATATTATTGTCGAGGCTAAAAAGCTAGTTGATGGCAACGTAATGAGCTATTTTATTTTTAGGTTTAAGAAGCGAAAGCCTGGACAGCCGCGTCTCATCCTCGCCTGCACAGGTCTGAACAAGAGTCTGAGCCACTTACCCTTGCCGCCTTGTAACCCCTTCCTGTCGCGAGATAGTCGAGACCATGTTCCGATAGCCTGCTGCATCGAGCACGATTTCAAATCATGGTTTTTCCAGTTTGAGCTGCACAGGGAATCGCGCAGGCTTGCATGGGGTACCGAGCCGCGACCAGATGCGGTGGATGCTCTGTCCTGGCTGTCGTCTGGCTGGGCAACATCGTGCTTATTGACAAAGACCTGGATGTTGAAGGAGGCTTCGCTCAGGTTCGAGGCTCTGTGCAGGTGGTACCGCATAGTAATCGGCGAGACGTCGGCGTCCGTCACAGGGCTTCTTGACTACACTCGTAGTGGTACCAGGATGCAGGATGCGCTGCGGACTGCTTTCGTGGAGCTACGACAGAACGAGTGGAAGCGGTGGGCCGAGCGGGTACAGTCCTTCTTCTTCTTCTTTTTTTTTTATAGTTTTTTATTTTGATTTTCTTTTTGATTCAAAGAAGAAGACGAAAATAATTAGGGGGCATGTGCTTGTAAAGGAAGACGGAAAGAATATCAGAAATACACAACATGCACCCCGGCCTCTGGACCTCGTCTGTTCTGTTCTGCGCGGTACTCCTTTCTGAGGCTGACGGTAAAGGCGCGTACAGGGTAAGGGCCCCAATGACTACTCCTGCGTCCTCAGGCCTTTGGCAGCATGGGGGCACCGGGTTGGTCGGAGGGGGGCCTCACAAGCGGGAGTACACGGTGGGGACCAAAACATATCACCACCACATCCACTACGAAGAGGAGTATTATGAGTATTACAAGGAGCAGCCTGCGGACTGGCGGGCGGAGAACCCTCTTAACATGAGCAAGAATTGCAGCAGGGTAGGGGCGTACCCTGACACCAGCAGCACCGACTCATGGCTTGTCGGGGAGGTTGTGATGCGTCCCAACGCCACCGTAACCGTCACCCCTGTTGAGCTGGAGGTAGATCTGTTCATGGAGCTGTTGTACCGCTCGTCTTGCCACCACCCGTCAGAGGTTGTCATATTGTATAAGTGCGTCCTCCCCAGCACGCGGCCCTTGGGGAAGCTCACGGACGACGAGAAGTCAGATGCAAAGTTCTGCGCCTTTATCGGCGATGTGTCATCCCACGCAGCCTCGCGTTCAAGGACTCTCCTTCAGACATCATCGAACGACAGCAACATCCACGTGGAATATGCTGTTGGTGCAGAGGAGGACTCCGTTCCGTTCTTAACAGCAGCCATCAATGCTAGTCTGACAGATGAGTCAGGGTCGTTCTCCTTATACTACGGTGTGGTCAGGCACGAGGGTGTAGAGGTGAACAAGGCGGGTGTTGACGACTGGGGTGGGCTCGACATGTCACCTAGCGTAGAGAGCTTCATCCCCCTGTTTGTGATACTTGGCGTCTCGGTGGTCGGGAGCTTTGTACTTTATTTCGCGTTGAGGTAGGCTTAGAGGATTCTTTTTTTTATTTCTTGTTTTTTTTTTCTTTTTGACAATGAGTTGTTATTTGCTAAAAGAAGAGTAGTTGTGGTAGCATTGTTGGGGCTTATCCTTCTACAGGTTAACCCCCCCGGCTGTGCACACAACAACTATCACCCGACTCTTTTTTTAATCTTCCAGGTCATTTGAGGAATCACTCATTTTTCTTTTCATTCTTTTAGCGGTTCTACAATTACGATGTTTTTTTCTTTTTTTTTTTTTTTGCAGGAAACGAGTCTTTGACTTGTCCAAGCAGAACGGGAACGTTGGTTTTACCAGCTTCTCCGGGTTTTACCGCACGTTTTGGCAGAAACTTGTTTTGCTCTGTTTTCTTGAAGCTTTGGCAGAATGGACAGCGACAGGAGGTTTTTTTTTGGTTTTGGCCACCTGGGTCAGCTTTTGTTTTTTGCGAGGCATTTTTCTTTTGTTCCTTTTAATTTTAAATACCGTAATAGGCCACATAGGGTCGTGAGCTACAAGCTCATGGGCCCTGCGCGTCGTGAGTGAAGGAAGTGACTGGAAGAACGAAGAATGGAAAGGCAGAGAACGTACAGTTTTTCTTTTTTGGAGTATTTCTCCTCTTTAGCTTAAGTTTTTGAGAAAAGCAGAACCTAAAGGGAGGAACTCCCCCCTGATGGTGATAGCTTGTGTTTTCTTTCCCTCTCTTTTCTTTCTTACATTATATCTTTCAGAAGATATGATTTTATAACTATGTTGCAGCTTGTGCCGCAGCAGGAAGGAGCTGTTTTGAAAGTCTTTTTTTTTTTTTTGGAGGAACGAGTTTGTCTAGGCAGAAGAGGGGGGCAGCGTTATCATTGTTAATGTGGGTCCCCCCACCCTCCCTCCTGGGCACGTGCAGACCTCCAGTACCGCGTTTCTTTTTCTTTTTCTTTTTTTGTTTTAACGATATTATTTTTGTCGAGACTAAAAACTAGTTGATGGCAACGTAATGAGCTATTTTATTAGGTAGGGATTGCGCACAAACAAGGTACTGTGAAGCGCCAAACTAGTTTTTTTTTTCTTTCGCTCTTTCTCCTCGAGCCCCTTCCAGCATGTTTTCTCATGCAGGTGAATATCCGTTTCGCGAAAAAGAAATAGTTTATGAGCTTATGTTCACTCTTTCCTTTTTCCTTTTTTTTCCCTTTCCTTTTAACCCTTTTTCGGAGCTTTTTAAGAAGGATAAGGTGACAAACTGTAGGGTGGCCTGGGAAAAGAAAAAGGAGAACATCAACTAGAAATCGAGACTATCTTTTTTTTTTTTCTTTTTTTTGTTCAACACCCCCCCGACATGGGGGGGCCCTTTTCTATTCACTATCTTTTTTTTTTTTTTTTGTGTTCTTTCCTTCCCCCCCCCCCACCACCACCACCACCCCCCCCAAACAAAGAATGCAAAAATGCCGCAAGCCAGGCTGATGGTGTTAGTTCCCTTGATAGTGGGGTTCTGTGTGTTTAAGCAGCTGACCCAGAATCATATTTCCATGCGGCCGCCGCGGTCAGACCTTAATCACGTGTATTGCAAGACAATGAAGGACATATACCCGGGGAGGTTGATCAAGAGCAGATGGGTCCCTGACAATTGTTATTTAAGAGCTCTCTCCTTGGCAGAGACGCAGAAGTGCTTGGCGCACCCGAAGTTTTATGCGATTACGGATTCTCTGGGGCGTGAGATCTATTACCACTTGCGGCATTCTTACAGGCTGCTTCACAACAAAACGGAGAACAGCGAGCTGGCCGTTATGGATCACATCTGGACCCCGCAGACTTCGAGGCCTTTTGGGTACCTGACCCAGGGGAATTTACGAGACACAAGAAATTTTTTGAGAGAAAGTGCGGAGTTCATCTTGTTTTCAAACGGCCTGTGGGATGTCGGGTCGCATTTCTGCGGCCCTATTCACTATTTCGAATTCATGGTTTTGAAGGTGAAACGGTACTTGGCGGAGGCGAAAAGCGATGTAAGAGCTGTTCTGTACAACATACCTTACATCCACCACGTAGAGCAAAGGGTATGGGGTACAAACTGTAACATCGGCGAGAAGCTTAAGGTGTACCGCGAGGCGCTTGAGCTTGTATCCGCTTGCACGGGTGTTCCAATATTTGACACGTATCAGATGCAGAAGCAATATCCGGACCTTGTGCCCGATGGTGTTCATGCAAAATTTGAGGTTCTTAATGCTATCGTGGGCCTTGTGCTTAACACAATGTGTCTTCCCCCTGAGCAGCGGGTGGAGGCGTACTATCCAAACGTTACGTGTTCTCTTGATGCGATCTCCGAGGCGAAGGAACGGTGGGCTGCCATACCCCTGGCCATGAACCACTCTCAGGGATGCCCGAAGGCGGATATTACATGTTTTACTACGCCGAGCGACTACCTCAGACAGGGGCCGTTGGAGGACAAGCCTACCCCTGCCCCTGAGTGATTTGATCAAAGAGAAGAACGAAGAAAAGAAAAGAAAAAGAAAGAAAAAGAATGAAGCTTTTTTTTTTTTTGTCATTCTTTTTTTGTGCCCGAGCAAAAGGAAGATATTAATTCTCTGTTTTTTTTTTTTTTTCTCTGTTTCTTTTTTTTGGGGGGGGGACCATTGTTCTAACCTCCCTGGTTCCTGGTAATTGTGGTTTGGGGGGGAGACACAAACGAAAGGGATGCTCCCATTACATCGAACTAGAAGGTGGTTTTAGCTCACTGCGGCCTTGTGCCAGTGAAGCAAGCCTCCCACAGCACACTCTCCAGTTGGTGTTTAATTGCCTATTTCAAAGCTGGGTTTCTTTACCTCTCCACTTTTTACTGGGTGCATGGCAGCACTAGAAACGAGACAACCCCCTTTTCTTTTTTTTCTTTGGGCTCATGAAACAGTACGGACAGGAGATCGTCAAATGGCTAGGGCAGCTCAAGTGGTACCGGGGCCCGAGGAGAACAACGGTCACGACAATAGAGCTTGCGCTGGACTTCGAGAACAGCACAATGAAGTCGCTGGTGGGTGAACGTGGAGACCTGACACTAATAGGTAAAAAGGCGAGACGGCTACATGGCCTGCTGGTGAGGCTGCAGGAAGGCTGGCAGGACGCGCGGATAAGGAGGAAGGTCAGGGGACACAGAGCCATACCGGCGGAGCAACGGCGGAACCACGGCCTGAGGACCATAGGGGGGAGAAAGGTCTTGGGCTGGGACAGAAGACCGCTGCACGTCTCGGAACAGACGAAGAAGGACCTCCAGAAACTGAGACAGCAGTGGCAGAAGGAGCGGGTGAGCGCCATGAGGGAGCGGGCTCAGCCCAAAAAGGAAAGACCGAAGCCGCTGAAGGGAGATAGGGGCAGGAAGAAGAACAAGACAGGACGTCCCAGATCAGGGATTTCCTTTTACCTCTTTACTTTTTTTTCTTTTTTTTCTTGCTTTTGGACAAGAAAGAAATACTAGTTATAAGACGAGGGAAGGAGGAGTCGAGAGGCAGGCTCTTGTATTCGGCTTCGTTAAGCAGAGGGATTAACGTTATTCCCCTGCGTAAGGGTTTAGGGCCGAACGGGTTTTGCCTCTCGAGACTCGTTTTTTTTTTTTAATCATCTACAGTTGTTTTCGTATTCCTTTTTCGCTATTCACTTGAAAGACTCTCTGCAGTGAGTACGCCGACATCGGGGACAACACCCCCGTGTGAAAACAGGCTGGGTAGGTGCAATATCTTGTCGTTTTTTAATGCACCTGTTGTAACCGGTTTTTGGATTTTAATGTGTGATCCTATAAATTCCCAAGATTTTGTGGAAGAATGAGGGTACACAAAAAAAAAAATAATAAATGCCCATAACCGGTAGTAATAAATGTAGATTTTTCCTGTTTTCTTTTTTTTTTTTAGGTGGAGGGTGGTCCTCAAGTGGGATTTGCCCTTAAACATCGCCTTTTTTTTTTTTTTCGAATGGACGACCGGAAAGTCTTTGGGAGGCCTGCTGGAAGATAGGGCGCGCAGAATCAAAGCTCTCATCGTAAAGATAAACACAGCATGCAGGGCACGGAAGAAGCGACGCCCCTTCCCAGCGGACGAGAGAAAAAGAGTGAAGTCCCTCATCGCCATTGGAGGAAAGGCAGCTATTGGTTTCTCCAGGAGGCCAATTTTCGCCACCCGCTCCACGCACGACAAGCTAATGGAATTGAAAGCCGACTACAAGCGGGACTGCATCACACGACTCCGCAAGACGCTCACGGCCTCAATCGGAATGAAAGCAATGCTCCAGAAGGGGAGTATTAACAGATAGACCCCCCCCCCTCCCATAGGGCGGCCCTCTAGCGGGGGGTTTGTCCTGTACTTTGAGTTTTTTTTTAAACTGCACGAACGCAGAATCTTGGTTACCCGGGGACGCCCCGGCTGGGGTTGAGCTGTTCACCGCACGCATTAAGGACACGACGCGGAACGCAGAAGAAGCTACAACTCAGCCGCGGTGCACCCTGTAATCAAGTAGACAGTTCTTGTGCAGGGCGCCGCCAACACCGGCCTCTTTTAACTCATATTTTTTTTTTTGAGAGGCATGCGCGTCCAGGAGGCCCATTTTCGCCACCCACTACATGTATGACAAGCTGATGGAACTGAAGGCCGCCTACAAGCGACACCGCACACGACGCAATACGCTCACGGCCTCGATCGGGATGAAAGCAATGCTCCAGAAGGGGTGTATTAAGGGCGGCCCTCTAGCGGGGGGCTTTCCTGTACCTTGATACCTTGTTTTTTTTTTTTTTTTTTTTTCTTTTTTTTTTTTGCAAGAACGAGTCTTTGACCTTGTCTAAACAAAGGGGGAACAAGAGCGTTGGCAACGTGTTTCTGATTGACAGGCCTTCTCTATGTTTTACCCGGCACGTACAAACAAAAGAAGAAGGTGGGAAGCAAAAAAGAAGGTTTTTTTTTCCCCCCGGGGCAGCGTGGGTGATATATGGCTCCGGTAGCCCCCCCCCCCCCCCCCCTCCCCAAGAAGGATACTGAGGTCGGGCACCCCAGTAGCCATAAAACGAAAAGAAAAAGAAAAGAAGTCCCACTACCCACTACTACCTGCGGCCAAGCGTAATAGGGAGTGTTTCTAACGGGTGAAATATATAGGTTTCTACAGGTTTCTGCTCCCCCCCCCCCCCCCCCCCCGCGTTTTCTTTTTGCATTTTCTTTCTTCTTCTTCTTCCACCGGGAGAGAAAGAACAGCATTTTATGAAGAGTTCAAAAGAAGGAAGAAAAAGGTTTTATATTTCCATACGCCCAGCTACCTTCCTATATCTGGCAATGACTTGTTATGCAAAGAGAGCCACATGCTAACGGGGAGTGATTGTCACAATTATTATCGCACTACTGGAGCTATAGTTCAGAAACAAGACAGAAAACAGGTTTTTTTTTTTTTACTCTCCCCCCTCCCCTACTCTTCCTTCTCATTGCCTTATATGACCCTCCCTCCTGACCTGCGATATGCAGGTTAATCCTCATGAATCTTACTCACGCGCACAAAGCAACGGTCGGTCCTCGTGGCCTTCCGACGGTTTCATTCGTTTAATTCTTTTTTTCCCCCTCGAGGGGGTGGGGGGGGATGGAAATAATTAAAAGAGAAAGAAGATCTGATTTCGGTGCACGGGTTTGTTAAAGAAAAAGGAAGAAAGAAAAAAGAGAAACGAGTTTTTCAAGAGATTTCGACAGTTTTCTTTTTTTTTTTTTCTTCTCTTTTCTACAAAAGCTTGGTTGTTTGTGATCTTTTTCGTTTTTGTTTTGGTTTTCTTTTTTTTTTTTTTAGAGAAAAGAAGAGAGGGAGGAGAAATAAGAAAAGGGTCTTAGCGCGTGTTTGGACTGAGTTTCTTTTTTTTTTTTTTTTTTATATTATTATTTTCCGTTTTCTTTTCTTTAGAATAACGAAAGAACAAATTAGAAAGAAAAAAAAAAGGGGGGGGGGGGGGGGGGGCAACATTCGACAAAAGAAGAGAAAGAGACAAACAAGTCAACATGAGCATCATCACCCCGGACATGTCAGATGGCGTGGCACTGTCTGTGATCAGTGATAGGCTTTCCAAGGTGAACACAGAGCTTGACAATATATGGATTTTGTTCTGTTCAGTTATTGTATTCACGATGCAGCTGGGCTTTTGCTTCCTGGAGGCAGGCGGGGTGCGGTCTACCAACGTGATCAACATATTGTTCAAAAACCTGGGCGATTGTGCCATTGGAGGGCTCTGCTGGTGGCTTGTTGGCTACTCCGTTGCCGTGAGCAAGGGCAGCTTCGTGGGTATCGACAGCGAGATCATCGGTTTCGCGCCAAAAGGGGACAGCTCCCTTCTCACTACTACAGGCCCGTTTTTACTGTCTTACGTGTACATGACAACTGCAGTGACAATCGTCAGCGGCGCCGTGGCAGAGAGGATCAGCCTAGTAGCATACTACATTTTGGTGGTGGTCATGACAGCATTCGCGTACCCCGTGGTTGTCCACTGGGTGTGGAACGGAAGCGGGTGGCTTTCAGCAGGGAACCCCGACCGTGTAGGGGGCTACGGTGTGATAGACTTCGCGGGGTCTGCGGTGATCCACCTCTTCGGAGGCACATGCGCCTTCGTTTTCTCGTACCTTATCGGGCCAAGGTCGCTTATCTACCAGATTGACGTGTTCTCCAAGGAGGGGATAGACATCATCGAACCGCATAATAAATTCCAGCAGGCGACTGGTACACTGATGCTGTGGTTTGGTTGGTATGCGTTTAACATGGGGTCTGTTCCGGCGTTCTCTGGAGGCGGGTCGAACATTGCAGCGGCAGCGGCTGTTGCGACATGTGTGGCGTCGGGCTCAGCGACTGTCTTTGGAATCCTCATCTCCCGTGTTTTCTTCGGGTACTACAACATATGCCATGCTTGCAATTGTGCTCTGGTAGGACTTGTGTCAATCACCGCTGGTTGCGGGACGATTGCACCCGCTTACGCTCCCGTGGTTGGGATAATCGGGGTGTGCGCGTACTTTGCAGTCGTAGATATCCGTTCCCGTCTTAAAATCGACGATGTGGTCGATGCCTCAGCCGTACACATGGGAGGAGGGATATGGGGCACCTTGTGCGTTGCCTTCTTCGCCGACTCTGATCGTATTCAGCACGTCGTCGGCCCTGACACTACTGGCGTATCTGTAATGGAACAGTTCGGTGTTCAGCTGCTAGGGACTATTGCCATCATGTCGTGGGCTGGTTTTGTATCTGCCGCGACATTCTACATTTTGAAGTATACAGTGGGCGTCAGGGTTACCTCTGCCGAAGAACTCCGCGGGCTTGACTTTTCAGAGCACAGAACCAACGCATATGATTACATCGAGTCTCTTGAGATCGACAGGAGGATCGCTATTGAAGCGGTTGACGTCGCGCAGCGTGTTGCGGAGGCGATGATCAGCTTTGACCTGCAGCTTGCCACGCGGGTGTTGGGGTACCGCAATACAAGTATAGCGAGTAATGACAAGCTGGAGGAAGACGCAGATCAGATGTCGCTTCTTAAGATCGCGATGAGGAATCTGATCCGGAACCTGACTGCATATAAGCCGTACCTGCCGGCTCATCTTTTCAGCAGTATACAGGAGCAGGAAGAAGAAACGTCGGATGTGTCGTCGGAGACAGATTGCCGCACGATGTCCGCCATGAGCAGCGAATCGGTCCTCTTCTCGCACGAGGGTGCGAAGGTGAGCAACGTGGTGGTCCTGACGGTCCAGTACCGCTTCGGGAGCCACAGTATGTCTTCATCGGCGATTGAGAACTCCACGCTGTCCCTTGTGTCCGGGCTTGAGGCCATTATCGCTGAGGGGAAGGGCTGCATCCACAAGATTGAAGGAGGTCGCCTTATCGCAACGTGGAGTGGCTACGCCAACAACCCCATCCACGCTGCAAAGACAGCCCTTCACGCACGCGACCACTTCCGCGTCGGCGTGCAGGCCAGCATCGTCATGGGCAGCACTATGTACGGCAACATGGGCACTGTTGATAACAAGTTCGTCCTACTCTACGGCGACCTTGGGTACAAATGCGATTTGCTCCTCGCTGTTGCCGAATCCCTGTCAAACCCCAACCCTATCACGCATGCTGAGGTTGCCACGAAGCTCGGATACACTGTCTTGTTGAAGCCGATAGATAAATTAATTGGTGGATCGCTGACTAGGACCTTTGAAGCTCATGCGGTTGAGGGGCTAATACAGACGGAGGACACCAACGAGGAGTGGATGTACGAGTTGGAGGAGAAGGGTGCGCAGGACCCTTACTCGAACTACAGGCTGGCATGGGCAGCCTTCAAGGGGAAGTCCTTCGCTGAAGCAACTGAACATTTGACAATGCACCTTGCACAGCACCCTTCCGACACGCACGCCAGGCACTTGCTCACACTGGCGGAGGACAAGGTTTCTCCCGAGACGGTGCTTCGCAGTCACATTTTCGAGACGTACCCTTCTGATCAGTGATAATTTTTTTTTGGGGGGGGGGAATGTGCTTTTTTTGCTGGTAGCAAGTAAGAACGAAAGATTGATAAAAGAATAGAAGAAGAAGAAAGGAAAAAGAGGCAGCTTTTTTTTTGTCCGTTTTTTTTTTTTTATATCCTCCCCCTTAGTAGGTGAAGAAGCGGGCTTTTTCACATTCACGGAAGAACATGGCTTTGTATTGGGTTCTTCAGAATTTAAAGATATAGGGAACATAAGAAATTAACGAATATTGATTGGGCCCCTCTGCAGCACCAGATTGCACAAGACAATTAGTCGCTACCCCTTTTTATTGTTATTTGTTTTTGGTGGTGGGGATAACATGGAAATATAAAGAAGTACATCAGATATGTTGTTCGCTGTTGACCTCCCCTGTAATCAAGTAAATGGTGCTTGTGCAGGGTGCCCCCACCGGCTTCCTTTAAATCGAGTTTATTGTTTTTTTTTTTTTTTTTTTTTTTTTTTTTTTTTTTTTTTTTTTTGCGTTCTTCTTGTCATAAGCTTGTATACCCTTTTTTTTCTTTTTCTTCTCGTGAAGATGGTTTTCTTTGCTGTCTTTTATATCTCTTTATATCTTACGTTTCGCTCTGTCCATCTCTGGCGCAGTGTCTACCAGCTCACCGATGCATCCACTACGGGCCATGAGGCCCCACCGAGGATACGCCAGTTCCACCACCATCAGCGAAGTACGACCTTAAGCCCAGTTATATCTGAGTTGTTACGTCTCTATAAAACGATTTATTTTGTTTCCCCACGCACCGAGGAATTCGGCTTAACTGTATTACTTGCACCACTCCTCCTCAAGACCCCGGGCTCTGGGCTCATTTCCTGAGCTGAACCACTCTCCCCCTTGAAGGCAGCGCTCTGATATTTTCGCGCAGATTATTTTTTTTATGTCTATACGAAAGAAAGAAAAAAAAGAGGGGGGGGAGTTCCCTTTTTCTTTTTAACCACTAAACCCACGTGTCGTATAGATATGACATTAAATATGAAAGATTCAGGATTTAAGAAGAGATCCATAGACTCTTTGGTCAAGGTATGGCTTGCTATTCTCTTTTTCTTGTTTTAACAATATTATTGTCGACTAAAAACAAGTTGATGGCAGCGTAATGAGCTATTTTATTAGGTAAGATTCCGCTCGTGCGCACAAACAAATGGAGCGCCAAACTAGTTTTTGGCGCCATTGCGCGATTTCTCTTTTCGGCATCCCTTACCAAACAGGGTGTGTTTTCTTTTTAGAATTTTGTGGGCTTAGTGGCTAAGGAAAGAAAAGGTCCTGGCACCAGAGAGGTACCGCTTAACGGAGTCGGAGGGCAGACATTACGTGGGGGGTGTTCGTTTTTTTCCAAGGAATCTTCTCTCGGTGCCCTTTGAAGGGTAGAGGAAACAGTAAGGAAAGAGCCGGACATTCCCTTCCGAGGTTCTTTTAACGGTACTTTAAGGAGGGTAGCAATATTAGAGTTATCATTACATTATTTCTTTTTTTTTCTTTTTTTTTCTTTTTGCAGTAAGCTAGCTTTGTCGTAGCGTAATGAGCTATTTATTAGGTAGAATCCCGCTTCGTGCGCGCAAACAAGTGAAGCGCCAAACTAGTCTTTTCTTCACTGGGTTGGACATTTGACATTTTGAAAAGGGCAGCACGACAGGCCGGACCAGAAGAGAATATCGAGATGAATGCGTTTCCACGTTATTCTCCTTATTCTTTTCTTTTTTTTTTTTTTTCGTGTGTGAACTTTTTCGAAGGTGAGTGAGCCCCCCCCCCCCCCCCCCCCTCGCTGCACAAAAGGATTTTATATTGTTCTTCCCCACTTTCCTTCTTTTTTTTTTTTTTTTTCCTCTCCTTTTTTTCATATATTCTCTCCTTCTTCATTTCTTTTTGAGAAGGTAACAACTAGTACAATCAAATACCAAAGGAAAAAGAGAAAGATGCAAAGAAGGTGTTAGGGCAAGTGTTTCTTTCAGGTACCTCAGTGGCACACAGAGAGGATGTTGTGGAATTCCTCAGACCACGGGCACCTCAGCAGCAGGAGCGACCGACAAGACAAACAGGGTCCCCTGTTAGGCAAGCAACCTATAAAAGGAAAGAGTGTTGCATCGTTTCCTGATGACTTCACGTGGCATGGAGGATGAGCTCCCCCTTCCTTTTGTTTGGAAGGAGGAGCTGCACACGTTTTCGCCTTTGGGTGCTTTTGCCTCTTGATGATGATAGGGAACACCTGTTGGAGGACCCGAGTCTCGCTCATGATCTGGAGCTGTTTGAAAGTAGGGGGGAGCTGAGCAGTGACGCCTCGTGAGGTCATCAGGAAACATATGTTCTCCCCTCTATCAGTTTAGTACTCGTATTTATTTCTATTATTTGTATTATCATGTCGAACGATCAGCAGGGGGACAGTAAAGAACCCGGCCCACCTCCAAGTGGTGCCTCTGGGGCCGAGAAGGATTCGGTGCAGACGGGCCGGGACGGGGCAAAACAGCAAACGTGGGCTGAGCAAGCACGAAAAGCGGTAGGAAAGGTGGTGAAGGTGGACCACACTTTGTTACCAACGATAGCAAAGGAGCAGAGGACGAACAAGAAGACGCCACAGCAGCAGCAGGGACAAAGGAAGGGGCAGAAGGACTCATTCAGAGCCATCCTGGGAGCATGGGCGGCACCGAAAGAATGGGAGATGGCGAAGGGAGACCCGAAAGCATCTCTCAAAGCTTTCATGGGGGACGTAGCAGCGGTGATGGGGGAACCGCTAAAAAGAGAGGGGAGGAAGCCAGGGGAGGAGTGTGTAGACATCCTCATCTGGGTCAACAGGAAGGAAGCAGAAGCCAAGGCAGCCGAGATGAGAGGGACTTGGGTGCTAGAGAGAAGGCGGCGAGGAGTGGTCTGGCTGGCCACCAGAGAACTGGGGCGCGCTGTGGAGGTGATGGACAGCGTGAGGAAGGTCAGCAAGGACGCCTTGCTGACGATGAACGGGAAGGGCTTCGGCGTCCAAGTACAGGACGACGTCGAAGCGGTGAGGAAGCTGGTGGAGCAGGCCAACCTCGGGGTGACAAAGAAGATCTCATACGATCTTAGAGGTCTCCCCCAGGGAACAACACGAGAGGCCGCGCAGCAGACGGTGGCGGCAACTGGAAGGGGCAGGTGGTGAGGGTGCTCCCAAAGGAAGGGAAGGTGCTGGCGGTAGTGCAGGCGCAGGAGCCACCAGAATTCGGCGAGATCGACTGGGGGGAGGGACGGGCAGAGCTGTGGGAGTCCCGCAAACCGCCGGCGAGAGACCGGGAGAGAAGGACGGACCGGAACGACACCGGGCAGTGCAGGGCCAACGATACACACAGAAGCAATTCTGGCGCCACTACGGCAAAGCAAGGAGCGAGGAGGAGTGGAAGAGTAACGACCCCGTGGTCGGGGCTCAGCCACAACAAGAACAACAACAACAACAAGGGCAACAACAAACTCCAACGCAGAGGGAGAGGCAGCTCGAGGAGCAGGTGAGGGAGCTGAAGGAAGAGGTGAAGAAGCTGAGAGCAGCGGTAGCGGCAGCCACGAACAAGAGGGCCGAGCCGGGGAAGAAAAGGAAGGTGAGGGAGGATAAAACCCCCTCGATGACGCGGATGCCAGCACCATCACCATCGCCAGTGAAGCAGCAGAGGGGTGACGCAGCAGAGGTGGTGCCAGGATATGCGGCAGGAACGGCCAACTCCAAGGCCAAGTCCCAGTCCAGGTCAGGGTTAGGGACAGGGCGCAACGGGAAGGACAGACGCGTAATCAAGCAGGCCGAGCGCGACGAAGGAAGACAGAGGGACTACGACGGGATGGGCAGGAAAGCGCCGAAGCACACCCACCACTGGGAGGAGCACAAGAGCAGAACCAGGTGGGTGTGCACCAAGTGCGAGCGCAACATGCCGAAGGGTACGTACGCGACCACCTGCAGGCATGGGGAGTGCAAGCTGCAGAAGTGCAGACGCTGCGTGGAGGGACGGAGGCAGCAGCTGTACTACAGCTCGACAGACGAATCCTCGAGCCTGTCCTCGGGGGAATGGTGAACGGCAGGACGCGGTGGAGCGCAGGGGACGGGGACGGACCTGCAAGAGGTAGCGAAGAGGATGCAGTTAGAGTATGAGGAAGTCCCGGGAGACGGGAACTGCCAATACTCGGCAATCTCCACCGCACTGAAAAGGGGGAACGCGGCACAACTACGTCAGCTGACCGCCAAGCACATCGCGAAAAACCCCCAAAGATACGGAGGACTACTGCAAGCAGAGGATGAGACCGTGGAAGCATACGCGGAGAAAACAGCAAAAGACCGCACGTGGGGGGACCATATCACACTAGAGGCGGCGGCACAGGTGATGAAGACCAACATCTGGGTCCTGAGGGAGGAAGGAATACAGCGGGCGGCGAGGCCAGAGGACGCAGTGAGCACGATCATCATTGCGTACGAGCCCTATCACTACGATGCGATCCACGCACCACGATGTGTCACACGCTGGTTGGAGGGGACGGCGGAGACGCGGGTAGGGATAGAAGAACTGAGAGTGGTAGCGAAGCGAGGTGCTAAGAAGGAATCGACTGGCCAGACTTCGGATCAACACCAACGGGGGAACTCCCCCGGCCCTGAACGCTGGGGTGTCCTGGATACGAGGACGGGCGCGAGTCGGAGGCGCGATATCCTCCATGAGAAGTCTGGTAACCCTACAGCCAAAGTCCTAGACTGTAGGGGTGAACGTATAGGCAGCACCAAGCGGAGCGAACACGAACAGGAACAAAGGACACTGCACCTGACGAGCGTGAACGTGGCGTCGCTGCGCAACAGGCTGGACGACGTAATGAAGCTGGACACCGACGTCATCTGCCTACAGGAGACTGCGCTCACTGCAGCAGGACAAGGAGAGACGGCCCACGCTATGAAGGGGATGTGTGGCAAGAATAGGTACAGACCCATGTGGGGGGACCCACAACCGGGGAGGAAAAAAGAAGGACTGACCTCTATTGACATAGCACAGCGAGGGGGACTCGCGACTTTTGTGAGGGAACCGCGCACGGTGCTTGGATCATCCTTGGACAGGGACGATGCGACGCCGGAAATGAACCGAAGATGGCAGCACACAAGAGTGAGCGTTGACGGGAAGAACCTCTGGCTACACATCATCACAGTGTACTGTCCAGCAGGCGAAGCGGAGGAAAAGAGGAGGCAAAGGGAACAGCTGCTACACCACATCCTGCAGAAGAAGGTGAGAGAGCTGGGGAACGTGCCCATAGTGGTAGCCGGAGACCTGAACACAGACGAAGGGAGGTCTCAGGAACTGCGGTACGCGCTACACACGGGGTGGACAGACGCAGCAGCAGCATGTGCCATGCAACGAGGAGAGGAGCCCGGACCCACATTCGTAAGAGACAACTGTGCGTCGAGGATAGACTACATACTCCTGAACCCAATTGCGGCGCAGGCGCTCAAGGGGTGCGAGACGCGGAAGGACGTCAAAGGAGCGGACCACATGACGCTTACCGTGGAGATGGACCTAGGACGGTTCAGGCAGAATATCCAAAGATACATGATACCGAAGGAAATCCCGGAACAGCAGCGGAAGCCGACGGAAGAGGAAGGCGAACGGGCGCTTGACGGAAGCGAGTTCCGGAGGCATATGCTGAGGGACGGAAGGGGTGACATCAACGCGGCGTGGAGGGAGCTGGCCATGGTCAGTGAGAACATGCTGCTGGGAGAGGGACCATCCGACAAGGCGCCGTACCAGGGCAGGGGGAAGACCCGAAGGCCACAACAAAAAAGACTTTGCGCGCCAACAACCAGAGGAGCGGCAGGAGCGGCATCGACGAAGCAAGTGAAACTCGAGAGGATGGAAGGAAGACTCCAGGCCGTCAAGATCCAATTGCTAAAGCTTCTACAGCAAGGCGGGGGACAGATGAGCAGGATAACGACGAGAACCATCCAAAACCTCAACGAGGACCTCCAGAACACGGGTGTCAAGAGCCGGCCCTTATCAGCAGAGGAGACATTGAGGACATCATCGCAGACGCGGAGCTAATGGGGGAAGCTGTGAAAAGGCGAGAACGGGAACTGGAGAAGGAGCAGAGGGTGGCGAGGAAAAGGAACTACCTCGATTCGGTGGAGAGAGGGGCTGAGACGAGGGACTTAGTGGCAGGGATGAAGGGAACGCAAGTGGGACGGGGCACAGCGAGCGTGGAGCTTCAGGGCGCCACGATCGCGAATCCAGAGCAGCTAGACAGGACGATGAGAGAACACTGGGAGACGGTATTCGCGAAGTACAAGAACAGACCACAGCCCGGGTACGAGACCTTTAAGAAGGAGTACGGGTCACACATCGTCAGACAGGAGATGGGAGGAGGCCCAATCACAGGGGAAAGCCTACGGCAAGTGCTGGTGAAGAAAACGGCCAGAAGTGCAGCAGGTATAGACGGCTGGCGGATGGCAGAGCTGCGTAGGCTCCCAGTGGTGGTGCTAGAGGCATGGGCAGACCTGTTCAACTTCATCGAAGAGACAGGGGAATGGCCGGAGGCGCTGTGTACGGCGCTGGTGACCTTGGTGCCGAAGTGTAAGAACGCAGGACCACTAGAACACCGACCCATCACGGTCACGTCGGCTGTGTACAGGCTGTGGGCGAGCGCCAGGCTGCAGGACATCTTGCCGTGGCAGGAGAGGTGGATACACAACACGCAGCATGGGTTCAGAACAAAGCACGGGACGGAGGATGTCCTCATGGAAATAAGCACGAGGATCGAAGCAGCGGTGATGGACGGAGAGCCACTTGTAGGAGTGGCCCTAGACTTTGCCAAATGTTTCGACACAGTACCGCAGGGGCTGGTGCTGGAGCTGATGAAGGACATGGGCATGGACGCTGGCATCCTGAGAGCACTCAAGGGCATGTACGACAGCCTCAGGAGAAGGTTCAGGTACGCGACAGGAGTTGGTGAGGAGTTCGAGACCACCAACGGGATCCTGCAAGGCTGCCCCATCTCGATCATCATGATCAACGCGCTGTTGGCGGTCATGATGAAGAGCGTGGAGCAGAGGACGGGTGTCGAGACCTTGTCGTACGCCGATGACGCATACCTGTTGGCGGCACTCGCAGAAGTACTACGAGAAGCCACAGACACGGTAGGTGCCTTTTGCGACATTGTCGGCATGAAGCTGAACAACAAGAAGTGCGAGGTGTTCGCGGCCGGCGGCAAGGCACCAAGGATAAAGGTGGACGGGCGGGAGCTGGGTACTGCCAACAAGGTGAAGGTACTAGGGGCGAGGTTACGGACGGACGGCAAAGCGCAGAAGGACAACGAGAGGGTCAGGACAGCTATAAACAGGCTGGAGAGACTCGCGATCACGCCGCTAAGCTATGAGCAGAGGGGGGAGGTACTGCAGACCACTGTAATACCGAGCTGCCTGTACGACGTAGCCTTCTCCCCACCATCGGATGGATATCTCACAAAACTGACGAAGGTGGCGTCGCGTGCCTTGTGGGGACCGAGGTACAGGACACGAAACCCGGCGGCAGTGCTATCAATCCTCCATAAAGGACACACATACGACCCGGAGGTGGCCTCGCCATACCGCGCAATGGCTCTATTCCACAGGGTGCACCAGAAGAAGGGGACAGTGTGGGAGAGATGTGAAAGGCTGGCAGTAGCATACCGCGAGGAAGGAAGAACAACACCGCTAGGTCCGGTAGGCAATATGCTGCGAAGGTGGCTTCCGAAAGTGGGTCTCGGCTGGACGGGGTTCACACAGAAGCTGAAGGAAGGGAAGGAACGTTTCGCGCACGAAATGCGGGAGAGGCTGAGGGTGGGACGCTCAAAAAGCATCGAACAGGTAAGGAGGTCGATGCGAGACCTGGGGGAAGGAGCGGACCCGAGTACGAACGAGCTCTGGCAGCGGCTGAGGAAGAGCAACGATCCGATAGCAGCCAGGGCCTTACAGCGGGTGATAACCGGGGGAGTTTTCTACATCAACCCCAGGGGGTGGCACACGGACGCCAAGAAGAACATCGAACCGCCGAAGGAGGGAGAGGACACCACCTCAGAAGAGGAAGAAGAGGAAGAAGAAGAGGAAATGACGCGACCCACGAGGCGGCATCCAGCACAGTACGTCAACTGTGACATATGTGAACACGAGGTGCATGAGCACGACATGCTCAAGCACGCGCTGTGGGACTGCGAGTTGGCAAGGGAAATACAAAACAAGGAAGCTAACAGAGCAGTGGTGGAGGAACGGACGGCCATGCCGAGGTGCATGCAGCTGCACGGAGTGCTGCCGCGAGGACACGACAAAGAGCATCTCAAGAGCCTGCAGCTCTACCTCCTGGAGGTGGTAACAGAACGAGACCGCCGCCTGCAAGAAAAGAGGGCACTGGAGAGGTACACGACTCACCCGTGGGAAGTGATCACAGAAGGAAAAAGACACCCGACACCGACATGGAGAGAACTACGACAACATGTAGGGGGGGGGCTCATGAAACAGTACGGACAGGAGATCGTCAAATGGCTAGGGCAGCTCAAGTGGTACCGGGGCCCGAGGAGAACAACGGTCACGACAATAGAGCTTGCGCTGGACTTCGAGAACAGCACAATGAAGTCGCTGGTGGGTGAACGTGGAGACCTGACACTAATAGGTAAAAAGGCGAGACGGCTACATGGCCTGCTGGTGAGGCTGCAGGAAGGCTGGCAGGACGCGCGGATAAGGAGGAAGGTCAGGGGACACAGAGCCATACCGGCGGAGCAACGGCGGACACGGCCTGAGGACCATAGGGGGGAGAAAGGTCTTGCTGGGACAGAAGACCGCTGCACGTCTCGGAACAGACGAAGAAGGACCTCCAGAAACTGAGACAGCAGTGGCAGAAGGAGCGGGGCCCTGACTTATACCTGAAAAAATAAAAATAAAATGGGGCCTTGATTGCAACACAAAGTGGCGTTAAGCGTGCTACAAAGCACGAACTAACTACCTGATGACAGAGGGCCTGAAGTGTTATTGCAAGTGGGAATAAAAAAGCGAAAAAGTAAAATAGTAATTGCATTACGGGGTGCGTGCCTCGGCCTTAGAAGTACAGAAAGCTTGCTCCCAGGATGCTCCTCACGTGCTGCATGGTGAATGATTGGAATGGTCCCTTGCGTTAACATCTGCGTTGTGCCTCAGGAGAATAGCCGCTACCTCCTCCGAAGTGGCCCGGAGAAGTGCTGTACACGGATCACACCACTTGCCAGGAAGAGAAACCTCTGAATTCACGTCCACAGAAGTGCGAATCAAGAGGACCTCCACACAAGAAGGAAGACGTGGTGGGCCGCCATGTTAAGGGAGTCGGTAGGGGTGCTGGATGTGGTCAGGGCTGAACCTGTGCCTTGGGTAGACCTGCTAGGTACGCCGAGGGCATCTCTGTCTTCTGCAATCAAGTCATGTATGACCCTTCCCTCACGGAGAAGTCTGCTAGGTAGAGAGGGCGTGCTCCAATGGACTGAACATTAGTTAAACTAACCTATAGGTTACGCAAAAATAAAATAAATTAAAGAGGTAAAAGGAAATCCCTGATCTGGGACGTCCTGTCTTGTTCTTCTTCCTGCCCCTATCTCCCTTCAGCGGCTTCGGTCTTTCCTTTTTGGGCTGACCGCTCCCTCATGGCGCTCACCCGGTATCGAGGTGAAAGGAAGGGACTTGTTCGAGGTAGTTGATGAAAGGCAAGGTTGGTACAACGAGGGGGTCTGTGAGGTTGTGAACCTTCTCCTGGATGCTGGGGTGGGTGGCAGGAGGAGGAGTCCCTTCACATGGCGGCCAAGCACAATCTTCCTTCTTGTGTGGACGTCCTCTTGACTCGCACTTCTGTGGACGTGAATTCAGCAGTGTCTTTTCCTGGCGATTGGAGAAGTACGTGCACAGCACTTCATCGAGCCACTTCTGGGGAGGTGGCGGCTGTTCTCTTGAGACACAATGCAGATGTCAATGCAAGAGACGGTAGCGGTGTTCCTGTCATTCACGAAGCAGCATGTGGGAAGCAACCTGGGGGCAGGCTTTCTGTACTTCTGAGGTACAATGCAGATGTGAATGCAAGAGACAGGGAAGGAAAGACTGCTCTTCATGGCGGCCGGTTCAGTCCTCACCCCTCTGCGACTGCTTCTTGAGCACGGGGCAGACGCTGAGGCAGGAGACAACGAGGGAAGAACACCACTTTTCTTGGCTGGTTTAGAGGTGGCTGAAGTACTTCTTGAGCACAATGCTGATGTGAAGGCGAGGGACAATGTAGGGAACACGTGTCTGCACCACGCTGTGTCACACACTCGGTTTTATGTGTCACCAGTTCTGCTGAGACACAATGCAGATGTGACGGCAAGGAACGATGGAGGGGAAACGGCTCTCGATCTTCTTCTCTCTGATTTTAGGGACTTTGGGGCCATGCGATACCTGTTGCGGGACCCGAGTCTCGCTCATGATCTGGAGCTGTTCGAAAGTGGGAGGGAGCTGAGCGACGTCAGCAGGCTTCCTGTTGTTCAACGGATTTCAAGCTTTTTAAGTTGAGATAGTAGCGTCCCCGAGCAGCACTTCACCGGGCCACTTCGGTTAGCGACCCCGCTCGCCCACCAGCTCAGTTTCCACACCTCCCAGACAAAGGCACACCCAGGAGCCCAGCGCCTTGCTCATTATGGATGAGCAACATGTTGAGGCGAAGCACCAGCTTCAACAGAGATTCAAACAAGAGTCCACCACGCTTAGCAGGAAAATGATCAGCTGTGCTGAAGCTGCACCACGAGAAGCTAGTCCTCAAGCGGCTACAGGTACGCCACCAACACAGCACAACACATATACAGGCGGAGCTCGACAAGGGCGCAAAAGAGATGGATGCTGGGGAAGCCTCTTTCGAGGTAGAAAGCCAGGCAGCAGCACTAAAAACACAGAGGGGATAGTCTAAGCGACAGTATGTGCTATTTAATGGCGTGCAACTAACACAGATATAAACAAAGCCTGGTTATCGCGGCAAAGAAACGACAGGCCGGGAAGATGCGACAGCTGCAGGGGAGAACAAAAAAGAAGGAGGATCTTGACAGGGAGCTGGCACACGCGAAGACCAATCTGAAAAAGATAGAAAGGCTAGTGCAGTCGCTGAGAGCACGGAAAGATGAGCTGTCTGCACAGATCGAGGAGTGTGGGCTTTTGCTTTTCCCCCCTTCCTTTCCAGATAGTCGGAAGAGGCAATGCAATTATTTTTTTAACCATTCAATATTGATTGTTGAAAAGACAAAACAGGAAATACAGAAGATGAGCGACATGCTACTGTACGCCGCAACAGCAAGGGAGACCTACAGTGTGGAGGTGTCGGGGGTGGACACAATGGAGACTCTGTACCATGAGACGGCTTCTAGGACGGGCTTGAAGGAAGGCAGGTTCAAACTGGTTTGGGAGGGGGATGTCCTGGGCAAGAGCAAGTATGAAGAGGTACAGGAGACTGGGCTCGTTCATGGCAGTGTGGTCCAGGTGGAGCTGGTGGTGAGAACCTATCAGCAGAAGGAGCTAGCTTCAGAGAGGGAAGAACTGAAAAGGCTCCTAATTGAAGACCCTGGGATGGTTCTGCAGGTGGAGGTGGACCCTGCTACCGAAGTGCTGTCCATGAGGAGTAGGTGCCTTCCTTCGGGACTTCGGGGCCTCATAGTCAGCGACCCTACAGGATGTGTTACAGGTGTGGGCAGCCGTTTTCTTGAAGGCTGTGCCCTTGAGTACGTCAGGCTCGTCTTACCCAAGGCTCACTCTATTAGTTTTAATTTCTTATATGGGTGCGAGGGCCTTCAAACCATCGACATGAGGGAAATGACCAATGTTGCTTCTATTGGTGATTTCTTCTTATCAGGTTGCAAGAATGTGTCGACTATCGATTTTTGCGAGACGGCACAGGTGGCTACCACGGGTAGCTTCTTCCTGCTAGGGTGTAGAAGCCTGAGGGACATTGACTTGAGTGCGATGGCCAATATTGCTTATATCGGTTATTCATTCTTGTTGAGGTGCGAAGCACTTGAAACCATCGTTTTTAGCGGGGGTGCTGACAGTTCTGACAAGCTTTTGAGGACTAAGGTACCTGAGGGGGTTAGCATAAGCAGGTAGGGATTTGAAAGAGAACAAAGAGAGACAGAAAGGGAGGTGGTTAGCACTGCGGTACTTATCCAAGTGTTTATATGATGTTGTGTGCGCAAGCAAATGTTGAACGGCCGCATCTTTCATTCTCTTTTATTTTCAGTCGTTCAAATGGTATAACATATATAACAAGCCTGTCCGAACAGATTTCTTTTCTTTAAAGGACACGACGCGGAACGCAGAAGAAGCTACAACTCGGCCGCGGCGCGCCCCCTGTAATCAAGTAGACAGTTCTTGTGCAGGGCGCCGCCAACGGCCTCCTTTAACTCATATATATATATGGGTCGATTTCAAACCCCCCCCCCCCAAAAATGAGGCCAATTGACACTTTCGTTGCATCTTTGGGCATGCCACCCCCTTTAAAAAGGATTCTCCATATTTCCCGGCCCATATTAGGTTCGTCGCTCAAGGGTGCTATTTTGACCAATGAAAAATTCAGTCTTAGGGTAAAAATCGTGTTTTAGCGGTTTTGGTAAAGTCAGAGATTATGCTTTCAATAGCAAGAAATAGCGGAACGCACTGCTAGAAGGTGGCTGAAATGATGTTGAAGGTGGAAACCTTCATTTCTTAGTCTTCTGCAGTTTAGATGTGCTGCTGCTGCTGGGTGGGCGACCTCGTTTCTGTTTCATATTAGGCCTTCTACCGCGTTTTGGGGGGGTTTTAAGAGGCTCATTCGCAGGTGTGCTTGGTGCTTCGGGCTTGTCATGCTCTTCTACGGGGGAAGTGTCGAGTTTCTTTTGTAACTTGAAAACAATTCTTTCCCGTTTTTCAAGTCCGGGAAGGCTATCGGAACGTCTTCATCCTCATCACAAGATTCATAGACTGGGGGCCTTTTCTCTGCCCTGTCTGCATCAAGTTCTTTGATGACGTACTTTAGTTCCTTCCAGCTCGTGGATGCACTTGTTGTAGCAAATACACCCCGGAGTACTCTTGAACCCATATGCGCCTGTAAAGTCCGGGAACTCAAGAATCTTCTTTTTGTACGGGCCAAAGACATCAGTAACTACAAATGCAGAGGTGTACCGTATCGTATTGGTGATGTTCGCTATTTGTTCGACAGTTTTAATTGTTGTGGAACGAGACACCCGAAGCCAAACACGAGAAAGCACTCCGAAGTGGCTGTCCCTGCCGTTTTTGCCGTGTTTCTCCCCCAGAAACCACAGGGAAAACGTCTTATCAGCATAGACGTCACGAAGACCAAAAAGAACAAAATAGCAGAATTCCTTAGCACGAAAGTGACGCCCACTGTCAGTCCAGAGAATCCACTCCATTTTTTCGGGGATCGCAAACCCACTAGCCAGGACAGTTTTCAGGCACTCGATAACGCATTTCACGTCAGTATTCAGACTTGAAAGCACACAATCAACATGCAGCGCCCACGAGCACCATGCCCGTCAATCCAGTACACCCCGATTCCCAAAACACTAAACGATTGCGAATGGTAAAAATCGTAGCTTGTTGATACAGGGCCCATTGGTAGGGACCCCTTGGACTTGAAGTCGATGTCAAGAACTAATGCATCCGGTGGGGGAGAAGTCCTGTGCTCATTGTACAACCTTCTTTGGGCCATACACCTTTCAACATGTTGCTCCCAAGGCTTCAAGTTTGCAACAAGTTCACGTACCTTTTTCTTTGGGTACTTCCATCGAATCGCATCAATGCAATTTAGGGTCTCTTGCATGTCCGAAACACTGAACTGCAGGTCCCATTTGACCCCACGTGATGTCATCGTTTGCAATAGCGAAAGACGCATCCGTTGTGCTTTTGTACAGTACTCGCACATATCCGTGGGTTTGGCACAGTGCATAAATTCCTTCCCTCTCCTCCTTCGGAATGTTGAATAGGAAATCTTATTCATAAGGGCGGATGACCGGAAAACATCTTGATATGACACCTCGAGTGACCTTACGGTAGTCATCCTGTGGCGTTTGCGTGTGAGACGCCGGAGGACCCGCTGTTGGCTGGCTGACTGCTAGATGATCAGAATTGATCTCTGTGTCATCCTCCAAGGACGTCGCACTGGGCCGGCCTGGCTTGCACACTGTACCCATGCTACTGTAGAACAAGTCTTTTCCAACAGTAAGGCCAGCTGCCCTTATTTCGTCGTGTGTGATGTGGTCAAGCCACATGCCTCTGACCAATTGGCGCCGTGTGGCGTCTTGTTGTCTATTAAACCAACCAGAAAATGATGGCAGAAGTGCCGCTAAAAGTTCCCCCTTACGCACTACGTCACAAACTAGTGCAGCACAGTCGTTGCCACTGAGCTTCTCAAGAACCTCTTTGGCGAGTGTCCTGATCGCCGATGTGTTCCCATTTACCCTTTCTCGGTCCGAATACCTTTTTTTTACCCCTAGTTTCTCAACTGCAAGTTTAAAAGCGTCCATTTTTGGAACCCCCCCCTCTTTTTCTGAAGTTGTTTAAAGTGGGAAAACCTTTTTTTGGAACCCCCCTCTTTTCCTAGGACTGAATTTTTTGGCTACTAGTAACACTCACTTTCCAATTTATGGGGTGTTTTTTTTCCTAACCTGGGCCGGGAAAGTTGTAGCAGTTTTTTTCTTTGGGAAAAAGTACTTAGAGAAATATTGAAAGTGTCAATTGGCCTCATTTTTTGGGGGGGGGGTTTTTGAAACGATGCCATATATATATTCTTTTTTCCTTCTTTGTTATTTTTAGTGGGACGATGACAAGAGTGGAATGAGCGACGTCAGCAGGCTGTTGGGCTGATTTCAAAGAGTATGTTTAGTCGTCACCCCCATTTCGGTTGTGCTTCCCGCATTTTTCTTCTTTGGTCATTGCCAAGTTCTAAGATCCCTTGAAGGCCAATTTGACGGAGAGGATCCAAGAAGGGTGGGGCACAGCACGGAAGACCAAGGTTTGTACCTCCTTTTGAACGCGGCTCTTAGGACGTCGCTACCGTTTGAACGGCAGAGTACAGTCTTCGTCACGAGCAAGCGATGCATGTACCTTCCTTATTTTTTGGGGCCTTCTTCCAGCATAGCCGGCCCCAAAAGTTCTTTTTTTGGAGATTCGTTCCAGTGTTTTGTTAGTTTCATTAGCTCTTTTGCTTTTGTATTTTCATTTTTATTTTTTTACTTCTTCTCAATTATTAACTTTGCACAAATAAAAGGGATACCACATAACCATGAGCGGGAACGAAAGACCACCGACAGTAGCGCTGCAGGCGAGGCTCCCCACCTCTGAGACCATCAGCATTGAGGCAGTGGCTTCGGAGGAGATGAAGAAGGTGAAGGAGAGGATCGCATCGATGGGAGGGTTGGATGTGGACATCTTCACCCTCACCTTCGATGGGGAGGTGGTGGCGGCGGCTTCTGATGACGGCGGTGGACAGCTCGTCGGAGATCTTCCTTTTGAGGATGGAAGCATGCTTGAAGTGGTGGTGTGCAAGAGGCAGGCGGCTCTGTTGAAGCTTTCTGAGATGGGGATCGAAGTGAAAGGAAGGGACTTGTTCGAGGTAATTGATGAAAGGCAAGGGCGCAACAGAGAGGGGGTCTGTGAGGTTGTGAACCTTCTCCTGGATGCTGGGGTGAGTGGCAGGGAGGAGGAGTCCCTTCACAGGGCGGCCAGGTGCAATCTTCCTTCTTGTGTGGAGGTCCTCTTGACTCGCACTTCTGTGGACGTGAATTCAAAAGTGTCTTTACCTGACGATTGGAGGAGTACGTGCACAGCACTTCACCGGGCCACTTCGGAGGAGGTGGCGGCTGTTCTCTTGAGACACAATGCAGATGTCAACGCAAGAGACAGTGACGGTGTTCCTGTCATTCACGAAGCAGCATGTGGGAAGCAGCCTGGGGGCAAGCTATCTGTACTTCTGAGGTACAATGCAGATGTGAATGCAAGAGACAGGGAAGGAAAGACTGCTCTTCATGGCCGGTTCGGTCCTCACCCCTCTGCTGTACGACTGCTTCTTGAGCACGGGACAGACATCGAGACAAGAGACGACCGGGGAAGAACACCTCTTTTCTTGGCTGGTTTAGAGGTGGCTGAGGCACTTCTTGATCACGGTGCTGATGTGAAGGCGAGAGACAATAGAGGGAACACGTGTCTGCACCACCCTGTTGAAAGAGGCTTGTTCGAGGTGTTACCTGTTCTTCTGAGGCACAATGCAGATGTGACGGCAAGGAACGATGAAGGAGAAACGGCTCTCGATCGTGTCTACTCTGACAACAGGGACAGGTTGAGGGCGACAGTGCTCTACGGGGGGGACGTGTTCAAGGCGGTGCGACACCTGTTGGAGGACCCGAGTCTCGCTCATGATCTGGAGCTATTCGAAAATGGGAGGGAGCTGAGCGACGTCAACAGGCTTCCTGTTGTTCAACTGATATCTAGAGAGATTGGTAAGAGAAGGAGCCGCTGAATGGTACAGGTAGTGGATGAGAACAAGGGTGATTTCAAAGAGGTTTGCCGGTTTTAGTATTTCGAGGTATGATCACTCCACACGTGCCTCTCGTCACTCCCGGCAGCCTCTGGTCTCTGGCGCTGTTTCTTCATTTGTTACCAACGATTCTAAAGCTACAGTTTCTGTACTTTATTGGTGTCCGACCGTGCCAATAAAGTTCACACAGCAACGGTTTGAAAAGAAAATACAAATATTGGAAGTTGAAGCGCGACACAGATCAGCAACGTAAAGGAGAAGAGAAGAGAAGAGAAGAGAAGAGAAGAAAAATCGAGTCATATCAGATCATATCAGATCATATCAGATCACAGCAAACACATTGACAATCTAAGCAACCGCGTCAGTCTAAGATGGACGTTCACAAAGCTTTGAAGGGGTACGGGATGACAGCCCGCGGGAAGGGGTACGGGATTGGAAACGGAAACTCCTTCTACGGAGTGGTCGGAGAGAAGACGGGAAAGAAGGGGAGCGACGTTAGGCGCCGCATGATACAAGAGCTGCGAGGAAGCGAGGAGTACCGGGCGAGTGTCATCGGAGACTACGACCTGTACTGCTCCCAGCACGCCAGGGAGGGGACCGCCGCGGACCCGGTTACTATCCAAGCCACCGCCCGCGCACTGAAGACCGACATCCACCTGATTACGGCCGACGACGGCGCCCTCATCGTCTCCCCTATCGTGGGAGAGTCCAAGTCCAAGAAGCAGCCCATCCACGTCGCCTTCGACGGCCGGGCATACCTCAACGCCACGGAGCCGTTCAACGTGAACGTGCTGAAGAAAGCTATGCAGCAGTTCAAGCTGCCACGGGTCGGGATTCCAACCTCAGACGGAGAGGCGAAGGCATGGAGGGGACCGAACAGCAAGCCACCACGGAAGGAACCGCAGGCAAAGAAATGCTGGCTCCTCGAGCAGGGACAGTTCGACCTACCCTTCATAGAGTGGGAAGAGCTGGTGGCAGGGAAAGATGGCATAGCCATCGCGACCGAGGTCAACGTGGAGGAGGCAGAAAAGATGCCCTGGGACGGGAACAAGGCAGTCCTCCTCAAACGCAACGGCAAGGGTCGATACGAACACGACGTCGTGCTCAAGGCGGCTGGAGAGTACTCGAACAGGACAATGTTCTTGCACGTACTGAGCGGAAAGATCTCGCGCTCTCAAAAAAACAAAAACACGGTGGGTATTGACCTGGCCGCGATGTACACGCGGGTAGCTTTCGTCGTCTCGAAGACGCACACCCCAGCCCAGACTTGGGAGAGGGTGACCTCCGAACCCCGCAAGCTGGTCCAGGAGATGCTGGGCTGTAAGACGATCCACAGGATCGACAAGTACGTGGATGGACCGGCCCCAAGGGTTGACGTGCTCGTCACGATCGCAACCGAGAACCGCCGCCGCCTCGTAAGTGCATCCGGGAAGATGGGGATCTTCGTCAAGCCGAAGGACGTGGAGAAGTCCCCTGTCGCCTGGCTCCCGAAGGAGATCACTCTGGAAGAGGCACTCGAGCTGGCGGAGACTGAGAAGCAGGGGTTAGCGCTGCGCGAATCCGACGGCCGTCTCGGGGTGAGGACATCGGAGGAGAGGAAAACCACGCTCCTCGACAAGGTATTAGGCGAGGAGGAGCGACAACGCGGGCAGCATGGGGAGCCCAGGTGGCGTTTGTCGGGACTGTACGGGCAGTGCGGAGCCGAACACGTTGAGGCGATACTCGAGGCGATTAAGTGGGAGGCCGTCCCACTACACGGCGGATGGTGCAACAGCATGAGGTGCTGGTACATCCGAGGGGGCGAACCCCCAACCACGTCACTGAAGATCACGTCCCCAACTGGGCGGGTCCTCAACTGCAGGATAGCTCCCGACGTTAGAAACCCACCCACCAAAAAGACACCGCCAGCTCAGTCCTGGGGAAGGCCGAAAACGGGGACCACAAACAACGCGGGCAAGTCGTACCTCGGAGCAGTGACGGGGTCCTCTCAACCAGACCACAAACCACCAGCTGCAGGAAAGAAGGTTGCCCCTACGGGTAAAGCCGCCCCACCGAAGTCCGGTAAGTCGCCCACAACATCGAAGAAAGCCGATCCCCCGGCCTTTGAGGACCGCCTCACAGCAATCGAAAACGCACTTCGTAAACTTGCAGGGGAACCGGTCAGCGACGTCAAGCCGCCGGCTGAGGTGGTCAGTCTACGGAGGGAGAACGCGGAGCTACGGGAGGAGGTCCGGCAGATGCACATCCAGATGGCCGCGCTCACCGAGCAAATTAAGAGACTCACGGAAGCGACGCTCTCGAAGCCCGTCCCCGGGAACCGGGCCCCGATGATGCGCCCTGCTGCCGGGGAGGAGATGATGGACGACTCCGAAGATGACTTGGGTCCCCCCCCAACTGACGATGACACCGACATCGACCTGGACGAGGGCCCCGCCGACATTGACGACTGCCTGGGCAAGGGCATCTGCCACGTCTACAACGGGACATATCAATGCTGGAAGGGTGTATGCCACTACTGCGGCGGGAACATCACAAAGAACAACCCAGCACAGACCTGCATATTACCAGACTGCAAAAGGGTAAAATGCCGCGGGTGCGAACAATGCGAACAATGACTCCATGAGGGCTCCCCCCAAACCCACCCCCCAAACCCATTCCCTCCGCCCCGTTCCCATCCTTCCAAATACAATCCGATACGCTTATCTGACATGAAATTTGAACGTCTCACCGAACAGGGTATCGAACCCCACCCCGGACCAGAGCCAGAACACGAGAAATTCACCATTTTCACACACAACGGCTCATCACTTAACAACAGGCTGAGCGAGTACTCCACCGTCCTCCCGGACGCATTCTGCATCCAGGAGACAGCCCTCACGGCTCAGACGCAGCTGGAAATCGAACACGTGCTGAGAGACGATGACTGGGGCAAACGATACGCCAGATTCTGGAGCAAGCCACAGCCAGGCAGGGAGTCCAGTGGTGTCACATCTCTGACGATAGCGAAACGGGGTGGTCTAGGAACCCTGGTGAAAAAACCACGTACGGCGGTGCGCTGTGAAACGAATGGGCCGCACAGGGACAGGTGGTCACACGTGAAGATCTCACTCGATGGAAGCAAACGGTGGCTTCACCTGATCAACGTCTACTGCCACTCGGGTCAGGACCAAGCCAAGACGAAATACCGTGAAGAGCTTCTCCACTACATCCTTTGCCGTCTTAAGTTCGAACTGGGAGACGTGCCTGTGGCCGTGGTGGGCGATTTCAACACGGACGAAGTACGATCCCCCACGTTAAGGAAAGCTATACAGACAGACTGGGTAGACGCCGCTGCGTTCTGTGCAAGAAGGGATGGTGTACAGGCGGAGGACACGTTCGTTAGGACCAACTGCAGCACGAGGATTGACAGGGTCCTGCTGAATAACATCGCGGCCCAAGGTCTCGAACATTGCGGAGTAAGCGATATGATCACCGGGTCGGACCACCGATGCTTGTCGGTGACACTCAACATCCCAGCTTTTCGTCAAGAAGTCCTGAGGTACACCATCCCACAGGAGATACCGAAGACCAAGAAGGCGCCTGGCGAGGTGGCGAAGGCACTGATGCAGAAGTCGAGGTACCGGGAGTTCATAGCAGCACAGGAGCCCACCGAAGCTTTCTCGGAGATATCAGACCTCGCAGAGGAGTACCTATTACATGGGTACAAGGGGCCGACGCGCAGCGTGTACACCGGGAGAGGCAAAGTACGGGAACCTACGAAATCGGAGCTAAGTGCGAGGTCGGCGGAGTCGGCGGTCGGAGCGGCATCGAACAGACAACAAAGACTGGAAAAGCTGAAGCACAAGATCCGCAGTGCGCAACAGCAAATGCTAAGGCTTTATGAAAACGGACACTGCGGTCCGCTGCCGGTAGAGTTACGGAACGTCCTCAGAAATATTGCGACACTAGGAGAAGAACTGAAGGTTGACAACTGCCAGGTGGACGCGACAGGGGGTATCGACGGCATCAGGGAGGAGCTGGACATAGCAGAGGACTTCGCTCAGGGAATGCTATCAGAGCTACTCCAATACCGCAAGAGAATGCAGACGAAGGCCTACGAACGCTCAGTCCGTGCTGACTTTGGGAAAGAACGCAAGCATATCACAGCCTGGGTCAGAGACCGCCCAAACCAGAGAACGGACGTGGTTGAGGTAGCAGACGGGGGGGTGACGGCGAACCTACAGGAAATGGACAAGGTGATGCGGAACGCGTGGTCGGGCGTCTTCTGTGCGCGAACACTCGAGGAAGAGCCACAGTATGAGCGGTTTGCACAACGTTACGGGGACCTGATCAAGAAAGCCCCAATGGCACGGACTCCCATCACAGCAGAACAGCTGAGGGAAGTGATCAGGAAGAAGCCGGAGAAAGGAGCATGTGGCGTGGACGGTTGGCGGATGAGTGAACTGAAGCGTCTCCCAACGAGCATCCTGAAGGCTTTCGCAGACCTCTTCAACCTGATCGAGGAAACAGGCCAGTGGCCGAGACAGATCACGACAGCACTGGTGTCCCTGATTCCGAAGGGTGAGGGGTCAGCACCACTGAATCATCGTCCCATCACAGTGACCAGCACCATCTACCGCTTGTGGGCGTGTACGAGGCTGAAGGGTGTCCTTGACTGGCAAGAACGCTGGATCACGCCGAGACAGCACGGGTTTCGACCCAAACACAGTACGACAACTGCCCTCATGGAGTTATGTACCAAGCTGGAACTAGCTCTGGTGGAAGGAGAACCGCTGGAAGGACTAGCCCTAGACTTTCGAAAATGCTTCGATCTAGTGCCACAACGGCTGTCTCTCGACCTCATGGACGCCCTGGGGATGGACCAATCCATAGGGAGAGCACTCCAAGGGATGTACACCCAAATCACAAGGAGGTTCAAGTACCCCATAGGAGTGGGAGAAACATTTGAGACAACGAACGGCATTCTCCAAGGATGCCCCCTGTCAGTCATCGTCGTCAACGCCCTGTTGTCCATCATGGTGCGGGCAGTCGAGCAAGTCGCGCCAGACGCCGAAGTGCTAGCCTACGCTGACGACGCATACCTGCTGGCAAAGCTGCGTGGCTCACTACAAGCTGCGGTCAATGGGACATTGGAGTTCTGCGACCTGACGGGGATGGAAATCAACAAGGAGAAGACTGTTGGTTTCGGCACTGCTGAAGATTTCAAGTCGAAAGTCATAGGAAACCGAACGGAGATGAGGAAAGGCTTGGAGGTCGCGGTACCCTACAAGACGGTGACAGACCTCTGCGGACTGGGGGTGAAGATCAACACACGCAGGACAGGAACGACGTGGAACAAACCGACCACGGGGGCGCTTGGCTCGCTGGACCGACTGGGGGGCACAAGGATTGCTTTCGAAACCAAAGCACACTTGGTCAGCACGACGGTCCTGCCATCTTGCCTATACAGTGGGCCGTTCTCCCCTCCATGTGATGAGGCACTCAAGAAGCTAACGACGAAGATCACTTGTAACCTGTGGGGCCCTCATCACCGTGGACGGTCGCCCACCGCGGTAAACACAGTCCTGCTGAAGGGGCACACCAATGACCCCCTTTCCTACGTAATGTACCACTCCCTGAAGGTAGTATCCGGAGCACTCGATGACAGTCGGCTACGGCAGAGATGCATGCAGATCGCTGCGGGGTATGACGCGGGTTCCATCCCGATGGGGCCGGTTGGCAACCTGGTCTGCCGGTGGCTTCCCCGAATAGGATGGAGTTGGGCGCAGCTACTAGGTTGCAACACATCTTGGGCCGAACGCGGACACATCTTTAGAGAGGTGGTGAGGAAGGCCCGAAGTAGGACGCTGGCGGTCGAGAGGAGCACGATAAGCGGGATAGAGCCGGGGGCGGACCCCAAGACGAACCGATTATGGAGGACGGCCAAGGACCCGCTCATGTCCTACAGCCTGAGACGAGTGATCGCAGGAGGGGTTCCCTACCTAAACCCGCACGCAAATGCGAAGCGAAAGAGCGTCCCACTGGCGCCTGAAGGTGACGACAACGGTGACGACGAGGAGAACATGGGCCAGGCACCAACGACGGAGGTATCGCACACGCAAGGATTCAGATGCGACCTGTGCAAGTCTCCACACCCGGACACGGTGACCTTACTCCGCCATCAGCTGTATGAGTGCGCCTGTGCACAAGAGGAACTGGCACTAGACGGAATGGAGCCGTTGCGCAACAGATCAGGATGGCCCCTATGTCTGGAGCTGCACGCGATACTGCCGAGGGGGCATGTCTTCGCACACCTGGAGAAGCTGCAGCGATACATGGCTGTGGTGGTCGGGAAACGGGATGTGGAGCTCATGCAAATAGACAACGCCAGCACACAGCCGCTGCCGTGGGTACGCAATGTGGAGGGAAGGAGATGCCTCGTGCCAACGGCGGGGGAGCTCGAAGGAGTGGGAGGAATCGTCGCAGAATTCCTGAACCCGCTGCTGCAGTGGTTGTCACAGCTACGATGGGTGAAGGAGGACACCAGCTCTGAAGTGTCAGCGGTGGAATTGGCCATCGACTTCGAATGGACGACAGGCAAGTTACTGGGGGGTCTGCTGGAAGATAGGGCTCGCAAGATCAAAGCACTGATAAGAAAGCTGAACGCGGCATGCAGGGCACGGAAGAAGCCACGCCCCTTCCCAGCAGATGAACAGAAGAGAGTGAAGTCCCTCATCGCAATAGGTGGGAAGACGGCTATGGGTTTCGCCAGGAGGCCCATCTTCGCCACCCACACCACTCACGACAAGCTGATGGAACTGAAAGCCGCTTACAAGCGAGACCGCATCACACGACTCCGCAAGACGCTCAAGGCCTCGATTGGAACGAAAGCAATGCTCCAGAAGGGGAGTATAAAAAGATAACCCCCCCTAACCCACCCAAGGGCGGCCCTCCATGAGGGGGTTTGTCCTGCACTTTGAGTTTGTTTCGTCATCAGCGGCCATCTATCAGTTCCTCCTAGTGTAGACAAGCACTACGACATCCACACGCTGGAGCACATCCTCATCAAAGACCCGAAGAGGGCAATCAGGTACCTTCCTTATTTTTTGGGGCCTTCTTCCAGCATAGCCGGTTCCAGAAGTTCTTTTTTTAGCAGACCACCCGCCGATCACTCATAGGCCCGCTTGACGACCAGGACTTCCTCACGGAGAAAGCAAGCCAATAGAATGCGATATCTCTTGGGTCGCATCCAGAAGCCAGAAGAGTGCAGAGAAAGGGGGACGCACTGCTTTCCCTGCCAAAGCTAAGTCGAGGGTGCATACCTTGCGACATATGGGGGGCCCGACGGCACACGGCTACGACAGGAGACCACTCTTCTCCTCGAGCCAAACAGCCCCTTACCTTCGCGACTCCATGTAATGTTCCTCGCCCAGATGCCGTCCATCTCATCGCGACAAACAGCCACCGCAGGCACCAGACAGCAACCGCAGAACGGTGACCGATTAGTGTGAAAGGATGATAAAAACAAGACTCAGCTATATGCTGGAAGACCCCACATCGAACCTGCACAAACTCTGTCACACACAAGCCGGATTTCAAGCAGGCCGAACAACAATAGAACAGATTGCAGCCCTCACACAGAGGCTAAAGGACGGCCAGAAAAAGAAGAAGATCACCTACTCTATATTCCTTGACTTCGAAAAAGCCTTCGACACGGTCCAGAAAACAAAGCTAATGGAGAAGCTGACAACCATGAAACTCCCACCGCTATACTTGAACTGGATCGGCGCCTTTTTACAAAACAGACAAGCAGCTGTGAGCTTAGAAGGGGTGACAAGTGACAGCCGCGAAAAAGAAGAAGGCGTACCGCAGGGAACGGTGCTCTCACCGCTGCTGTTCCTGTTCTACGTGGACAACATAGCGAAAGCCCTTGAGGAGGAAGGACAAGGGGTCTTTGCATCGCTGTACGCGGACGACATGGCAGCAGTGATCATCGCTGATAACCACGCTGAGGCACAAGAGAAGGCGCAAAAGGTACTAGACAAAATAGACACATGGGCCAAGGAGTGGGGCCTGAAGCTGTCCCGCAAAAAGACTTGCTACATGAGGACGGGCGGTAAGGCGAAAGGCGCACTGTACTTCACAGACGGCACGCAAAAGACGGAGGTGCAGTACGAGAAAAACCCCATGTTCCTGGGAGTGAGGTTCGACGAAGAAGTGAACTTTAAGGCACACGTGGAACACGTCATCATCCGACTTGATGAGAGAATCAGGGTGATGCGAGCGCTGGCAGGCACGGAGTGGGGGAGTATGGCGTCCACCCTCAGGGCGCTGTATCTGACGTACGCACTGCCAGTAGTGACATATGCGCTCGGGGTGTACGGACCTACACTAGGAAAGGAAGAAATCAAGGACCTGCAAGTGATGCACAACATAGCGGCCAGATGCATCACCGGATGCAAGCGAACGACCCCTGTCGAATCCCTATTAAGGGTAGCCCGGCTCTGGCCAATCGAAGACATGATAGGATATGAGACATCCACATGGTACGAACGGTTCCGGAGAATGGAAGGCACCAGCGGACAACTGGCGACGCAAGGTGAAGGAAAGGAAGAGCGGTCGTGGCTCCACAAGGCCCGAAAACGAGAATGCCCACGAGCTCCACTGCACAGGAAGGCAGCCATCCCACCGTGGGAGTGGAACACGCTGGAAAATTTGTGCATTAGGACAGAAGGCGAGGGGACAAAGAAGCTGGAAGTGACGAAACAGAGAACGGCTGCCCTCGAGATGATCGCCAAGCTCCCAAAAGCCGACATCACCGTCTACACCGATGGGTCAGTCGAAGAGGGCAAGGGCGGCGCAGGAATCGTGATTGAAAGGGCCGAGGGGACGGCGACAGAGATAAGCGTAGGCGTCTGCAACCTGTGTGACAGTTTTCAAGCAGAGATGAACGCCATCAACACGGCGCTAGCGAGGCTCGTGAAGGAGGACACGCAAGGGGCGCAGATCAACCTGCTGACAGACTCTATGGCGTGCCTGCAAAAGCTTAAGCAAGGTCCCGCAAAGCAACAAGAAGACATGGTGGTCGAGGCATGGCACAACATACACGCACTGACAACGAGAGGAAACCACCTCACATGCTGCTTTATCCCAGGCCACTGCGGAATAGAAGGAAACGAGAAGGCAGACCAACTCGCCAGCAACGGCAGAGACAAGGAAGCAACACAGAAGATCAGCATGGGTGCAGCGAAGAACTACATGAGAAAAACCGGAAAGCAGGAAATATTAGCAAGGCTAAATAAGGAAAAGACATACAATAAGTGGGCAGGTAGAACGGAAGCACCCAAAAGGATGGAAGGGCTGAACAGGAAGGAAGAGGTGCTGATCAACCAGCTGAAGACTGGGCACCATGACCTGCTGAAGGTAGGATACGCCGAGCAGCGAATTTGCGTAAAGTGTGGCCCCAACACGAAGCGAACCCTCCAACATCTCTTCCTAGACTGTCCGTCATCCAAAGCAAGCAGGGACAAACACTTCGACACCCTGACGCTGAGACACATCCTTGCGGAGAACCCACGAAAAGCAATCCAATATCTCGAAGATACCGGGGACCTGCCCCCCTCCGCAACAACTCCACAACAACCAACTAACCTGCCGAAGTAGCATGCCAATCAGAAGGCGGCTGAGGCACTTCTGATTCATTCAGAATCCCGAGATCCCATCCCAGATCCCCAATCCTGTTTCTCGCAGAAACAGAGAACACCACCAACCCCCCCACTACAGCAGCCGACGAGACAGACGTAGCAGTGAAAATAAAAAAGCCCCCCTGAACAAGTTTTCCCCCACCCCTATAACGTGAAAAAAAAAAAAAAAAAAAAAAAAAAAAAAAAAAAAAAAGGATACTGAGGTCCGGCACCCGCAGTAGCCAAAAAAAAAAAAAAAAAAAAAAAAGTGTAAAGTGCCAAACAGCCAGCAAAGCTTGTGGAATGAGAACACCAGTACGGTCATGAGTACCCGGGCAACCGGGTGAGCGTCTCGTGACACTTCCAACCCACTTAGTGGGTGCGGCCTTAGCAAGTCGAAGAGGAAGTGGAATTTAAAAAATAAAAAAAAAGTGTGAATTTCTTCTTGAACAGTGAGCACCCCCATGCACACTGAAACTTTATCGAATTTTTTGGAGATTCGTTCCAGTGTTTTGTTAGTTTCATTAGCTCTTTTGCTTTTGTATTTTCATTTTTATTTTTTTACTTATTCTCAATTATTAACTTTGCACAAATAAAAGGGATACCACATACCCATGAGCGGGAACGAAGGACCACCGACAGTAACGCTGCAGGCGAGGCATTGAGGCAGTGGCTTCGGAGGAGATGATGAAGGTGAAGGAGGGGATCGCGTCGATGGGATGGTTGGATGTGGACATCCTCACCCTCACCTTCGATGGGGTGGTGGTGGTGGCTGCTGGAGACGGCAGTAGGGACAGCTCGTCGGAGATCTTCCTTTTGAGGTAGAAGTATGCTTGAAGTGGTGTGCAAGAGGCAGGCGGCTCTGTTGAAGCTTTCTGAGATGGGGATCAAGGTGACTGAAATGGTTTTAAGTTAGGAAATAGATAAAAAGGGGTGGGAAAGAATAAATACTGCATACGAAAACAGAGAGTCGAGTAAAAAAGGGAAAAGGTGACTGACATCCTCAAGAGGAGCCTCCCACGTACCAGGAATTAAGCAGAGGTTGCTTCCATGGCCCGTATCAGTCTATCGCCAGAAGAAATAATGAAAATAACATAACAAAGAGAAGGGGAGAAGAAACGGAAAAAGACGGCTTGGTCATCAGAGAGTGTTGACCCAAATGCGTCGGCGGACGCAGTTTAACGTCATACCCGGGACGGAAACCATGTTGGGAAAGCAGAAGGGAAGTTAAAAGTCAAGAAGTGGAAAAGGAAAAGGTGGAAACTAAAATCATAGGGTGCGAGGTCTGTGAAGGTGAGAGGAAGGGATTTTGTTTAGTTTTGTTTTTGAAAGAGAAGAACAAGAGATAAACGTGGGCATCATTCATTCTATTATTCGTTGATCCTACTGTAGGTGGGGACGGCTTGCAATCCATTGAAAGAAGAAGAACGCTTACCAGCTTGCACAAGCAATCAGCCGACTTTTTTAGCAAGCAGGATGTCTGATTTAAAGGAGGGGAAAGAATATATTAATGGGAATCGTGGCTACCGCACGGAAGATCTTCACTTGTTTCGTCATCAGTGGTCATCCATCATCGAACACTTCCTTCTGTATAGTGTCCAGCAGCCAAGGCTGCCAGCACATCCTTAAACACCGAAGGGCGATTCTGTTTCTTTCAGAGACAGAAGACCTACCCACCACAGCAGCAGCCGGCCGGTTCTTGATTATCTCTTTTGCTTTTTTATTTTCACCTTTTGCTTCTTCTCCATAATTAACTTTGCACAAATATAAAGGATACCACATGAACGATATGACGGTGTTCGTGAAGACGGGAGGCGGGGTTCACGATGTGGAAGTGTCGGGGAAGGAGACGGTGGGGGGCCTGTACAAGAAGGCGGGGTGTGCTGCTGGTTTACTCGAAGGCAGGTTCAGACTGGTTTGGGAGGGAGAGGCCCTGAGCAGGAGCAGGGGCGATGAGCTTCAGGAGGTTGGGCTCGTGGAGGGCTCCGTGGTCCATGCGGAGGAGAATACAAGAACCGTTCGTCTGGAGGAGCTGAAGGACAGGAGCTCAGGAGTTGTTTCTGAGCTTGAAGGGCTGGTGACAGCTGACCCGGAGCTAGTTCTGGTGGTGGAGGTGGGGGACTCTGTCGATGTATTGTCCATGAAGAAGGAGGACCTTCCTTCTGGACTTCGGTTCCTCGTTGTCACCGACTCCGCAGGCTGTGTTACACAAATAGGCAGTGGATTTCTTTATAAGTGCGACCTGACGTCTGTCGTTCTCATCCTCCCCAATGTAACTTGCATTCAGAGTACCTTCTTGTCAGGTTGCAAGGAGCTAGAAATCGTCGACTTGGGTCCGATGACCCATGTTGATTTCATTGGTCCTGCATTTCTGCAGATATGCGCAAGGCTGAAGACCATCAACCACAGGTTATTGATTGAGGTACCGCTACTACGGCGGTACGCCTCACCCACCACCGAGTCCACACTGTCCTGAGTAAAGAAGATTGAGATGATACCCCGCGTACAGCACTTCACCGGGCCACTTCTGGGGAGGTGGCGGCTGTTCTCTTGAGACACAAGGCAGACATCGAGGCAAAAGACGGAAGGGGAAGAACACCCCTTTTCTTGGCTGGTTTAGAGGTGGCTGAAGTACTTCTTGAGCACAATGCTGATGTGAAGGCAAGGGACAAGAGAGGGAACACGTGTCTGCACCACGCTGTTGAAAAGTTAGGATATAAAGGGGGGGCCCGAATAATTCCCTCCCAAATAATGTGTTTTTTCCCAAATAATTCTTTTTTTTTCGGGGATTTTTCCGCTCCAAATTTCCCAAATAATTCCCAACCCCCTTTCTTTTTTTTTTGGGGGACCGGGGTGGGGGGGTCACATGGTAGTCGTGCGACGGGCTTTTCTCAGTTACGCCTGTGCAGGGTACTAGCCGACCTAACCCATTATGACACCCCTTTTTTGACCAAAAAGTCGATTTTCGCCTGGTTTTTGGGCACTTACGAGCAATTCCTTTGCATTTTGAACAGGGACCACGGGGTTTGGCACCTGGGGGTTATTGTGGGGAACTATTTTTCTTAACGCAAGAAGCTAGCTGGTTCGTGATGAACGTTCAAAATTTCACGGAACCACTTAGTTCGAAGGCGCTTGTGGGTGGCCCGGGTGCTTCTGCGTTGCCGGAAGGGCACGTGGATTCATGTGTTGACAACTTATCTAGTATTTGCTTTGTTTCATGGCCCGCAATGTCAATATTCCATTCCTGAGCAAGATCCCAAAGTTGTGTCGTAGCCCACTGGCGGTATTGTGAGGCTGCTTACACAAGTAAGAGTGCTGGCCCAGCGAGCTATGAGGGCAAAAACCCCATTTTCTTCTAGAAGATGAGAAATATATTATAGTGCGACATGATCAGACTGGAACGGCCGCCCCGGGGCATCCTCTGCTCAACCCGGCGGACGTGGGAGGCCCTTCTTCGGAAGGTGCCAGTCGCTTGATCAGTGTCGTCGTGCGCGCTATATTTTATTAGTACAAATATAACAATCGATTGAAAAGGAAAAGTATGTATTGTGAGGCTGCTTCTCGCCATTTTGAGGGGTTAAGGGGGGCTGTGGCATGCCCCAAGCAGCCGAGGCGGGACGTTGATGACTGCAGCAGAGTGCCGAGTCAACGTGGCACTGTGGGTAGGGCAAGCACGTGAGAAAGGTCATGCAACTGCTCGACACCTTTAGCTATATGCGATCTCGCGGCTTCCAGGTAGTTCCGAGGAGACCATACAGCTAAGGGCACTTAGCGAAGTTTAGACAGTGCAGCACAGAACGTTGTCGCGGGTGTTACAATGGACACTGCACCTGATGAGACTCCAGCAGCCTCCCAAGCCCTTGCAGCTTCTCAAGCCCTGACAGTTTCTCAAGCCTCTTTCTCAGACCCCCACAACCTCCCAGCAACCACCTAACGCCAAAACCAGGCGGTTTGTCTGCAACGTTTGTGGGTTCTCCACAGTCTGGGAGAAAAACTGCTAAAGTTTCCCTTGGAAAAAAAAAGCATGAAAAAAGTCTTGGCACGATTTGGCATGTTAAGATTTCCGAAGTGCTCTAAGCCCCGCTCCCTGCTTTCCATGTGGCAGGCTCCCCAGCCCAAATAAGTGTATTCCAAATAATTCTTTTTTTTTGGAGCCCAAACACCCCCCCTCCACTGCCCAAATAAAGGGATTATTCGGGGGGCCCCTTTAAATGGCTACTTATTTTTCTGAGACACAATGCAGATGTGATGGCAACGAACGATGAAGGAAAGACGGCTCTCGATTGTCCCCTCTGTTGGTGATGACGATGATGACGATGGTTACAGAGGCATGGTCAAGGCGATACGACACCTGTTGCGGGAACATCAGTCTCGCTCATGATCTGGTTCAGACTGGTTTGGAAGGGAGAGGCCCCCTCCCGTGCGGCACGTGTCTGAAGTCCCTTGAAAGCCAGTGTGCGAGTTTAGCCCATTATATTTTGGCACTCGGTAGTCGTTGCAAGAGCGCCTGTAGGAGGTATTGGGCGATACAGCTAACGTAAGTATTGCCTGTCGGGATGAGGATTGGTGTCGTTGAACTGGTGATGGGACTAAGAATCTCTTTTTACTTCAGTCTTGTTTCTCAAGAGTTTTCTGCCCCCCTCAACCTTCTTTTATTCATTGTCCTCTTTACGCACAACCTTATATCAGCAAACAACAGGATATTGAAGAAGAACAAGAAAAAGACAAGACCATGAAAGGAAGCGAAGGACCACCGACAGTGACGCTGCAGGCGAGGCTCCCCACCTCTGAGACAATCAGCATTGAGGCAGTGGCTTCGGAGGAGATGATGAAGGTGAAGGAGAGGATCGCATCGATGGGAGGGTTGGATGTGGACATCTTCACCCTCACCTTCGATGGGGTGGTGGTGGCGGCGGCTGCTGACGACGGCGGTGGACAGCTTGTCGGAGATCTTCCTTTTGAGGATGGAAGCATTCTTGAAGTGGTGGTGTGCAAGAGGCAGGCGGCTCTGTTGAAGCTTTCTGGGATGGGGATCGAAGTGGAAGGAAGGGATTTTTGCGGGGTACTTGGTGATGACTGTTTGGGTTGGGACGAGAAGGACGAGAAGACGTGCGAGGTTATGAACCTTCTCCTGGATGCTGGGGTGAGTGGTGGGGAGGAGGAGGCATTTCACTTTGTGATCGAGCACGATCTTCCTTCTTGTGTGGAGGTCCTCTTGACTCGCACTTCTGTGGACGTGGATTCAGAAGTAGCTCTCCCTTTCGATTGGGTTCCGCGTACAGCACTTCACCGGGCCACTTCGGAGGAGGTGGTGGCTGTTCTCTTGAGACACAATGCAGATGTCAATGCAAGAGACTGTAGCGGTGTTCCTGTCATTCACGAAGCAGCATGTGATAAGAATTCTAGGGGCAAGCTTTCTCTACTTCTGAAACACAATGCAGATGTGAATGCAACGGACGGCGAAGGAAGGACGGCTCTTCATGGCTATGCTCACCCCTCTGCAGTTCACTTTCTTCTTGAACACAAGGCAGACATCGAGGCAAGGGACAATAAGGGAAGAACACCCCTTTTCTTCGCTAGTTTATGGATGGCTGAAGCGCTTCTTGAGCACAATGCTGACGTGATGGCGAAGGACAATAGAGGGAACACGTGTCTGCACACCGCTGTTGAAAGAGGTGATTTTATCGAAGTGTTGTTTGTTCTGCTGAGACACAATGCAGATGTGACGGCAGAGAACGATGAAGGGAAGACGGCTCTCGATCTTGTTCCCTCTGATGATGATGATGATGATATTCAGGTTTTGAGTGCGATGCGATACCTGTTGCAGGACCCGAGTCTCGCTCAGGATGTGGAGCTGTTCGAAAGTATGAGAGAGCTGAGTGACGTCAGCAGGCTTCCTGTTGTTCATTTGCTTTCAGGGTATATTTGTGACAAAGTCGAGAGGTGACCATTCCACAATTCCTGGGGTATGGTTGTGGCATTGGCTTCGATTTCTTCTTTCGACCGATTCTTACCGACCGACATCGTTTGTTTGTAGAATGCCAGTATCCCCCCCCCCCCCCCCCCCCCCCTCATATATTCTACCTAGACGCGAAGAAGTGCTAGTAAACCAGCTAAAGACTGGTCATCACCACCTGCTCAAAGAGGAGTACGCAACCCAACGCACCTGCGAAAAATGTGACGGCACAACACAGAGAACACTACAACACCTCCTCCTAGAGTGCCCAGCGACCAAAGCGGCCAGAGACAAGCACTACGACATCCACACGCTGGAGCACATCCTCATAGACCCGAAGAGGGCAATCAAGTTCCTCGAGGACACAGAAGAGACTACCTACAAGCCCACCGGCAAGCCCCCCGACGAGCCCACCGACTAACCCCCACCGACTAGCCGTCTACCTAGCAAGCTAGTCAAAAGGCAGCAGGAAGAAAACAAATCAAGTGTAAACAAATAGAAAAGAAAAAAAAAAAAAAAAAAAAAAAAAAAGAGGAAAGAAAGAAAAAATAACAAAAACCCCAACAACCCTCTTCCCCCATGTGCATCAACAAAAAAAAAAAAAAAAAAAAAAAGAAAAGAATCCCGAGGACTGGCAACCAAAGGAGAAAAAAAAAAAAAAAAAAAAAAAAAGCCATTAGCCAACTGTGGAAAGAGAATACCCATGTCACAAAGGTGCTAGAACAATAACACAGGCCGACACGAAAGCACGAACGTCTCAACACACTTCCGTTGGCTCCACACAGCCCAGTCGGTCTGGCTAGACCAAGAGGAGGTGGAATTTAAAAAAAAAAATAAAATAACAATCCCTGGGGCTTACGGTATGCACCCAGTCCGCCCATCAGGACATCGGGCTCGGGATTGACACGCCGATGCCTCCCGGCATGGGACACGCGACACTCCAACCGGCGGTCAGCGTCCAAACACTGACCCTGGAGGCGCCCGTTGCCCGAACCGAGGGATTTGCCCCCCCTTGACCCTCCTCAAACAAGCGGCGCCCAAGAGGTGATCGATCTCACGCAGGACTCCCCGGACAAACCCTCGCGTAAGAAGAAGCACGACGGCACTGCATACGAGCACGAAAGCCGTCGTGGTAAGAGTTCTACATCCACCGACGACGAAGGGCTTCTCATCCTCCGGCCGGAAGAACCCGGGACCTCACTTAGAACCAGACACTTCGCTTTGCGCCTCCTGCGCGATCTCTCGGCCCCGGCACAGCATCTCGAGCATGACCTCGTCACCGGAGTAGGCCTTCCGCCAAGCACCAAGGACGACAGTGCTGTCGATACCCACGCGAAGCACCACGTTCGGGGACCCGACACCCGAAAGGCAAATTCCAACAGTTCCAGCAGGGCATACATCTCCAGTCGAGACGGCTCTCTACCACCCTAGTGACATATATGAGGACTTGCATCTGATGCGATAGGGTGGCTCTCTAGCGGGGGCTTGCCCTGTACTTTGAGTTTCTTCTTAAAAGCCCACTTTCCCACCCCCGGTAACGCAATTAAAGAATGAAATATTTTCGAGTCTTTTTCTCCTTCTTCTTAATAGAATACTCTTCCCTTTTAAGGCCGTGCATACATTCAAAAGTAAATAAGGGATAGAAAACACAAACATGAGCCTCGCAGTGTTGATCAGGACTGTCGACGAGGATGTGGTGCACGAGGTGGAGCTGTCTGGGTTTGACAGGGTGAAGGACCTGTACAGGAAGGCGGCAGAGGCTTCTGCGGTGGAGGAGGGGATGTTCCTCTTGCACTTCGAAGGTGTTGTCTTGGATAATGATGGGACATCTGGCGGTGGTGGGGAGGAGCAGGAGATACAGCAGCTTGGGATGGGGCAGGGGAGCGAGCTTCTCTTGTGCGGTATTCATAAAACACTTGATGTCAGTCATGTGGAACTCTCGAGTCGAAAAGAGGAGATTGCAAGGTGTCTTGAGGAGAATCCTGAGCTTCTTCTTTCGGTGGATGTCACTGGTCTGGACTGTCTTGATGGAAGGCTCACAAGCAAGCTTCCCTCAGAGCTTCGGCACCTCAAGGTGTGGACCCTGGGCGACGGTGCGACCTCTATTGGGGACTCCTTTTTGTCTGGCTCCTTACTCGTCACCTTGGACCTGACGGCCTTGCAGGGTCTTCAGTCCGTTGGGCACTATTTTCTCCGCGAGTGCAGCTCCCTAGCTACTGTTGATCTGAGTCCTTTGCAGAATGTTCAGTCCATTGGGAACTATTTTCTCTTTTTTTGCAGCTCTCTGAAGACTGTTGATCTGAGCCCCCTTCGCAATGTCACCACCGTCGGCACCTGTTTTCTCGCTGGCCTCAAGTCGTTGGCTTCTGTTGACCTGAGCCCCTTGCAGAATGTGACCAGCATGAACCACTGTTGTTTCATGACTTTTTGTTCTTCTTTAAGATCTATCGATCTGAGCCCCCTGCACAACACCTTTACCCATACATCCAGTGTGGCCTATATTCTCAAGGAATGCAAAGCTCTAACGACTGTGGATCTGGGTCCTTTGTGGAACGTTCAGTCAGTTGGCGATGGTTTTCTCCTCAACTGCGAGTCTTTGGAAACAATTGATCTGAGCCCCCTTCGCAATGTCACCACCGTCGGCAGCTGTTTTCTTTCAGGGACCCCAGTGGAACACAGAGAGGATGTTGTGGAATTCCTCAGACCACGGGTACAGAAGCGCCCCGAGCAACCAGCAAGGCCAATAAGGTTCCGGGGCCCTCCTGTGAGGCAAGCAACCTGTAAAAGTAAAGAGTGTTGCATCGTTTCCTGATGACTTCACGGGGCAGGAAGAGGGAACCATCTCACGTGCTGCTACGTCCCGGGCCACTGCGGACTGGAATGGAATGAGAAATCAGACGACCTAGCCGGTCGAGGCAGGGACGAAGAGGACAACCTCGAAGAATCAGCATGAGCGCAGCGAAGAACTACCTATTACAATCTGAGAAACGAGAGCTTCTAGCAGGCTTGGACAAAAGGAAGTGGAATTTATAAAAAGAAAAAGAATTAGCAAATTAGCAACGTTGTTTGTTGCCCTCCCCCACCCCCTTTTTATCTTCTTCACTTTCTCATATCCTTTTCCCCTTTTTCCCATTCGCCCCCTCCCCCACCCCCTTCACCTACCACCCACCAGGGAAGAAAGAAAGTAGTATTTCTCGAACAAGAAGTCATCGGAATTTAGAAAAAAGAAGAGTTGCGTCTCGTATTCACACCTTTTATATTTCCTCCTTTGCAAGGTCACGTTCAAGCAGACAGAACACAACAACAAAACAAGAAAAAGGAGAAGATGAACGACATGACGGTGTTCGTGAAGACGGGAGGCGGGGTTCACGATGTGGAAGTGTCGGGGAAGGAGACGGTGGGGATCCTACAAGAAGGCGGGGTGTGCTGCTGGTTTACTCGAAGGCAGGTTCAAACTGGTTTGGGAGGGTGAGGTCCTTGACAGGAACGGCTGTGAAGAGCTTCAGCAACTTGGGCTTGTGGAGGGCTTCCATGGCACAAGATCTTCGGCGACCCAGCAGTCCGCACGGCATGCCCAAACCCGAAGATCTTGGACAGAGTTAGGGTTTGCAATCGACTTGGGAAGACTGTACGCTCCGCGGTGTGCAATGTCAGCCAGGTCAGCCTCGCTGGCGTAAGACCGAAAACGAGCGATGTTGACCCATGCCCTTGCGCCAAGTGGAACTCCTCGCACCAGCACGAAGGACACACATGCGGTATCGCCTCGGAGCTGACAGACGACGAGCAACTGCTGAAGATCCTAAGCATGGGTATGAAGTTCCGCCTGTCAGTCGACGCGCTCACGAGCTCCGAAAACCTGGAACAAGACTTGGTCGGCTTCGTAAACCTTCACCCTCGCGTCTGAAAGATTGACGTTCCTACGGGCTCTACACACCAAAGCAGAGGCTACTCTGAACAAAGAGCTCCAGCAGCCCGTCTTTGATCCTAAGGTCCCCGAGCAGCTTAAATCAAAGCTAAAAGAGTTGCAGAAGGCTTTCGTGTTCTTGCCAGTCGACAAAAGCGTCCACGACATCGGCATGGTCTGCAAGGCACACTACCTACAACTGCTCCACGCCCAGCTCGACGGCGAGTGTTTTGCAGAGGTACAAGACATGGAGAGCACAAGGCATAGCATCACAGAAGAGACTGAATCGTTCGGTATCAAGATCAAGTCGACAAAGATGCCATACCTTTACGGGGCCATCAAGTTACACAAAGAACAAGTAGGCTTCCGGTGGATTTCTGGCGTGTCGTCCCGAGACCCCCCTGCGACGGAGGAAGGCACCAACCCACAAGCACAATCAACGCAGTCCATAATGGAACGACTGCTAGCTGCAGGTTCCAACGGTGAGCGCGACGACGCCTTCAAGGCCGCCGCCCCAACGAACGCAGCAAGACCGGTTGCAGCGATGACAGGAGCGCACAAAGAGCTCTCGAGCCTCCTAAAAGCTGTACAACGCACCCTGCACGAGAAGGACCTGGAGTTCCGAAGCAAGGAGGTGAATCCGGGCCTCAGCGGAGTACGCCGCTTCTGGATCGTGGAATCAGCTGAGCAGGTCGCGGCTGAGATCAAGCAGCGGTACACGTTTTTCAAGTCGAAGGTCCCTGCCACCTACGACTTTAAAACGATGTACTCCAACCTGGACCAGGGACTCCTTCGAAAGGGCCTGGGCAGAGCAATCCGCGAAGCCTTCGAGCACGCCGGGAAGGAGCTGGTGATAAACAAGAGCGGAAGTAGCTTCGCGGATGCAGAAGACGACGACAAAGTGTACTCCCTCTCGATGGTGGAGGAACTAGTCGAATTCGTCGTTGACAACGCGTACGTCGAGCAAGGCGGCCGTGCTCTGCGCCAGGTGCGGGGCATACCGATGGGCGGCAACGCGTCTCCGGATATAGCGAACCTATACTGCTATTCCGTCGAAGCCGACTACATCGACGGCTTGATCGAGAACAAGGACTGGGGCCGTCTCAAGGAGTTATGCTCAGCCGCCCGCTACATCGACGACTTTTTGGTTTGGGACACGACCCCCCCACCCGAAGAGCTGTACGGGATGTCCTACGCCAAGACGTCGGACAACGACGACGACGTTCCGTTCATCGGCATGCGGATCAGGACCGAACGGCACGAAACGCCGAAAAACAACTGGGTACGCTTGTCAGTCTATGACAAGGCTGCGAACTGGAAGTTCAAGCCCACGCGTTTCACACACGGGCACACAGCAGCTCCCTCAACACAGGGCCCAGGTATCCTGAAGGGCATGATGCAGCAAGCGCTTTGCCTCACCAACAGCTCACCGGACTTCAAGAGGCAAATTGCAAAGACATACTTCAGTTTGCGCGATCGAGGGCACGAGCACAAACTCCTGAACCGAGCATTCCACGAGTTCCTTTGTGAGCGCGTCAACAAGAACTACGGCTGGGAGAAAGGGGAGCTCCAAAGTTTCTTTACCGAAGCAGGGAAGAACTACAGAGCAGGGCGCGAACTTAACGAATGCTACCCGGATCTCGCGTATGTGGGACGTAAGGACCCCCGAAAGAGCACAGCCCTCCCCTCCGAACCGACGCAGACAACACAAGAGTCCACCTCCACCGCTGACACGAGCTCGCAAAAGGAACCACCTCCACAACAGCCGTTCTTAACGGAAACGACACCAATGGAGACACCTACATCGGAATACCCCACGTCGCTACACCAGGAAAGTGGCGAAGGACGCGTAGGCCTCGAGTGTGGTTGGGCCGTGGTGAACTGGATCGCAGACTACGCAGAGCTGGCACGCATGCCGTTCGCAGAGATGCAGACAATCCAACACCACCTCTGTACCTCGGAGCTCGCCCTGCACACCGAGGGGCATGCGAAGGAGTACCAGCCGAACGAGAAAGGCGACTTCTCCCAAGATACCCTGTCCCTTGCCTGCAAAAAGATCCTTGGCGAAGAGGCCTCGCTGCAGAGCGTGGTCAAGAGCGGACGGTACCCAGTTCTGGTAATCGGCCCGCCGAAAGGCTCCAGGACGGGCCACTGGACTACAGCCATCAAAACCGGCAGGTCGTGGTACACCGTGATGGACACAGACAAGGAAGAACACCGTGTCAATGGACTGAGGCAGGTCCTACGTATGTATGACGAACAGAACATCCTGGGTATCACCGAAGAAAGCTGGGCCAGAGCAAGGACCATAAGGGAGCAGAACGGCGGCAGACCAAAAGCGTTCGACGTCCACGCTTGCATCAAGGGAGCGCAGGACGAGGTAATGCCACCGGTTTCAGGCCCCTGTTTGAGCCAGACCCCTGCAGCTAGCCTCACCCCCAATGATGACCCGGTCCCTTCACCTGGTCCGGACTCAGACGCTAATCCGTTCCACAGCATTGACCCGACCCCCGTTGCAGACCCGGTCCATACATCTGGCCCGGTCTCCGTCACGGACCCGGCCCCAACGGCTAATCCGGTCGCGGACTCGGTCCCCGCGACTAAACCGGTCGCGAACACGGCCCCCGTCACGAACCCGGTCCCCGCGACTAGCCCAATCGCTGACCCGGTCCTCATCACAGACCCAGTTACCGCAGCTAGCCCGATCACGGACCCGGTCCCCGTCACAGACACGGCCCCCCGTCGCAGACCCGGTCCCCACAACCAGCCCAGTCGCTGACCCGGTCCCCGTCACGGACCCGGTCCCCGCATCTGGCCCGGTCGCAGACACGACCCACATCACAGACGCGATCCCCGAAACCAGCTTAGTCGTTGACCCGGTCCCTGCAAGTAACCCAGTCGCTGACCCGGTCCTCACCACAGACCCGGTCTCCACGACTAACCCGGTCGCAGACACGGCCCCTGCCACAGATCCAGTCCCCGCAACCAGCCCAGTCGCTGACCCGGTCCCCGTCACAGACCCGGTCCCCGCAGCTAACCCGGTCCCTGTAACGGACCCGGCCCCCACAACCAACCCGGTTGGAGACACGGCCCCCATCACAGACCCGGTCCCCGCAGCCAGCCCAGTCGCTGACCCGGTCCCTGCAGCCAGCCCAGTCGCTGACCCGGTCCCCGTCACGGATCCGGTCCCCGCATCTGGCCCGGTCTCGATAGTCCCTGACGACCCAGTGCCCACAACTGGCCCAGTCTACGTCACGGACCTAGTCAGTTCGCCTGGCCCGATCTCTGTCACGGACGCAGTCCCCACCACAGGCCCGGTCCACGCTTCTAGTCTGATCCCCTCCGCAGACCCGGTTCCAACACCAGGCGCAGCCTCCACCAGAGACCCGGTCCCCGCGTCTGACCCGGTCCTCGCCTCGGACCCGTTACCCGAAGTTGATGCCCTCCCCGTTACAGACCCAGTCCCCGTGCAGATGGACCTGTCTGAACCTCTGGGGCAGCATGGATCGACGACATGGGTGCAACCCGAGCCCTCAACGAAGGCGGTCGCCTCACCACCCCTCTTGACGACAGCGGAGCCCTGGGTGCCGTTAGCTCTGACGACGATGTCGCAACGACAGATGCAAAGCAGTAGCAGGACTGCGTTAGGACGGGGCACTTCTACTTCTCCTCCTTCTTTTTCTGCTTCTTCTTCTTTTACGCGAACAACGACGACTGTCCATCAGAGTCTGCTGTGGTCCGATGTCCCGGGGCACCAACGAGGTCGTGGGGGCATCACGAGAGGTCGCACGTCAAGCCCCGGATCACAACCGAGACGCGCACACAGCGCAACGACCGCGTGTTTCCCTCGCACCCCAGAACGATTCTCACCCCTGGCCGGTCTGTCGGCTACAGACGACCTGTACATGCCGGAGCTGACACAGCACAGCAGAGACATGTACATGCTGGAGCCACCCGCGGATTTGACTGCTGCGACGGAACCTCCTCCTCCCCCACAGGGGGACATGTACATGCTGGAGCCACCACCCACGGAGTCGACGCAAACAGACGACGACCCCCATCCTCAGTCAGCGAGACCTGCCCCACGGGGGACCGATGAGGCACAGAGAAATCTGAAGGTGGTCATAGACCTGACTGGCGACGACGACGACAAAGTCTCTGCCCCGACCTCGACCCCGCCATCGGAAACGGCGGAACCTGCGCCACGGACGGAGGAGCTGGAACTGGCATGCCTCACTACCCACGACGGCGACGAAGCCCTGGCCCCACACTCAGCCCCAGCCCCGGCCCCGGCCCCGCCCCTCGCAAGCCACCACAAGAAGAAGCGAAAGGGAGGCGCATGCCCGGACGTGTACCTTGGCCACGACACCAAGCTGGTAAGGACCAGCACAGATCGTGCACCAGAGCCACCTCTGCTCGTCAAATGGCGGTCCAAGAGCGCGAAGCGCGGGCAGTTGTGCGACGGACAAGCGGAGCCCGCAAAGAAGAAAGACCGCTTGGACCTCCTCAGGGCGAACCGACGGTCGGGCAAGGCCGCCGTTCACGCCCTGGCTGAAGAACATCGAGCGGGTCTGGAAGATAAGCTCTCCCACACGAAACTGGCGACGGCCGGGATCGTCGAAGCGGAAGGGGAGTGGACGCCAGAAGCCATGATACGGGTCTGCAAACACGTGCTCGGCGAAGAGCCTAAAACCGCGAAGGAACTCGGGATTCACATGAAGTTTGTCCGGTTCGCCCTCATCCTGGACTTTGACAAGACGTGGATCATGGCCAGGTATGACTCGGAAGGCCTTCGTGGCCACTGACTGGCTTTTCTTCACCACGCTGCAGTGGCATAATGTGGGACAGCGCCACCCCCCAAGAACCACGAAGACCTTACGCAAGTAAGAGTGCTGGCCCGGCGAGCTACGAGGGCAAAAAACCTCATTTCTCCTTGGAGATGAGAACATATATTATAGTGCGACATGATCAGACTGGAACGGCCGCCCCGGGGCATCCTCTGCTCAACCCGGCGGACGTGGGAGGCCCTTCTTCGGAAGGTGCCAGTCGCTTGATCAGTGCCGTCGAATGCGCGCTATATTTTATATTTTATAAGTACATATAACAATCGATTGAAAGAAGAAGAACGTTTACCAAGGGCTTGTGGAGGGCTGTGTGGTCCATGTGGAGAACAAGAGGAGAACCGTTCGTCTGGAGGAGCTAAAGGACGAGAACTCAGGAATGGTTTCGGAGCTTGAGGAGCTTTTGTCAGCTGACCCTGAGCTTGTTCTGGTGGTGGAGGTGGGGAATATCGAAGTCTTGTCCATGAAGAAGGAGGACCTTCCTTCTGGACTTCAGTTCCTCGTTGTCACCGACCCAACAGGCTGTGTTACAAGGATAGACGAGGCGTTTCTAAACGACCCTCATCCTCCCCAATGTTTCTACCATTGGCCATCAGTTTTTGATATCGTGCAAAGGATTAGAAGCCATCGACTTGAATGCGATGACCAAATCTTAAGTCCATTGGTAATAGCTTCTTCGACTTGAGTTCTATGGCAAATGTTTCTTCTATTTCTAAAAAAGAAAAAAACCTTTTTCCCATTCACTTTTTCCTTTAATTTTATCTTTCGCCAATAACAAGAGTTAGTTATATGTGTTTTCATACGTCAACATGTAAACAATAAACCTTATATCATCAAAAGGGAAACCTTACAAACTTTCTAAACTAAAATTGATTAGTTTACAAGTATTAGTCCGAAAACCTACCCCCCAAACCCACCACAGCAACCGACTATCCCGCCGACGTAGCAAAGCCGATCAAGGCAGCTGAGCGAATTGAAAGAGTGAAAAAAAAAAAAAAGCCCCCCCACAAACCCACCCCAATGTATTTGAAAAGAAAAAAAAAAAAGAAATGCCAAACAACCAGCAAAGCTTGTGGGTCTTACTTTCGCCTTTTTTGCCCTGTCGTTTTTACAGAGGCTGACTTTTTTGACCAGAGGAACAAACACGAGTACATTATTTTATTGTGTAAGATTTACATTTTTAAGGTTGACTGCGATACGACTAAAAAAACAGGGTGTGCAGCTAACCCTTCCCACTATACTTCTTGAAGTATACAATGTCTTGGGAACGTAACAGCTTGTCAGACAGAATTTTATAAACTAAATCCCCCCTTACTACTTTCTTACACAATTGAATAAATACCAACGTTACATCGCCTTTCCCCCATATTTTTATCCATTTTTTGTTACGTATCTGGTCAACACTTACGTTCTGGTTCGAAAGGTTTTTATTTTATTCCCTTTTCCGTTGGAAGAAATCTTTACCACCTGTTCTGTGTTCGGTGGACCTTATCTACACCGCTCCTGATCTACAACCTACAACCCGGGTTAACATGTTCCCCCCCCCCGGACCCCAGCTGAGGGGTGTCCCCCGAGAGGGACAGGCGCAGTAAGGCGGCGAACTTTGGCCTGGGAGCTAGCGATCTCGCGACCGTACAGTCATAGTCCCGGCTGTAAGGGTGACAAAAAAGACTTCAACATCAGAAGAAGAAGAATACATCCTGAGCTGAACACCCCGGTGCAGCAACAGTGGTGGTCGGATTTCTTCGCCCAAGGCGGATGGAAACACCCGCTCTTTGGCTCCGAGACCCCAGGAGGCGATAAAACTAGACCTCCGGCCCCCCTGGTCGCAATCCCCCTCGACACACGGGCAGCCTTTGGCGCTGTTGCCTCACCTGTTTTGTTATCAGCGGCTGTCTTTTTTTTGTTTAATAAGGGCTTGCTCAAGTCTGACACTCACAGGGTTTGGGGTGGAACAGAAGCACAAGAGAATGAACGATATAACAGTGTTCGTGAAGACGGGAGGCGGGGTTCACGATGTGGAGGTGTCGGGGAAGGAGACGGTGGGGATCCTGTACAAGAAGGCGGGGTGTGCTGCTGGTTTACTCAAGGGCAAGTTCAAACTGGTTTGGGAGGGAGATGTTTTGGACAGGAACGGCTGTGAAGAGCTTCAGCAACTTGGATTCGTGGATGGCTGCGTGGTCCATGTGGAGCCGGGTGTAACCGTTCGGCTGGATGCACTGAAGGATAAGGGTTCAGGAGTAGTTTTGGAACTGGAGGGGCTTGTGTCAGATGACCCTGAGCTGGTTCTGGTGGTGGAGGTGGCGTGTGTCGATGTGTTGTCCATGAAGAAGGAGGACCTTCCTTCTGGACTTCGGTTCCTCGTTGTCACCGACTCCACAGGCTGTGTTACAAGTATAGACGATTGGTTTCTTTATGAGTGCGACCACCTGTCATCTGTCTCACTCATCCTCCCCCATGTTACTTCGATTGGTTCTGAATTCTTGTCGGGGTGCGAGAACCTAGAAACCATCGACTTGAATGCGATGGTTAACGTTTGCTCTCTTGGTCATTCCTTTTTGTCGATGTGCAAAAGACTAGGTGGCATCGACTTGAGTTCGATGTCCGGTATTCGTACCATTGGTGATTCTTTCTTGTCAGGGTGCGAGAGACTAGAGGCCATCGACTTAACTGCGATGGAGGAGGTTTCTTCCATTTCTCATCACTTCTTGTCGGGGTGCGAAAGACTAGTAACCGTCAGGTTGAGTGCGATGGCCAGGACTTCTGCTGACGCAGGGATAATTCCATAGCAGGACCGGGGGGGGGGAGTGTCAATGGGGAGCAAGCCTAGGGGGGGGGTAAAGCAGGGTTCCTTTTTCTTTTAGAGACCTTCGACTACCGCCCGTCGGCTTTGAGTAACGGCCCGTTCGAGGGGCCATGTTTCTTCCATTGGGTTATTACATAACTGATATAGTGATAGTTGGTGTCCTTTTTATAGCACGTGTTCTTCCCTTCCCTCTTTCTCTTAGAAAAGGGGGAGCACGTCTGCTGAGCTGCTTTAATGGGTTTTTTTTTTAACCATCTACCAACGGACCATTTTTGCCCACCAGGGGGTAAATTTTCAAAACTTCAAAAAAAGCTATTCTAGCGCAACGCCGGGGCTATATGCCCCCGGAAATGCCTCCAGATGTCCCAATTCTAGAGAGAGGGTGCCCACAGCAGGGCCCACCCTCACAACATTGTCAAAAATATCGTTCCTAAAGTGCCCGAGAGGGGGTACAAAAAACAAGTCAAAAAAAATCGACTGTAAAATTCTGTAAAAAGCTATTTAAGGCCTTCTTGACGCGGTTCGTACGTGCCCCAGGGCTGGGGGACTTCTTTTTTGACCCCGAGAGGGGTTTCTGGGGGGTATCCCCGGCAAGGTGGTAGTCTTTGAAGCACGGAGTCACGCAAAGTTGTACCAAGCAGGTTGAACACTGGAACTGGGGTCATTTCGACTTGCCATGCTTACACCGCACGTTGCGCTACTTTTTCGGGGAAATGGTCCCAGAACGTACTGTCGCGGCGCATTGGGGTCTCAGGGCACTCGTTCTGTGTTTCGGGGCATGGTATTGGGGCAGCCTGCTCTGTAGTTGACTTTATCTGTTGTTTAGACAGCCTCCCTAGTAGCCCTTCGATGACTGCCTCTTTGAAAGGCATGAATCCACTGTCGTTCATACTCAGGGTGTTGGGGGGCAATGCTTCTTTCCAAACAAGCCAAGCATTTGCCAGAGATTTATCTAACACGTACGAAAATACTTTCAGGGGCCACTTCGAGTCATAAGGGAGCGTTTATGGCGTTTTGTCACAGCATCACCCAGCGTCGGTTCCGCCCATTGCGGTGTTGTAAATATGCACTTGGTGGGGAGTGGGATGTCCTTTCCGGCTTTCATTCTCTTTTGGCCGACACGTCAAATTTGACTTCACCAGAACATCCAACGTCGACAGAAAGCGTACAGGCTTGATGTCATGCCACGTTGTGGTGCAAAGGATGCTCACGTGCTGGTGGAACTGGGTGTCGCCACAGGATGCGTGTCCTTGGGCTTGCGGCCTCGCTTCTTTGGGGCATCCGTGATCTCCGGGAGGCCTTTGCGATAGGTAGAAGTCAGCACGCTTGTTTGTTTCGCTGTGGAAACACAGATTTCCCAGAATAGTCAAAAAGCGGTCTCTTGACATGACGGTGGCGTACCCAGGGGTGTGGTTGAGAGACGTGGAGCCAGTGTGCCAGTAGTCAGAATAATCTGGCTTGATATCCAAGTCCATCGACAAAAGGGCACCTAGGAAGGTACGCAAAGAAGCAGCATTGAGATCCAGGGAAACACCTTTTTTAGCCGCATTTGCCACATTGTTCGAAATTATGACCCAAATAACGTTTGGGGCGAGCATTTGGGAGAATATATGGAATGGCGTTGAGCCTCTGATGTCAAAACAGGGTCCACAAGGATTCCGATCTTCACGAAACCGGATGCCTTCCAACTGCTTCGGCTTTGCCGTCCAATCACCCTGCTGTGACTCGGTATCAGTCGAATTCGTATCAGAATCACTGTCCGTACCAAAATTGCATAATAGGGATGAGCCATCAGTGCTACCATCACTCATAATGTCCTCTTCCGGCCTCTTTCTGGGTGCCCTTTTTTGAAGTGATTTTTAAGGGTAAATTTGGGCTGGCGTTTTTTTTTCTTTTTTCTTTTTCTTGTTAAGTTAGGGCAGCATTTAGTTTATATTTTTCATATTTTCCGCGCAGGACCCCGGATGCGAGAAGTGGCCGGGCTGTATTGCATTGAAAGCCCTTTGCGCAAAAGATTTTTTTTCAAATCGTCTCTAAAGACGCTCGTTGGTAGATGGTTAAATAGGTTTACATGTTTCTCGAGTGTTTTCAGCCCCCCCTCCCTGACCCGCTCCTCTACATATTCCTTTTCGTATGCGCCTGACCACAAAGATAACACACAGGAGACGGAAGAAGATAAGGGGGTACCACATAACCATGAAAGGAAGCGAAGGACCATCGGCAGTGACGCTGCAGGCGAGGCTCCCCACCTCTGAGACCATCAGCATTGAGGCAGTGGCTTCGGAGGAGATGAAGAAGGTGAAGGAGAGGATCGCATCGATGGGAGGGTTTGATGTGGACATCTTCACCCTCACCTTCGATGGGGTGGTGGTGGCGGCGGCTGCTGACGACGGCGGTGGACAGCTTGTCGGAGATCTTCCTTTTGAGGATGGAAGCATTCTTGAAGTGGTGGTGTGCAAGAGGCAGGCGGCTCTGTTGAAGCTTTCTGAGTTGGGTATCGAGGTGGAAGGATACGATTTACTTGGTGATGCCTTTTCAGATTTGATAAACGAGGAGGACAAAATAGCAGACGAGAGGATTTGCGAGGTTGTGAGCCTTCTCCTGGATGCTGGGGTGAGTGGTGGGGAGGAAGTGGCCCTTCACAGGGCGGCCAACCTCAATCTTCCTTCTTGTGTGGAGGTCCTCTTGACTCGTACTTCTGTGGACGTGAATTCAGAGGTTTTTCTTCCTGAGGAGTGGTGTGATTCGTGTACAGCACTTCACCGGGCCACTTCGGAGGAGGTGGTGGCTATTCTCTTGAGACACAATGCAGATGTCAACGCAAAGGACAGTGGCGGTGAGCCTGTCATTCACTATGCAGCACGTTGGAGTCCGGTGGGCACGCTTTCTGTACTTCTGGAGCACAATGCCGATGTAAATGCGAGAGGCAGGAGAGGAAGGACGGCTCTTCATGTCTCCTCTGAAATTGAGCACCGGCCGCCAAAGGTTCACCTGCTTCTTGAACACAAGGCAGACATCGAAGCAAAAGACAACGAGGGAAGAACACCCCTTTTCACGACTAATAGTTTAAAGGTGGCTGAAGCACTTCTTGAGCACAATGCTGATGTGAAGGCAAGGGACAATAGAGGGAACACGTGTCTGCACAACGCTGTTGAAAGAGGTTGGTACAAAGTGTTACCTGTTCTGCTGAGACACAATGCAGATGTGACGGTAATGAACGATGAAGGGAAGACGGCTCTCGATCTTGTCCCCTCTGATGACAGCGACAAGGTCAAGGCGATGCGGTACCTGTTGCAGGAACCTCAGTCTCGCTCATGATCGGAGCGACAGCTGACCGACGTCAGCAGGCTTCCTGTTGTTGGGCTGATTTCAAAGAGTATGTTTAGTCGTCACCGCCATTTCGGTTGTGCCTCCCGCTCATTTTTCTTTGGTCATTGCCGGTCATTTTTACTCACTGCCCCCCTCCGCAAAAGCTCCACAAAAGCCCGTCATCCAAAGCAAGCAGGGACAAACACTTCGACACCCTGACGCTGAGACACATTCTTGTGGAGAACCCACGAAAAGCAATCAAATATCTTGAGACACCGCCGATCCCCAAGAGAGTGTACAATCCTGTTTCTCACGGAAAAACAGAGAACTTATCTATCCCCCACCAGCACCGGTCAGTCACCTTTATTCTTTTTTATTCGACTCTCTGTTTTCGTATGCAGTATTTATCCTTCCTTACCACTTTTATTTTACTTTTTCGTTTCTTTATTCCCACTTGCAATAACATTTCAACTACCTACCCCCCACCAGCAGCCGACCAATCAGATGCAGCAGAAAAGGATACTGAGGTGCGGCACCCACAGTAGCCAAAAGAAAAAAAAGAAAAAGAGAAAGAAAATGAAAAGAAAGAGGTCAGATGAAGGAATGAACGATATGACAGTGTTCGTGAAGACGGGAGGCGGGGTTCACGATGTGGAAGTGTTGGGAAAGGACCTGCACAAGAAGGTAGGGTGTGCTGCTAGTTTAATCGTTGAAAGAAAACAAGAAAAAGACAAAACCATGAAAGGAAGCGAAGGACCATCGGCAGTGACGCTGCAGGCGAGGCTCCCCACCTCTGAGACCATCAGCATTGAGGCAGTGGCTTCGGAGGAGATGAAGAAGGTGAAGGAGAGGATCGCATCGATGGGAGGGTTGGATGTGGACATCTTCACCCTCACCTTCGATGGGGTGATGGTGGCGGCGGCAGCGGCTGCTGACGACGGCGGTGGACAGCTTGTCGGAGATCTTCCTTTTGAGGATGGAAGCATTCTTGAGGTGGTGGTGTGCAAGAGGCAGGCGGCTCTGTTGAAGCTTTCTGAGTTGGGTATCGAGGTGGAAGGATGGGATTTACTTGGTGATGCCTTTTCAGATTTGATAAACGAGAAGAACAAAATAGCAGACGAGAGGATTTGCGAGGTTGTGAGCCTTCTCCTGGATGCTGGGGTGAGTGGTGGGGAGGAAGTGGCCCTTCACAGGGCGGCCAACCTCAATCTTCCTTCTTGTGTGGAGGTCCTCTTGACTCGCACTTCTGTGGACGTGAATTCAGTGGTTTTTCTTCCTGAGGAGTGGTGTGATCCGTGTACAGCACTTCACCGGGCCACTTCGGAGGTGGCGGCTGTTCTCTTGAGACACAATGCAGATGTCAACGCAAGAGACGGTGACGGTGTTCCTGTCATTCACGAAGCAGCATGTGGGAAGCAATCTGGGGGCAGGCTTTCTGTACTTCTGAGGTACAATGCAGATGTGAATGCAAGAGACAGGGAAGGAAAGACTGCTCTTCATGACGGCCGGTTCAGTCCTCACCCCTCTGCTGTACGACTGCTTCTTGAGCACGGGGCAGACACCGAGACAAGAGACGACCGGGGAAGAACACCTCTTTTCTTGGCTGGTTTAGAGGTGGCTGAGGCACTTCTTGATCACGGTGCTGATGTGAAGGCAAGAGACAATAGAGGGAACACGTGTCTGCACCACCCTGTTGAAAGAGGCTTGTTCGAGGTGTTACCTGTTCTGCTGAGGCACAATGCAGATGTGACGGCAAGGAACGATGAAGGGAAGACGGCTCTCGATCTTGTCTACTCTGACAACAGGAACAGGTTGAGGGCGACAGTGCTCTACGGGGGGGACTTGTTCAAGGCGGTGCGACACCTGTTGCAGGACCCGAGTCTCGCTCATGATCTGGAGCTATTCGAAAATGGGAGGGAGCTGAGCGACGTCAACAGGCTTCCTGTTGTTCAACTGATATCTAGAGAGATCGGTAAGAGAAGGAGCCGCTGAATGGTACAGGTAGTGGATGAGAACAAGGGTGATTTCAAAGGGTACCTTCCTTATTTTTTGGGGCCTTCTTCCAGCATAGCCGGCCCCAGAAGTTCTTTTTTTGGAGATTCGTTCCAGTGTTTTGTTAGTTTCATTAGCTCTTTTGCTTTTGTATTTTCATTTTTATTTTTTTACTTCTTCTCAATTATTAACTTTGCACAAATATAAGGGATACCACATAACCATGAGCGGGAACGAAGGACCACCGACAGTAACGCTGCAGGCGAGGCTCCCCACCTCTGAGACCATCAGCATTGAGGCAGTGGCTTCGGAAGAGATGAAGAAGGTGAAGGAGAGGATCGCATCGATGGGAGGGTTGGATGTAGACAGCTTCACCCTCACCTTCGATGGGGTGGTGGTGGCGGCGGCTTCTGATGACGGCGGTGGACAGCTCGTCGGAGATCTTCCTTTTGAGGATGGAAGCATGCTTGAGGTGGTGGTGTGCAAGAGGCAGGTGGCTCTGTTGAAGCTTTCTGAGATGGGGATCGAAGTGAAAGGAAGGGACTTGTTCGAGGTAATTGATGAAAGGCAAGGGCGCAACAGAGAGGGGGTCTGTGAGGTTGTGAACCTTCTCCTGGATGCTGGGGTGAGTGGCAGGGAGGAGGAGTCCCTTCACAGGGCGGCCGAGCACAATCTTCCTTCTTGTGTGGAGGTCCTCTTGACTCGCACTTCTGTGGACGTGAATTCAAAAGTGTCTTTACCTGGCGATTGGAGGAGTACGTGCACAGCACTTCACCGGGCAACTTCGGAGGTGGTGGCTGTTCTCTTGAGACACAATGCAGATGTCAACGCAAGAGACGGTGACGGTGTTCCTGTCATTCACGAAGCAGCATGTGGGAAGCAGCCTGGGGGCAAGCTATCTGTACTTCTGAGGTACAATGCAGATGTGAATGCAAGAAACAGGGAAGGAAAGACTGCTCTTCATGACGGCCGGTTCAGTCCTCACCCCTCTGCTGTACGACTGCTTCTTGAGCACGGGGCAGACACCGAGACAAGAGACGACCGGGGAAGAACACCTCTTTTCTTGGCTGGTTTAGAGGTGGCTGAGGCACTTCTTGATCACGGTGCTGATGTGAAGGCAAGAGACAATAGAGGGAACACGTGTCTGCACCACCCTGTTGAAAGAGGCTTGTTCGAGGTGTTACCTGTTCTGCTGAGGCACAATGCAGATGTGACGGCAAGGAACGATGAAGGGAAGACGGCTCTCGATCTTGTCTACTCTGACAACAGGGACAGGTTGAGGGCGATAGTGTTCTACGGGGAGGACTTGTTCAAGGCGGCGCGACACCTGTTGCAGGACCCGAGTCTCGCTCATGATCTGGAGCTATTCGAAAATGGGAGGGAGCTGAGCGACGTCAACAGGCTTCCTGTTGTTCAACTGATATCTAGAGAGATCGGTAAGAGAAGGAGCCGCTGAATGGTACAGGTAGTGGATGAGAACAAGGGTGATTTCAAAGAGGTTTGCCGGTTTTAGTATTTCGAGGTATGATCACTCCACACGTGCCTCTCGTCACTCCCGGCAGCCTCTGGTCTCTGGCGCTGTTTCTTCATTTGTTTCGTCATCAGCGGCCATCTATCAGTTCCTCCTAGTGTAGACAAGCACTACGACATCCACACGCTGGAGCACATCCTCATCAAAGACCCGAAGAGGGCAATCAGGTTCATCGAGAACACCGAAGAGACCACCAGGAAGCCCACCGACTAACCCCCACCGACTAGCCGTCTACCGTGGCAGCCACTGGATTATCGCTCTCCTTACAAACGGACGGTACGTCGTTAAAGACACCGACAAAAAGTTAAGGACCCAGCGTGTCCACCAGCTTTGCACGACCTACCGCGAGCACAACATCCTCTGCATCACAGACAAGACGTGGGCCGAGACAGCCCCGGGCAGGAAACACATTACTCGTGTTCTTGACCCTGAGGCAGAGCGCCGCGAGTTAGAGCCGGTCGTCACCCCGGCGGCACGGCAGGCGAGCTACTCGAATCCAGAAACGGCTGAGGGTGCTGTCAACACCCCCGATGACCGCACCCTCCTTATCTACGTCGCCAAGGCCGCAGCCGTAGCTGCACATGCCACACGCGTCAGACGGTCTGACACGACAGCCGCCGCTCCATCTATGACTACACACACCGCTCACATCGAGCGTCCCGTCGCCATAACCTTCGTGGCCCTAGTTGCCGCTGTGGCCGCCCGGGCCGTACACACCGGATGCTCTGTCGCCACCACATCTGCGGCGAGCCAGACAGACTTAGTGGGGACGATCCCACTTTTCCCGAAGGTCGCAAGTTTGTGGAAGTCTGCGCCACAGATAGCAGTCGCAGCCTGTCAGACGGACCCGACCGCAACACCTGTGCTGTTCTCGTCTTTTCCGTAGCCCCCTCTTAGTAGCAAGCTGTCCCCAAAATACGCGGAATTGAGGACGCCCGTGGCCGCGCCGATCAAGCTTTTCACGAAGTCGGCAGAACTGCAGACACCCGTTTCACCAGAGGTCAGGCTATTCACAAGGTTTATAGAACTGAGGACGCCTGCGATTTTCTCTTTTCCTTTTTCACTTCGTTCCGTTTTCATTATTCTTTCTGGCGATAGACTGATACGGGCCATGGAAGCAACCTCTGCTTAATTCCTGGTACGTGGGAGGCTCCTCTTGAGGATGTCAGTCACCTTTTTCCTTTTTTATTCGACTCTCTGTTTTCGTATGCAGTATTTATTCTTTTCCACCCCTTTTTATCTCATTTCTTCGCTTCTCTATTCTAACTTTAAATCATTTCAGTAGCTTCTTCTGCGTTCCGCGTCGTGTCCTTAATGTGCGCGGTGTACAGCTCAACCCCAGCCGGGGCGGTGATGACCGACGACGAGGTCAGCAGCGAACAACACATCTGATGTTGTTCTTATATTTTCATGTTATCCCCACCACCTGAGTTCCTAAGGGGTTTTGGCATAGAGCCTTTTGATTCGTTCGGCTTCAGCTTTCCCCAGTGTTTTATTATTTCATTGTTTTACTTCTTTTCAATTTCTAACTTTGCACAAACAGGAAGGATACCACATAACCATGAAGGGAGGCGAAGGACCATCGGCAGTGACGCTGCAGGCGAGGCTCCCCACCTCTGAGACCATCAGCATTGAGGCAGTGGCTTCGGAGGAGATGATGAAGGTGAAGGAGAGGATCGCATCGATGGGAGGGTTGGATGTGGACATCTTCACCCTCACCTTCGATGGGGTGGTGGTGGCGGCGGCTGCTGACGACGGCGGTGGACAGCTCGTCGGAGATCTTCCTTTTGAGGATGGAAGCATTCTTGAAGTGGTGGTGTGCAAGAGGCAGGCGGCTCTGTTGAGACTCTCTGGGATGGGGGTCAAGGTGAAAGGAAAGGATTTGTTCGGAGCACATGCGGACTTTTCAGGTTTTTTCGTGAGCAACAAGGCCGAAATAGAGGAGGACAAGATGTGCGAGGTTGTGAACCTTCTCCTGGATGCTGGGGTGAGTGGTTGGGAGAAGAAGGCCCTTCACGTGGCGGCCAAGCTCAGCTTTCTTTCTTGTGTGGAGGTCCTCTTGACTCGCACTTCTGTGGACGTGAATTCAGAAGTAGGTTTTCCTGACGAGTGGATGCATCTGCGTACGGCACTTCACCGGGCCACTTCGGAGGAGGTGGTGGCTCTTCTCTTGAGACACAATGCAGATGTGAATGCGAGAAACGGGAATGGAGGGACCGTTCTTCATCGCTATTTTCACCCTTCTGTAGTACACCTTCTTCTTGAACACAGGGCGGACACCGAGGCAAAGGACAGGGAGGGAAGAACACCCCTTTTCATGGCTAATTTAGAGGTGGCTGAGGCACTTCTTGAGCACAATGCTGATGTGAAGGCGAGGGACAATAGAGGGAACACGTGTCTGCACCACGCTGTTGAAAGAGGTGATTTCAATGTGTTACCTATTCTGCTGAGACACAATGCAGATGTGACGGCAAGAAACGATGAGGGGAAGACGGCTCTCGATCTTGTTCCCTCTGATAGCAGGTACTTGAGTGCGATGCGATACCTGTTGGAGGACCCGAGTCTCGCTCATGATCTGGAGCTGTTCGAAAGTGGGAGGGAGCTGAGCGACGTCAGCAGGCTTCCTGTTGTTCAACTGATTTCAGGGAGTATTTCCCCGTCAGGTTGAAGATTAGTGTTAAGGTGGTGGGGATAACATGGGGACATGGTGTTGTTCGCTGTTGACCTCCTCGTCAGTCATCACCGGTAGCGTCCGAGTGGGAGAACATAATGCAGATGCTCAGGGTGACGAACGAAAGAACGCATACCAAGGGTGACGAACAGGCAGCAAACTGCACGAATCTTGGTTACCCGGGACGCCCCGGATAGGGTTTAGCTGTACACCGCACGACACGGCGCGGAACGCAGAGGAAGCTACAACTCGGCCACGGTGCGCCCCCTGTAATCAAGTAGACAGTTCTTGTGCTGGGCGCCGCCAACACCGGCCTCCTTTAACTCATTTATAGTGTTGTTGGGTTGATTTTAGAGGTAAGAATAGGTGTTCAGGGTTGATGCAGATCTTGTGTAACGAGAACACCAGAAGCATGCTCAATCTCAAAGCAGATCAGCAGCTCCATAACAACTACCTAACCTGCCGAAGTAGCATGCTGATCAGAAGGAGACGCTGAGGCACACATGCACCATCCCTGATCCTCAGACAGTGTTTAAACGAGAAAGGTAACAAGGTAGAATAAGCATGTATCCAATGCAGCTAAGGACCTTTCTTCTATATGAGCTCGTTAACTAAAAGGTTTTCCCCCACCCCATGAGAACCCCCATGCACTTTCCACCCCCTTCCCCCCCCTTCTTCTCTTATAAGGTAGTTTTCCAAGCCTCTGTTTACAGGTAGCAATGGAAGCAACCTCTGCTTAATTCCTGGTACGTGGGAGGCTCCTCTTGAGGATGTCAGTCACCTTTTTCATTTTTTATTCGACTCTTTGTTTTCGTATGCAGTATTTATCCTTTTCCACCCCTTTTTATCCATTTTTTCGCTTCTCTATTCTGACTTAAAATCATTTCAGAAGCCTCTGTTTACAGGTAGAAAAAGAAAGGACGAAAAGAGACGGAGCCATGAATGGAAGCGAAGAACCATCGGCAGTGATGCTGCAGGCGAGGCTCCCCACCTCTGAGACCATCAGCATTGAGGCAGTGGCTTCGGAGGAGATGATGAAGGTGAAGGAGAGGATCGCGTCGATGGGAGGGTTGGATGTGAACATCCTCACCCTCACCTTCGATGGGGAGGTGGTGGCGGCTGCTGGAGACGGCAGTAGTGGACAGCTCGTCGGAGATCTTCCTTTTGAGGATGGAAGCATGCTTGAAGTGGTGGTGTGCAAGAGGCAGGCGGCTCTGTTGAAGCTTTCTGAGATGGGGATCAAGGTGAGAGGAAGGGATTTTGTTTAGTCAGGTGGTGGGGATAACATGGAAATATAAAGAAGTACATCAGATGTGTTGTTCGCTGTTGACCTCCTCGTCGGTCATCACCGGTAGCGCCCAAGTGGAAGAAGCAGATGCTCTGGGTGGCGAACAGGCAGCAAACTACACGGGCTCAGAATCTTGGTTACCCGGGGCGCCCCGGCTGGGGTTGAGCTGCACACCGCACGCATTAAGGACACGACGCGGAACGCAGAAGAAGCTACAGCTAGGCCGAGGTGCGCCCCCTGTAATCAAGTAAATGGTGCTTGTGCAGGGTGCCCCCACCGGCTTCCTTTAAATCATCGAGTTTAGTTTTGTTTTTGAAAGAGAAGAACAAGAGATAAACGTGGGCATCATTCATTCTATTATTCGTTGATCCTACTGTAGGTGGGGACGGCTTGCAATCCATTGAAAGAAGAAGAACGCTTACCAGCTTGCACAAGCAATCAGCTTTTGACTGTCTGATTCCATTTTAGGCCAGCCCTGCCGGTTTCAATAAGACATAACTTTTAGAGGAAGACCACCTGATACGGGCCAGCACTTCTGCTTAATTCCTGGTACGTGGGAGGCTCGAGAGGCGTAGGAAGGACGGGGTGGGCCTTTACTTCAGGGGCAGTGTCTGGCAAGTAGCCTGTTCCCCGATAATGTGAAAAGAAAAGGATTTAAAAAAAGGGAACCCACAAACCCGCCCCCACAACCCGTCAGAGGAATCCCTTACCGCAAAAGGTTTGTTTCATATCGTCTATAGTATATTATAGGCGCTCGTTGGTAGAAGGTTAAAGAAGCATTAGGAATACCTTCTTTTATTCTCTGTCATCTCTTTTAATATCAGCATCCCCCCTTATTTTCAACAAACAACACAGGATATTGAAACAAGAAAAGAGACAAGACCATGAAGGGAAGCGAGGGACCATCGACAGTGACGCTGCAGGCGAGGCTCCCCACCTCTGAGACCATCAGCATTGAGGCAGTGGCTTCGGAGGAGATGATGAAGGTGAAGGAGAGGATCGCATCGATGGGAGGGTTGGATGTGGACATCTTCACCCTCACCTTCGATGGGGTGGTGGTGGCGGCGGCTGCTGACGACGGCGGTGGACAGCTTGTCGGAGATCTTCCTTTTGAGGATGGAAGCATGCTTGAAGTGGTGGTGTGCAAGAGGCAGGCGGCTCTGTTGAAGCTTTCTGGGATGGGGATCAAGGTGAGAGGAAGGGATTTGTACGAGATGTTTGGAAGCTATTCAGGTTTGGACGAGAACAAGATGTGCGAGGTTATGAACCTTCTCCTGGATGCTGGGTGAGTGGCAGGGAGGAGGAGGCCCTTCACAAAGCGGCCAAGCTCGATCTTCCTTCTTGTGTGGAGGTCCTCTTGATTCGCACTTCTGTGGACGTGAATTCAGTAGTGTCTCTTCCTGGCGGTTGCAGGGAGGATTCGGACACAGCACTTCACCGGGCCACTTCGGAGGAGGTGGTGGCTCTTCTCTTGAGACACAATGCAGATGTGAATGCGAGGAACAGCGAAGGAAAGACGGCTCTTCATAGCTACCATGCTCACCCCTCTGTAGTACACCTTCTTCTTGAACACAAGGCAGACATCGAAGCGAAGGACAACGAGGGAAGAACACCCCTTTTCTTGGCTAGTTTATGGGTGGCTGGAGCGCTTCTTGAGCACAATGCTGATGTGAGGGCAAGGGACAATAGAGAGAACACGTGTCTGCACCACGCCGTTAATAGTGGTAGTTTAGAAGAGGTACTTATTCTTCTGAGACACAATGCAGATGTTACGGCGAGGAATGATGAAGGGAAGACGGCTCTCGATCTTGTCCCTTCTGATGATGATGATAGCGACCCGTGTCCGATGCGGTACCTGTTGCAGGACCCGAGTATCGCTCATGATCTGGAGCTGTTCGAAAGTGGGAGGGAGCTGAGCGACAGCAGCAGGCTTCCTGTTGTTCAACTGATTTCAAAGAGTATTCGGGGTGAAGATTAGTGTTGTTGATCTGATTTCTTACTTTTCTTACTTTTTGCTTCTCCTTTCTACCTTCTTTCCCTTTCAAACAGCATTTCTGAGACCATGATGAGGTTTCAGATGGCATAGCGCAGGTTTTCAGAATTTTATCATTCCATTTTATGTGATATGCCTACTTTTTTTGCTTCTACGGAAGCAGTTGGTTGTAATTTGGGTTTCTTCACCCTCCTTCTGCCGCCTCCCCTTTTCCGCGCACAGGTTCTTCTTTGGTGTGGTGGGCTGGGAGGTCCTTCGAGTGTGCCAGATTTCCTCAGTGTTTTGTTATTTTACTTATGTACTTTTTGCTTTCTTCTTCCATAGCTAACTTTGCACAAATAAGAAGGATACCACATAACCATGAGCGGGAACGAAGGACCATCGGCAGTGACGCTGCAGGCGAGGCTCCCCACCTCTGAGACCATCAGCATTGAGGCAGTGGCTTCGGAGGAGATGAAGAAGGTGAAGGAGAGGATCGCATCGATGGGGGGGTTGGATGTGGACAGCTTCACCCTCACCTTCGATGGGGAGGTGGTGGCGGCGGCTGCTGACGACGGCTGTGGACAGCTCGTCGGAGATCTTCCTTTTGAGGATGGAAGCATGCTTGAAGTGGTGGTGTGCAAGAGGCAGGCGGCTCTGTTGAAGCTTTCTGGGATGGGGATCGAAGTGAAAGGAAAGGACTTGTTCGAGGAGATTGATGAAGGGCAAGGTTGGTACAACGGAGAGGGGCAGGTCTGCGAGGTTTTGAACCTTCTCCTGGATGCTGGAGTGAGTGGTGGGGAGGAGGAGGCCCTTCACATGGCGGCCCAGTGCGATCTTCCTTCTTGTGTGGAGGTCCTCTTGGCTCGCACTTCTGTGGACGTGAATTCAGATGTGTGTCTTCCTGACGATTGGATCGATAGGTTCAATTCAGCACTTCAACGGGCCCATTCGGAGGAGGTGGTGGCTGTTCTCTTGAGGCACAATGCAGATGTCAACGCAAGAGACTGTGATGGTGTTCCTATCATTCACCATGCAGTACGCTGGGGGCATACTGGAAGGCTTTCTGTACTTCTGGAGCACAATGCAGATGTGAATGCGAGAGACGAGAAAGGAAAGACGGCTCTTCATGGCCATCGTGTTCACCCCTCTGCTGTACACCTTCTTCTTGAACACAAGGCAGACATCGAGGCAAAGGACAACGAGGGAAGGACACCCCTTTTCTTCGCTGATTTGGAGCTGGCGGAAGCACTTGTTGAGCACAATGCTGATGTCAACGCAAGAGACCGTGATGGTGTTCCTGTCATTCACTATGCAGAGGGGAGCGTGCTTTCTCTACTTCTGAAGCACAACGCTGATGTAAATGCGAGAGGCAGCCGAGGGGAGACGGCTCTTCATGGCCTTCATGCTCACCCCTCTGTACAACTGCTTCTTGAGCACAAGGCAGACATCGAGGCAAAAGACAACGAGGGAAGAACACCCCTTTCCTTGGCTAATAATTTAGGGGTGGTTGAAGCACTTCTTGAGCACAATGCTGATGTGAAGGCAAGGGATAATAGAGGGAACACGTGTCTGCACCATGCTGTTGAAAGACGTTTCTTCCATGTGTTACCTATTCTGCTGAGACACAATGCAGATGTGATGGCAACGAACGATGAAGGGAAGACGGCTCTCGATCTTGTTCCCTCTGATGATGATGATGGTGAAGTCGACTCGTGTGCGATGCGATACCTGTTGCAGGACCCGAGTCGCTCATGATCTGGAGCTGTTCGGAAGTGGGAGGGAGCTGAGCGACGTCAGGCTTCCTGTTGTTCAACTAATTTCAGAGTTTTATCGTGACGGGTCCACATCCCCCCTCGTGGGAACGGCAAGTTGAATCGGGAGTGGGGTTTAGAAAAGGAGAGAGAAGGGACGAGGTCTGGACGAGTACCAGTGACGTGTCTTCATTCTGTGCCTATAGCACCGCCGTGTCGCCCCAGTTGTTGTCGACGGCTTGTTGCAGTACTGGTGAAGACCTAGAGGAGCGTCTACATTTAAAGGAGGATGCTGGAGCTACGCAAACTACCAGAGTCGGTGTTGGACGCCTGGGCTCAGCTCTTCCAAGCGATCGAAGCAACCGGGAGATGGCCAGAGGCCGTGAAGACGGCGCTGGTCACACTCGTACCAAAATGCGACGACGCGGGACCGCTGGAGCACAGACCCATCACGGTGACATCAGCGGTGTACAGACTTTGGGCATGCACGCGACTGGCAGACATCCTTCTCTGGCAGGAGAAGTGGGTACACGACAAGCAGTACGGATTCCGCACAGGCTTCGGGACAGAGGACGCGCTAATGGACCTCGCCCTGGACATCGAGGAATCTCTACTCGAAGGGAAACCGCTGGTCGGGGTGGCACTTGACTTTGCGAAGTGTTTCGACAGCGTACCGCAGCAACTAGTGATGGAGCTGGTGGAGGACATGGGCATGGAGACGGGCATTCTAAGGGCGCTGAAGGGGATGTACGCGGGCATGCGGAGACGTTTCAGGTACGCCACGGGCGTTGGAGAGGAGTTCCACACGACAAATGGAATCCTACAAGGGTGCCCCATATCTGTGGTACTCATCAACGCGTTACTGGCAGTGCTGATGAAACAGGTGGAGGACGGCACGGGGGTCCGCTCGCTGTCAAACGCTGACGACGCGTACCTTCTGTCACAACTCGCGGCAGCACTGCAGAAGGGGGTGGAGGCGGTGGAGGACTTCTGCAAAATGGTTGGCATGAAGCTAAACGTAAAGAAAACCAAAACCTTTACGACAGGCGCCAAGGCACCGGAAGTGAAGGTGGACGGTGAAGTGCTGCAGGCAGTGCGGACAGTGGAGGTGCTGGGAGCCAAGCTGCGGACGGACGGCCAGCAGCAATACAACAACGACAGGGCCAAGGAAGCGATGAAGACGTTGAGCGGGCTGGGGGCGACCCCGCTGTCCTTCCAGCAGAAGGCGCGGATCATCAGCTCCACACTGCTGCCAAGCTGCCTGTACGACGCCCCCTTCTCACCGCCAAGGACGGGGATGATGGAACTCCTGGTGATGGAGACGACATACACGCTGTGGGGCCAGAGGTATCGCACGCGGAGCCCCGGCGCAGTACTCTCCGTGACACTACCAGGGCACACACACCACCCGAAGATGACAGCAGCCTACAAAGCACTGATGCTCATGTACAGGGCATGCAGGAAGGACGACCAACTGTGGGCACGCTGCAACGACATCGCAAAGCTGTACCGGGAAGGGAAGAAGGCGCTGGGCCTGGTGGGAAACCTGAAGCAGAGGTGGCTACCCATGGTGCAAGCAACCTGGGACCAGCTGAAGGACACCATGGCCATGGAGAAGGAGCGGTTCCGACACTACATCAGAGACAAGCTCAGGCGTGGTGAAGCGGAGGCCATCATGGGAAAACGGAGCTCCATGAAAGGAATGGCGACGGCAGCCGCTGTCGAGACAAACGAGCTATGGGGGAAGCTGGCGTCGTCGGACCCCATCGCAGCAAGGAACCTACGCAGGGTGATCACAGGCGCGGTTTTCTACATCCACCCACGGGGATGGCGGACGGACGCAGTGGCACACATCCCACCGACGGAGGATGAGGTGGACGAAGAAGATTCCCGAGACGACTCAGAAGACGAAGAAGAAAGAGAGGCGGGAGGAGAAGGGGAAGTCGCGGAGCTGGAGCGCATGCTGCTGGCGGAGCAGAGGCAGCAGGACGAACCCGCAACGGCACGCTGCGACGTATGCGGTCAGATGCAACAGGTATCCAACATCCTGGAGCATGCACTGTGGGAGTGCGAACTGGCTGTCGAAGTAGGGCAACGGGAGGCACATGCAGGCACGACACGAACAGGCCTAGAACCGTGCATGAGGCTCCATGGCATCCTCCCGAGGGAAGCGGCCAAGGAGGACAAGGACAGGCTCGAGAAGACCCAGCGTTACCTGCTGGCTGTGGTGGGGGAACGCGACGCAGCCTTGCAGGCAAAGAGGCAGCAGATCTACCGGACACACCAATGGCTGGAGATCACGGAGGGGGAGGCACACCCAGCACCAACAGAGGAGGAGTTCGCGAGGCTGCAGACCGGCAACACCCTGAAGGAGTACACGAAACCGGTGCTGAAATGGCTCAAGCAGCTGCGCTGGTATGGAGGGAACAGAAGCACGGCAGTGTCGACGGTGGAGCTGGCGCTGGATTTCGAAAACGTGACCCAGAAATCCCTTGGAGGGAAGCTAGGGGAGTTGGCAGAGGTGCGACAGAAGGCCAGGAGACTGCACACGGTGATGAAGAAGGTGTGGAACACATGGGAACTAGGGAGACTGCAGAAGAAGGTGAAAGGAAGGAGGGCCTTCCCTGCTGAACCATGCAAGAGAGTACATACGCTGCGATCAATCGGAGGGACGAAGGCGGTGATCGGGTGGAGTAGAAGAGCAATCTTTGCATCAACGAAGACCAAGTACGACCTGGAGGAGCTGGGGAAGCAATGGGCAAAGGAAAGAAGGGAAAAAGTAGCCAAGCTGGGGAGGAGGCCGGCACGACCACCGAAGAAGGAGAAACCGCTGCTGAAGGGGGATAGGTGCAGGTAGAGCATGAGAACAAGGGGGCGTCTCACAAAGACTTCCTTTAACTCATATATATATTTAAATTATCTATTGTGTCCTCGCATTTTATCATCTTCTTAGTTTGAGGCCAGTTCTTCAGTTCCTCCCTCCCCAGCACAATTGCTTTTTTTTTGTAGGTTTTCTTTCCACTTCTTTCGACGCATGTTTCCCCAGTGTTTTGTTATTTTCATTTACTTTTTGCCTCTTCTTCCTCCCTTGACTAACTTGCAAGCCATCGGCAATGACGCTGCAGGCGAGGCTCCCCACCTCTGAGACCATCAGCATTGAGGCAGTGGCTTCGGAGGAGATGATGATGTAGTACATTGGGCCGGATGTTGGGATGATGACCATGTGTGCTAACATTGCCGCTTCGCAGATAACGCCTTTCGAGGCCATGTCTGGGTGATTTCAATGTGTTACCTTTTTATCTATTCCTTCGCTTCTCTATTCTAACTTAAAATCATTTCAGTTACCTTTAACACCTTGAGCCTTCAAACGAGGAAAGTCGAAATAGTGGTTGATCCCACAAGATGCCATCCCAAAGTCCCACAGACCGTTCGATAAGACGACGAAGGAAGCCTTCCTAAGGGACGGAAGGTAGCTCTACTTAAGCATAGGTCTGGCCGCGGAGATGGGCTCCATACAAGCTTTCGAACTGTATTTGAATACTTTGTTTCCAGTAAGGGAACTTCCTCTTAGCCCGGATGAACTCGATAGACATCAACTTGTGGAGCGCCTCTGCCAGGGAGTCAGATGCTGTGGCCTGCAGGTCTCAGGCACCCACTCCTTCTTTACAAGCTTTCCTGGGTACACGTGCCATCTCCCGGCATATTGGTAGATCCTTCCTATCCAGGTCGCGACCTTTTGACCCTTTGTTCTGCTGGGACACAATGCAGGTGACGGCAGTGAACGATGAAGGGATCTCGATCTTGTTCCCTCTGATGACAGGGACTTGAGTGCGACATGATCAGACTGGAACGGCCGCCCCTGGGCATCCTGCTCAACCTGGCAGACGTGGGAGGCCCTTCTTCGGAAGGTGCCAGTCGCTTGATCAGTGTCGTCGAATGCGCGCTAAATTTCATAAATACGCATATAACAGCCGATTGGAAAGGGAAAGAACGAATACCAATTGAGTGCGATGCGATACCTGTTGCGGGACCCGAGTCTCGCTCATGATCTGGAGCTGTTCGAAAGTGGGAGGGAGCTGAGCGACGTCAGCAGGCTTCCTGTTGTTCAGCTGAGGGAGTATTTCCCCGTCGGGGTGAAGATTAGTGTTGTTGGTTTGATATCAGAAGTAAGAATAAGTGTCAGGATTTATGCAAGGCTTGTGGACCAGAAGGTCACGAGTTGCCAGGGCGCCATGGTAAAGCGTCTCAAGGCAGCTCCATAACAACCCCGCTACAAGCACCTAACCTGCCGAAGTAGCATGCTGATCAGAAGGAGATGCTGAGGCCCACATGATTTTATCAGAATCCCCATGGCACCATCCTGATCCCCGGAAGTAAGACAGTGTTTAAACGAGAAAAGGAACAAGGTAGAATAGAAGTGACGCTTTCTTTTATTGGGTGGGTAAGTAGGGACAAGGGGGACGTTCCAAAACAGGCGTGCAACCATAGGAGGATGACATATATGGTGTACCTGTTGCCGCTCTTTCAATTGCGATGCTTGTTTTTGCCATGGGAGTGGCAGGGTTTGCAGCCGACTGCCCCCGGGGGCCATTCTAAAGACATGTTTTTGCACGCGCATTTTAAGAATAGGACAAACGGCGAGCATTTTGACCTCTATGGTGATCAGGCTTAGGCCGCATTCTGCACACAAAGTGGTGTCGGACTGCTTTTCTACTTTTGCGGGGGTTTTTTGCTATCTAGTAGGTTCATTTATTGACATTTTTTTCATGACGAGCTCATATAATTTTTTCGCCCACTCTCTGTTTTTCGCCCACTTTTTTATTCGACTCTCTGTTTTCGTATGCAGTATTTATTCTTTTTCACCCCTTTTTATTTTATGTAGTGCGAGAAAAGCTAAGGTCGGGACGTGCGGAACACATACAGGACAGAAGACGCTCGATGGAGGGGTTAGACCGGGGCGCAGACCCACGCACGAACGACCTGTGGCGAGAGCTGATGAGACTCGGACCACAAGGAGCAATGGCAGCGAGAGACCTCCGGAGGATCGTGGCGGGAGGGGTTTTCTACACCCACCCAAAGGCGTGGTACCAGGACAAAATCACCAGACGGGTACCACCCCCAGAGGGCGAGCAGAGCGAAAGCGAGGACAGCTCGGAAGAGGAAGGGGACGAGACACACGAGCGTGTGAACAAGAGACCAACAACAGACGAAGTCACATGCGACGCGTGCGGTGCGGAGGAGGACGAGAGCAACATGCTGCGACACGCATTATGGGAATGCAGTGTGGCGAAGGAGGTGCAACAGAAGGAAGTACATGCAGAAGTAGTGGCCAACAAGACGGAAATGCCAATCTGCATGCAGCTACATGGAACGCTCCCGCGTGGTCACCGAACACACCAACACCGGCTGAGGAAGACGCAATACTACCTGCTGGAAGTGGTGGCAAAACGGGACCAGCTTCTCCAGGACAAGAGAAAGCTAGAAACGTACACGACGCACCCCTGGGAACAGATAACGGAAGGAAACGCTCATGCGCCACCTGAATGGAAGGAGCTGAGGAAGCATGTGAGCGGGAGCCTGATGATGAAGCACGGTGAAGACATCGTCAAGTGGCTCAAAAAGCTGAAGTGGTACGATGGACCGAGGAAGACGACAGTCACCACAATGGAACTCGTACTAGACTTCGAGAACACGCTGGGCGTCGAGCCGATCACGGGGAAGAAGGGTGATCTAGACATGATACAGAAGAAAGCGCGGAGTTTCCACGGCCTCCTGGAAAGAATCCAAGAAGGGTGGGACACAGCACGCATACAGAAGAAGGTCAGAGGCAAACGGATCTTCCCAGCGGAGAGCAAGAAGAACCACGCGCTTAGAACCATAGGTGCGAAGAAGAGTCTGGGATGGAACAGAAGGCCAGTTTTTGCATCAGAGAAAACCAAGAAGGGCCTTAAGAAACTGGGCAGAAAGTGGCAAGAAGAAAGGGAGGATACTTTGAGGAAGGCAACACAGCCAAAAAAGAAAGAAAGGCCGAGGCCCCAGAAGGGAGAAAGGGGTAGATAAGTAGAGACAAGGGGGACGTTCCAAAACAGGAACCTCCTTTATCTCATCTCTTATTTTACTTTTTCGCTTCTTTATTATAACTTACAATCATTTCAGCCACCCCATGCACTCGAGCTTATCGAGTTCTTTCCCCCCCTTCTCCTCTAAATAAAGTAGTTTTCTCTTTTAGGGCCGCTGTTTTAAGTCCACAGGTAGAAGAAGAAGGGGAGACACAAACAATACAGGATATTGGAAAGGAGAGCTGAGAGGCAAAGGCCATGAAGGGAAGCAAAGGACCATCGGCAGTGACGCTGCAGGCGAGGCTCCCCACCTCTGAGACCATCGTCATTGAGGCAGTGGCTTCGGAGGAGATGAAAAAGGTGAAGGCGAGGATCGCATCGATGGGAGGGTTGGATGTGGACATCTTCACCCTCACCTTCGATGGGGAGGTGGTTGCGGCGGCTGCTGACGGCGGCGGTGGACAGCTCGTCGGAGATCTTCCTTTTGAGGATGGAAGCATGCTTGAGGTGGTGGTGTGCAAGAGGCAGGCGGCTCTGTTGAATCTCTCTGAGATGGGAGTCAATGTGAAAGGAAGGGACCTGTTCGGAGTCTTATGTGAACTTTCAGAAATTGACGAGGTGGGCATCATAGAAGACGAGGTTGAAGCTTGTACTGTAGGCCTTCTCCTGGATGCTGGGGTGAGTGGCAGGGAGGAGGAGGCCCTTCACAAGGCGGCCAGGCACAATCTTCCTTCTTGTGTGGAGGTCCTCTTGACTCGCACTTCTGTGGACGTGAATTTACAACTACGTTATCCTACCGATTGGGAGGATTCGTGCACAGCACTTCATCGGGCCACTTCGGAGGAGGTGGCGGCTATTCTCTTGAGACACAATGCAGATGTTAACGCGAGAGACAGTGGCGATGTTCCTGTCATTCACTATGCAGCACGTAAAGAACATCCTGCGGGTTTGCTTTCTGTACTTCTGAGACACAATGCTGATGTGAATGCGAGGGACAGGGAAGGGAAGACGGCTCTTCATGATGCTGAACCATCAGCGGTACACCTTCTTCTTGAGCACAAGGCAGACATCGAGGCAAAGGACAACGAGGGAAGAACACCCCTTTTCTTGTCTAGTTATGGGGCGGCACTTACTCGTTTAAGGGTAGCAAAGGTACTTCTTGAGAACAATGCTGATGTGGATGCGAGGGATATTAGAGGGAACACGTGTCTGCACCACGCTGTTAGTAGAGATTGGTTCGAAGTGTTACCTATTCTGCTGAGACACAATGCAGATGTGACAACTACGAACGATGACGGGAAGACGGCTCTCGATCTTGTCCCTTCTGATGATGATAGCGACTCGTGTCCAAGGCGATACCTGTTGGAGGACCCGAGTCTCGCTCGTGATCTGGAGCTGTTCGGAAGTGGGAGGGAGCTGAGCGACGTCAGCAGGCTTCCTGTTGTTCAACGGATTTCAGATTTTATTCGTTGGAATCTTTTATGATGATCACTCCACATGCCCCCTGAGCCTTGTAAGTTCGAAGGGTTTTTTGTTTTGGTTATTTGGGCAAGGACAACGGGCAGATTTCCAGGGAGACAACAGGAGGAAGGTACCCACGCGGCCCAGCAGGTGTTAGCAACACATCCCAACGCCACCCCAACGAGCTGGGGGGCGACAGATAGATGCCCCCTCCCCGGTCGTCCGATGGGTGCGGCACGCCATGTCTGAAATCATCCAAAGCAAGCAGGGACAAACACTTCGACACCCTGACGCTGAGACACATCCTTGTGGAGAACCCACGAAAAGCAATCAAATACCTCAAAGACACCGGGGACCTGCCCCCCTCCGCAACAACTCCACAACAACCAACTAACCTGCCGAAGTAGCAAGCCAATCAGAAGGCGGCTGAGGCACTTAAGATTCATTCAGAATCCCGAGATCCCATCCCTGATCCCCAATCCTGTTTCTCGCAGAAACAGAGAGCACTACCAACCCCCCACCACAGCAGCCGACGAGACAGACGCAGCAGTGAAAATAAAAAAGCCCCCCTGAACAAGTTTTACCCCACCCCTATAACGTGATAATAAAAAAATAAACTCGATGATTTATCACCCAGAGCATCTGCTTCTTCGCTACCGGTGATGACCGACGAGGAGGTCAACAGCGAACAACACATCTGATGTACTTCTTTATATTTCCATGTTATCCCCACCACCTGAATAAAAAAAAATAAAAAAAAAAAGGATACTGAGGTCCGGCACCCGCAGTAGCCAAAAAAAAAAAAAAAAAAAAAAAGAAAGTGTAAAGTGCCAAACAACCAGCAAAGCTTGTGGAATGAGAACACCAGTACGGTCATGAGTACCCGGGCAACCGGGTGAGCGTCTCGAGACACTTCCAACCCACCTAGTGGGTGCGACTTTAGCAAGTCGAAAAGGAAGTGGAATTTAAAAAAAAAAAAAAACCCTTGAAGCTCACACTGGTGAGATAGTTTAGCCCATTTTATTTTGGCACGTTGGCGATGGCTGTGGTGGTCGTTGCAGGAGCGCCTATAGGAGGTATTGGACCATACAGTTAGTAAGTAGTGTTGAACTGGTAGGACTAAGAATCTCTTTTTTATTGGGGACCAATGTTTCCAACCTCCCTGTGGTGGTTCCTGGTAATTGTGGTTTGGAGAAACACAAGCGAAAGGGAAACTCTCGTTCTAAAGCCGTACACGTGGGGAAACCTGGACGGGGGTGGAGAGCCCACCCTACGCGTGGCGCCAGTTAGCATCGCCCTCAACGGAGAGTCCCTTATCCCATTACATCGAACAAGGAGGTGGCTTCACCAGGTCAGGCAAGTAGCCTCCCCGCGGCATCGTGCCAGTGAAGCAAGCCTCCCACAACTCTCTAGTTGGTGTTTAATTGCTTCTGTGGCCCCTCTCCCTATTTCAATTTCCAAGCTTTCTTTACCTCTCCACTCTTACTTTCTACGGGACCACAGGGGACTTGGGAGGCTTCGGGGCGAAGTTTCACAAGGGTGGCCGCTGTGTCACATACTGCATGGCACCACTAAAATCGAGACAACTTTTTTACTTCAGTCACGTTTCTCAGGGTTTTCTGCCCCCCCCCCCCCCCCCCAGCCTTCTTTTATTCTTTGTCCTCTTTTAGTATCAATACGCACAACCTTATATCAGCAAGCAACATAGGATATTGAGAAAGACAAGAAAAGAGATACCACATAACCATGAAAGGAAGCGAGGTCATGAAGGGAAGCAAAGGACCATCGGCAGTGACGCTGCAGGCGAGGCTCCCCACCTCTGAGACCATCAGCATTGAGGCAGTGGCTTCGGAGGAGATGATGAAGGTGAAGGAGAGGATCGCATCGATGGGAGGGTTGGATGTGGACTTCTTCACCCTCACCTTCGATGGGGTGGTGGTTGCGGCGGCTGCTGACGGCGGCGGTGGACAGCTTGTCGGAGATCTTCCTTTTGAGGATGGAAGCATGCTTGAGGTGGTGGTGTGCAAGAGGCAGGCGGCTCTGTTGAAGCTTTCTTGGATGGGGATCGAAGTGAAAGGAAGAGATTTTTACGGGGTACTTGGTGATGGCTGTTTGGGTTGGGACAAGAAGGAGGACAAGAAGATCTGCGAGGTTATGAACCTTCTCCTGGATGCTGGAGTGAGTGGTGGGGAGGAGGTGTCCCTTCACGTGGCGGCCGAGCACAATCTTCTTTCTTGTGTGGAGGTCCTCTTGACTCGCACTTCTGTGGACGTGAATTCAGAAGTAGGTTTTCCTATCGATTTGAGGGGTTCGTGCACAGCACTTCACCGGGCAACTTCGGAGGAGGTGGTGGCTGTTCTCTTGAGACACAATGCAGATGTCAACGCAAGAGACAGTGACGGTGTTCCTATCATCCACTGTGCAGCATGTGAGAAGAATTCTAGGGGCAAGCTTTCTGTACTTCTGGAGCACAATGCAGATGTGAATGCGAGAGACAGGGAAGGAAGGACGGCTCTTCATGGGTATGCTGACCCCTCTGCAGTACACCTTCTTCTTGAGCACAAGGCAGACATCGAGGCAAGGGACAACGAGGGAAGAACACCCCTTTTCTTGGCTACTTTATGGGTAGCTGAGGCACTTCTTGGGCACAATGCTGATGTGAAGGCAAGAGACAATAGAGGGAACACGTGTCTGCACCACGCTGTTGAAGGTGATTTGATCGAAGTGTTGTTTGTTCTGCTGAGACACAATGCAGATGTGAAGGCAGAGAACGATGAAGGGAAGACGGCTCTCGATCTTGTTCCCTCTGATGATATTTGGGTTTTGTGTGCGATGAGGTACCTGTTGCAAGACCCGAGTCTCGCTCAGGATGTGGAGCTGTTCGAAAGTATGAGAGAGCTGAGTGACGTCAGCAGGCTTCCTGTTGTTCATTTGCTTTCAGGGTATATTTGTGACAAACGTGTCGAGAGGTGATCATTCCGCAATTCCAGGGGTATGGTTGTGGCATTGGCTTCTATTTCTTCTTTCGATATCGTTTGTTATACGTAGAATGCCGGAACCGCCCCCCCCCCCCCCCTGAGGGCCCCCCTCATATTTTCTTTTTCGAAGGTTCGACTTCAGCTTTCCTTAGTGTTTTGTTATTACTGTAAAACAAAAATCACAAGAAGATAAAATGTCCGGAAGCTCGGGCGGTCCGGATATTTTTTCTTCCGGACATTTTTTTCCTGGGACCCCCCTTTATTAAAGGGCTGGACCCGAAAACAGATGAAACTAGTTTCTATAGCAAGAGAAAATCAAACAAAAATCAGAGAATTGAATTACGGACTTTTCCAAGAACTAAAAGACACCTCAGATCCTGATTGTTTGCTTCTACCACAAGCTTGTTGAACCAAACCACTTCTTGTGCTTGCTTTAGGGTTGTTCTTATTTTTTGCGGGTTTGCGTCATGGAGCCAATGTCCAGTATATCAGACTGGAAGCACCGCTTTGGTAGCTCCAAGGTCGATCCCCCTGCCGCACCCGTTACTGCGGGTCGCAAGCCTCTTCTGAACTAGGAAGAAACAACAAGGCTCTTTGTTTGGATCCAGATGCAGAACGGAAGGGGGGTGCCGGTAGCAGCGTCGGACATCTGCCTGTATGCAGAGGGCCAACCAGCTGTGCCCCAAGCATGGCATCACAAGCCGCCGCCCAACAATAGGGAAGTCTAGCAGCCCCAAAGACACCCAAGCAGCGAGGAGGTTCACAAAGATCAGGCCGGTTGACCTGGAACATGGACCAGCTGCTGCCGCTGGGAAGAAGACGAAAAGGTGTCCCAAGGTTGTCAAGGTTAGGGATTTGGGACAAGCGCGCCGTCACCGGACAGTTTTGCGTTTCCCTGACTGGTGGCAAACTGCACCCGCAGTTAATTTACACGGGAAAAACAGAACCAGCTCGCGGCAGGAAATACCTCGGGTCCGTCCCTCGTGTTGCACACCCCCCAAAAGGCTGGAGTTTAACAGCTTCGAAATCTCACTGGGCCACCCAGGAAACGCTTCGGCTCTGGGTAAAAGATTTGTTTCTCCCCTTTACTACAACCTCATCGAGTCATCGGGCTGAGCACCCACCGAGCCCATCCTACTCATCCTTGATGACTACAATGTCCACACTACGCAGGCTTTTGTGAACTTGTTTTCAGAAACAAACGTTCACTTAGCGTTTGTCCCCCCAGACCTCACCTATTTGTGCCATTAAGGCCGAGGCCAGGCGCACTGCCAAGGCTGCGAAGGCAGCAAACAAGACGGCCAGACGTGCGGACAGGTAAGATGCTGCCCTTTCCTCGCCCCCTTGGTTCTATTGTCGGGAAAAGTACTCTCCAACAGAAATATAAGTTTTCCAGACAGAGGGGGCAGTGCGTAGGTCAGGCTAGGTACCCCCTTAGAAAAGTGCCCAAAAGAATGTCCGGAAGATAAAATGTCCGGAAGAAAAAATCACCGGATGTTTCGGCGGTCCGGATATTTTATCTTCCGGTGGATTCTTGTTTTACAGTATTTATTTTTGTTTCTTCTTCCATAACTAACTTTGCAGGAAGGGCCACTTAACGATGAATGGAAGCGAAGGACCATCGACAGTGACGCTGCAGGCGAGGCTCCCCACCTCTGAGACCATCAGCATTGAGGCAGTGGCTTCGGAGGAGATGAAAAAGGTGAAGGAGAGGATCGCATCGATGGGAGAGTTGGATGTGGACATCTTCACCCTCACCTTCGATGGGGTGGTGGTGGCGGCGGCTGCTGACGACGGCTGTGGACAGCTTGTCGGAGATCTTCCTTTTGAGGATGGAAGCATGCTTGAGGTGGTGGTGTGCAAGAGGCAGGCGGCTCTGTTGAAGCTTTTTGGGATGGGGATCGAAGTGGAAGGAAGGGATTTGTACGAGGTAATTGATGATAGCTTTTCAGATTGGGATGAGAAGGACGAGGAGATCTGCGAGGTTATGAACCTTCTCCTGGATGCTGGGGTGAGTGGTGGGGAGGAGGGGACCTTTCACATAGCTGCCGATCACAATCTTCCTTCTTGTGTGGAAGTCCTCTTGACTCGCACTTCTGTGGACGTGAATTCAAAGTTGTTTCTTCCTACCGATTGGGTAAGTTCATGTACGGCACTTCACCGGGCCACTTCTGGGGAGGTGGCGGCTGTTCTCTTGAGACACAATGCAGATGTCAACGCAAGAAACGGTGACGGTAATCCTGTCATCCACGAAGTAGCATGTAGGAAGTATCCTGGTAGAAAGCTTTCTGTACTTCTGAGGCACAACGCAGATGTGAATGCAAGAAGCAGGCAGGGAAGGACGGCTCTTCATTATGCTCACCCCTCTGCTGTACACCTTCTTCTTGAGCACAAGGCAGACATCGAGGCGAGAGACAACGAGGGAAGAACACCCCTTTCCTTGGCTAATAGTTTAGAGGTGGCTGAGGCACTTCTTGGGCACAATGCTGATGTGAAGGCGAGGGACAATAGAGGGAACACGTGTCTGCACCATGCTGTTAACAGAGGCTTGTTCGAGGTGTTACCAGTTCTGCTGAGACACAATGCAAATGTGACGGCAAGGAACGATGAAGGGAAGACGGCTCTCGATCTTGTCCCCTCTGATGGCAGGGACAGGGTCAAGGCGATGCGATACCTGTTGCAGGACCCGAGTCTCGCTCATGATCTGGAGCTGTTCGAAAGTGGGAGGGAGCTGAGCGACGTCAGCAGGCTTCCTGTTGTCCAACTGATTTCAAGGAGTATCCCGACGAGCCTACCGACTAACCCCACCGACTAGCCGTCTACCTAGCAAGCTAGTCAAGGCAGCAGGAAGAAGCCAAATCAAGTGTAAACAAATAGAAAAAGAGAAAAAAGGAAAGAAAAAATAACATAAACCCCAACAACCCTCTTCCCCCATGTGCACCAATAAAAAAAGAAAAAAGGAAAAAAAAAAAAAAAGAATCCCGAGGACTGGCAACCAAAGGAGAAAAAAAGAAAAAAAGAAAAAGAAAAAAAGCCATTAGCCAACTGTGGAAAGAATACCCATGTCACAAAGGTGCTAGAACAATAACACAGGCCGACACGAAAGCACGAACGTCTCAACACTTCCGTTGGCTCCACACAGCCCAGCTGGGTGGGGTCGGTCTGGCTAGACCAAGAGGAGGTGGAATTTAAAAAGAAAAAAAGTATTGCCAGTTTTTAGTTCATTCTGATTTCGAGTCATTAGTGACACGTGTCGGGTTGTGATCACTCCACACATACCTAGTTCTCATTTACTTTTTTGCTTCTTCAAATAACTACCTAACGTTGCAAGAGGGCCTCATAACGGTGGAAGGAAGCGACAGTGACGCTGCGGGCTAGGTTCCCCACATCTCTATTCTAACTTAAAATCATTTCAGCCACCTCTGAGACCATCAGCATCCTGGGAGAGAGCTTTCTGTACTTCTGAGGCAGACACAAGCAGATGTGAATGCAAAAAGCACGGAGGACGCTACAGCACCTCCTAACAAGTTAGAAACCATCGTTTTGAGAGGAGGCACTGATACTTTTCAGTGGCTTTTAAAGGCTAAGGTGCCACCAGGGGTAAGTTTTTCAGATGACACCCCAACCCCTGCACCTCGTGCCGAAAAGGAGGAAGACTTATCGAAGCTGCTTCTTATTAAACAAGACTGAGATCTACTGTGAAAATAAAGTGAAGCGTGAAATAAAGTGAAATATACCGCACCCTCCTTTTTTTTATTCGACTCTCTGTTTTCGTATGCAGTATTTATCATTCTTCACCGACGCGTCTGAACCAGCACTTCCTGGCGAACAGGCCGTCTTTTCTCTTTTCCTTTCTCACTTCGTTCCGTTATTTTCATTATTCTTTTCCCTCCCACCCCACAAGCACACAGGGGGGTAAACTAGGGTGAGGGAGGTGGTAAGCGACAGCTGCAGTAGGCGTGGGTGTGACGAGGTATGTATCCCTATCCCGCTAGCCTCCCCAGCCAATACGATTTTCTTCTTCTTTTACGTTTCCTTCTTTTAATTTGGAGATTAGTTTCTGATACAAATATGCGTTTGGCTTACCTTTTACTTTTTTACTTTTTGCGGGTGTTTTCCAAGGGGAGCTTGTTCCCTTGTCACTTATGGGGTCCGTGCCAGCACTACCTCTTATATTTCTTTTCGATTCGGCTTTTGTCACCACGCACCAACTCATTCCAGGGAACTCATTTCACATGTTCAATGACGGTAAGAGCCACCCTTTGGGTGAACAGATGATATCGGGTATAAATGACGAACCAGCTGGTGACCGCGATCCTCTGACGTACTATGAAGCGCCTCGTCCCGTGGACGTGGAGTTGGAACTTAATACTACACCCCTTACCGGCAGCCCCGCACTGAGCTACCATAGTGACCACCACCATTTGAACGAGAACGACGAGAAGCTGGAAGGCAAGATCGATTTTGCGTGGAATGTCGTATCACACCATCCGAAGAAGGCTTACTGTGTCACCTGCGGGTCCTTCTGCAGCTTCTTCATCCTCTTCGTCGTGTTTCTGATCACCTGGGGGTCTACTTTCTTCCCTTACTCTTCGGAGGTCCCACTCTACCTGCGAGGGCATGTCACCAAGCAGCGTTCAGACGCCATCGGGGAAGGGAAGGATATTGCCGACTACACTTTGCACGCGCCTGACGTTCAGCTTCGGCAGTCTGTCGATACGCTTGGCGGTGAGCGAGAGGACCTCACCCTTGTGATCATGTACTTCCCTGAGTTCGGTGACGTGCTTGAGACCAATATCCTTAAGAAGATGTTTGAGTTCGAGCAGCGTGTGATGGCCCGTGGCGAATTCGCAGACCACTGCCTCGTTGACTACAACAGCACGGAGGTCTCCTTTGAGAGAAGCAACAACGTAGACATGATAACAACGATCAACTCGCTGTCCCACAACTGCTCCGTGCACCACACCATCGTGTGGGCTTGCGACCCTTCCCTTGGCATTCCTTGCTCTCAGCTGGCTTCCACTCCTGTTGGTCTCATGGACTGCAACAAGTCCACGGTTTGCTCTCCCTCCGAGATGGTCATTGAGGAGGACTTCAAGGTTAGCAAGGTTCACACCTATGCAGACTCCATCCCCGACAGGAACACTGTTGAGGGGTTGAACAGTTGGAACTTCCTGAAGCTTGTCGACTCGAGTTTCGGAGCAGGTAACCAGATCGCAAAGGCTGTGAAGACGGAGTTCATCTTCGGTGCCCCTCTGAAAGGGTACAAGACTGTCAACGACGACCCCGATGGGCAGAGCAAAGACCTTTCAAAGTGGTTGTACGATGAGTACCACAGCTGGCTGAGCGACGGACAGATCGGCGGTGGGGGGGTATCGTATATTTACAACGGGCACGGAATGCTCAGTCTCTACATCCAGGAGACCCTCATCAAGGACGCTATGTTCGCCATCGCTAGCATGTTCTTCGTCCTTGTCTACATCGCCTTCATGACCTCCTCATGGTGGCTCTCTATTATGGGTATAAGCCAGATCCTGATGTCTTTCCCTGTTGCCTATTTCCTGTATTTCGGGGTGTTTCAGCAGAGGTACTTCGGTGTCTTCAACATGCTGTCCATCTTCATCATCCTCGGGGTCGGCGCCGATGATATCTTTGTGTTCCTTGACACGTGGGAGCAGTCGTCTCACAAGCTCAGAGGCCTTGGGAAGAGGATGTCGTATACATGGAAGCACGCAGGGAAGGCCATGCTTGTCACCAGCTTGAGTACGATGATTTCCTTTCTGTCCAACGCGAACTCATCGTTCCCGGCGATCCAGACCTTTGGGATCTTCGCCGCGATGCTGGTTCTCGTGAACTACTGTGCGGTGATGGTGTTTTACCCGACGGTGGTCTTCATGTTTGCGACGCACTTCGAGGAGTGGAAATTCTGCTTTGGTGTTCCGAAGAAGTTTGCAGTGTACGTGAAGCAGGGGTTAAGTCCCAAGTCCTTAAATGGGAATAACGCGAAGGAGGCGACCGTGTCTGAGCCTGCTGTGAGCCGGTGGTTCAGGGAGTCGTACTCGTCAGGCATCATTGGCGCGAAGATCGGGATCATCATTGCGTTCATCGTGCTCATCGTCGCGCTTGGGATCCAGGCGGGGAAGCTGGAGCCGGACCCGAAGAACCCCCAGTTCCTGCCTGCGACGAACAACTACCAGAGGTTTCTCAATGAGAACCCGAAGCAATTTGCACGAGGTGGGTCTGTGAGCGCGGTGAGGGTGGTCTTCGCATGGGGGATCGACAAGGAGAACCCCATCGACAGGTCGGGCACGCGGGCCACGGATGTAGACGACCCTGGAAAGCCGGTGTGGGACCCGAACTTTAATCTCCCGATTGCGGCGCAGTGCATGCTGTCGATATGTGAAAAGGCTCAAATGAAGTCCGACGAGAGGAAGACAGGCGGGTACCCGGACTTTCCAATCGACTGCTTTTTAATCGACTTCAAGAAGCACATCGACGCAAACGACACAGCGCTCTGGCCCGCGGTGACGGGACCGGGTGCGGATGGTGACCAGTTCTTCAGCCTCTTAATACAGTGGCTCGAGGACCCGAAGGTGCTTTCTGATTGGAAGCCTTACATCCATGCTGAGCACGTCGACGGCACCACAGTGTTAAGGTTCATCTCGACACAGCTGAAGCTGACCGTGGAGTCCTCGAACATCGACACCAAGGACGGCAAGGCCCTGTGGAGCACATGGGAGGACTGGTTCAACAGCCAGTACGACTCTGAGCCGTGTAAAAGCGTTGCAGCGCAGGCAGGAGGTTTCCAGTCGTCCTTGGGCTTCGTGTACGTCAGGGCAACCCTAGTCGAAGAGGCACTGAGCGGGATCTTTCTCTCTGTGGGGTTGGCCTTTGCCGTCCTGACCTTTGCGACTACAAACGTTTTGGTAGCGTTTTACGCTGTTGTGGTCATCGCCTGCGTCGTTGTCTGCACCATGGGTATGACTGTGGTAGTGGGTTGGAAGCTTGGTGTCCTTGAGAGCATTGGGCTTGTGATGGTCCCTGGTCTCTCGGTTGACTTCGTGGCGCATCTTGCAGAGGCGTACATCGATTCTTCGTGTACTGACCGGGAGGGAAGGGTCCGCGACATGCTCGCCCGTGTGGGGATCTCTGTTGTGTCGGGTGCTGTGTCCACCCTTGGGGCTTCTCTTTTCCTCTTCTTCCCTGAGATCGTTTTTTTCAACAAGTTCGGTACCATGATCTTTATGACGATTGGATTCAGCCTGTTCTGGGCACTGCTCTTCTTCCCAGCCTTTATGTCAACCCCCCTTGGACCGGAGGGGAACGTGGGCAACTGGTTCTACTATGCAAAGCTGATGTACTCCCGTTTCAGGGGCACCGCATAGTACGCATAGTACCCAGGGTTTGCTTTTTTTTTCCCTCTTTTTTTACAACACGGTGAGCACCCACCCGCACACCGAGATTTATCAGGTTTTTTTTTGCCTGCACTTTGAGAGTTTTTTTTTTTTCGTTCGATTCGTTTTCTAGAAAACAAGTTGAGATTTTTTAATTTTTCTTTTTTTGGCGATTTGCTCGGAGGGGTTTTTTTTTGGGGGAGTCGCTCAATTCGCTTTTTTACTACTGTTTTGTTGTAGTGTTTCTTTTTCACCTCCCTAGCATCGCCCATCTAACATTTTTGGTGCAGGTCAGATAATAAGAAATAATAAAGAAAGGGAGAGAGTGTAGTCAAGGCTCGTGGAAAGCTCCATGCCAAGGTCTTGAGGTTATTCTTAAAGAAGTTCATAGGGGGGAAGATATTTCATAAGAAGAAACCCGAAAGAGTACCCATTTTCTTTTTCAAAGTTAAAAAAAAGAAAGAAGAAAGTCTTTTTTTTAAGGTATCTCTTCAGCTCGCGGCATCTCATCCCGAGCTGGGAGGGGGGGGGGGGGGGGGGGGGGGTATGTAGCGCGGACTTTTGAAATCTTTCCATTCCATTTTTTTTCTTTCTGAAAGCCGACTCAAGCATTGGTTTGAATAGGCCAGAGAAAACACTTCCAACCCACCTAGTGGGTGCGGCCTGAGTGTCTAAAGGAGGTGGAATTTAAAGGGTCCCACACATTAGCCCGCTTCTACAGAAGCAGGTGGGCGCATAAAAGAGAAGGGAGTAGGAAGGAAAGGGAGGCAGAAACAGTGTTTCCCCTTTTTTTGGGGTGGGGAGCAACCTTTTTCGCCTTATGTTTCTCTCTTTATTTGTCTTGTTCTTTTTCTCCTCCCCTTATTTACGCGAAGAGAGGCAGGAGCTGGCACGACTCAGACTGCGGAGCTCTGCCATTATTCTCAGAACGGGGTTTTCGAGTTTATATGGTGGTATTTTCTTTCATTAGGCAGATCACCCATTGCAAGCAGGCACTCTTGCAGCCACTCCTTCCTCCTTCAGTGGAGCATGGCGTGTCGAGCAGCAAGCCCAAGAGAGCACGTTTCTCCGAAGAGAATATTCGCTCCGAATGAGATTTGAGCTTTTTTTTTTTCTTTCCGATAGTTAATCAACTGTTTTCCCTTTTTTTTTTTATGTGTTTCTTTTTATTCAAGTGCAATATGGTTAAGAGAATGATAACAAGCTTGTTTTTTCTTTGTGGCTGAGTAGTTGGAATTTACCTCCGCAGGTTTTTTTCTTTTGATTAATGAAAGGCAATATAATATGTTGATAGTGAATAGTTATTGCGTGAGAGGAGTAATGGTAGCATTGTTGGGCTTATCCTACAGGTTGGGCTGTGGCACAGACGATAATCAATTGACTTTCTTTTTTTTAGGCCTTTTGCTTTTTTCCCCTACTCGAGCGAAAAAACCAAAACGACAAATCTTAACCATATTTTTACCCTCCTCCCTTTTTATGTTCTTTTCGTGTATTTTTTTCTTTTTTCTTTGGAAGGGGTTTTTTTCTTTTTACAGTGGGCGCCCCTCCCCTGCACACAGGCCTCCGTTCAATGCATTTCCGACGCCAGATCACTGGCAGGCGTTTTCTTCCCCTTTTCCCTTTGTGTTACTCCCCTTGGCACAATCTTGTGTCTTTTTCTTCTTTTCACTTCTTTTGAATCATATGCACTGATACTCTTTAAGGGCTTAGAAAGATTTACAGACATAGGTCTTTCGCCATTGTTGCAGGAAAGGGCATGGCTACCTATGGGGGGCATTTTTCCTTTTACTTCAAGGGCAGCCTGGCTCTTTTCTGCTAAGTATTAGCAGCGGAGATATTAATGACCGAACAGAACAGAACTACGGTATTAGCAACAGAGACGGTGTCCGGCTCACGTGGCAGGGGGGTGAGCTGAGGCGGGAATAAGTATCACCGTTGCTGGGCCGGAAGCATCTTAGGAGCTTTCCGAAGAAAGAACTAGTGTTGTCTTGCCTTTCTTCCCTCCCCTTTCCTTCAGGTAGTCCTTAGAGTACTTTGCTTTTCTTTCATTTTATTCCACCCAGGCTGGAGGGGAGAAAGTGGGGGGGCTTATCAATGTCGTTGGTTGTCTCAGATGCAGGGACAACACCTGGGGCCCCGCGGCCAAGGGCAAGCTTTGCTCAGAAGGGAGCTGAAAACAGGAAGCGGTCCGTCCGAGGGTCCATGATACGCAGCCCCGGGCCTGCTCCAAAGACGCCGAAGGACAGGCTGGTACAGGCGGCGGAGATTGCTGCTCAGGCCAAACTTGAGCACAAGGAAACAGGAAAAGGCGCGAGTGCTGATTTAGGTATGTGGCCGGACGTGTCGCCATGGAGGATGTCTGTGAGGAGGGTTTTTATCGAATCGACGGTGTTGGACAAGGTGGTCATGTTTATGATCTTCGCAAACAGCATCGCGCTCGCACTGGAGGACCCGGCACCCGGTGCGAGCAACCCCAAGATCCTTGAGGTCTTGGACATCGTCTTCTACGTCTTCTATGTCTTCGAGCTGACCGTGAAGATCGCTGCCCTCGGACCATGGGGGCATCCTAAATCATACTTCGGGTACTCTAAGACCCTCCCCTCTAAGAATGCCTCCTCTCGGCCGGTTAAAACAATAAAGATATCGTGGTGGGGCATTCTCGACCTCACAGTTGTGATCAGCGGGACTCTGACGCTGCTCCTGCCACTGCTTCTGGGGAACGGATCGGGCGGGGAGTCGGGTCCCTTAGCAGCGCTGCGTAGCTTCCGGTTGCTACGGCCGTTGAAGGCAGTGTCCGTTCTGTCTGAAATGCGGGTCCTGATGAAGTCCATCCTCCAATCGCTCCCTAGGCTCGGCGACATGCTCCTTCTCTTCACCATGTTCCTCACCATGTTTGGCATCATGGCGGTCCAGCTCTTCAAGGGCATCATGCACAACAGATGCTACCCGAACACATCTTTGTTCGGGCCCTCCCCCGCTTTGCACCATGTCAGGCCGTCTTCCGGTGAGGTGTCACGGGTGTGCTCTAACGCTACTGACACGATAAAGGGCTTTTACTGCTCGTGGGGGTTGACGTGTGTGAGCGGGTCTGACAACATCGAAGGGAGGGGGAAGTCGCATTTCGACAACCTCGGTGCAAGCGTGCTCAGCCTCACCGTGTCCGTGACCAAGGAAGGTTGGACCACAATGATGTACGGTACAATGGACGGCACCAACCAGTTCGCCTCGGTGTTCTTCGTCGTTGTGACCTTCGTCGGCGCCTTCTGCATCATCAATCTCACCATCGTCATCGTGAACAACGTTTTCGACTACAACGTGGCGTACGAGGAGGCCAAGCGGAAGCTGACTGATGCGAGCGCAAGGCCGCTGCCTGAAACCTTCTACCCAGTTGGTGAGACCCCCTTGGACACCATAGTGTGGCCAGCTTCCCGAGACGCCACCGCCCTCTCTAGAGCGCAACGAAAGCTGATCCACATTGTAACGTCGCAGACCTATGAGATCCTGCTTCTCATCGTTATCCTTGGTAACGTCTTCAGCCTAGCATTGTGGCACCACGGTATGTCGGACAACCTCTTGGACGCTGTGTTGTGGTTGAACCTCTTGTTCGCCATCTGTTTCATCCTCGATGTTTCGTTGAAGATGGCGCTTCTTGGTATCAGGCCGTACCTCTCTGTGAACTGGAACATCTTCGATATGACGATCGCGTTGATCGGGGTGGTGCATGTGGGGTTTGAAAATCCGTTTTACCATTCGGGGTCCGGGTCTGTGAAGGTCTTGCAGGTCATCAGGTCGCTACAGGTGATGCGGGTTTTGAAGGTCGTTGTTCAGTTTCCAAGGCTGAAGCGGTGGGCGAGAGTCTTCATGGAGTCATTGCGAAGCGCATTCACGCTCACTGCATTGCTGTCGCTGATCATATTTATCTACGCCCTTGTTGGAATGCAGCTATTTGCAGGAAGGTTTTGCGACCTTCCTTACGAGGATGCAAGCGATCCTGCAACCATGCCTGGCATCCCGGGCTGGTCATACTACACGTCCTCAAAGAACGCCACGGCACCTACGACGCTTGCTACGAAGAAGAAGGTCTGCATGCGGGCCTCCTTTGACAACGTGTTCACCGCAGCACTGTCCCTTTTCCAAATTCTATCGGGGGAGGACTGGCAGTTGATTATGTACAATGGCATGGCTGCACGCGGCGACTACGCGGCATTGTATTTCCTCTCCTGGTATTTTATAGGAAACAGCTTGCTGCTGAACCTCTTCGTGTCGATCCTCATCAGCAGAGTGACGTCGATCAAGGAGGAGGACAACGGCATCACGCGCATCGCTGCGGAGTGGCGGGAGGAACGACAGGCAGCATTGGAAACAACGGGCAAGCCACTGTCCACGTTTGCGAAGGCGAAGGGGGCACTGCTCAACGGATACAATAGGGCCAAGGAGGCGACAGACAAACTCACGGAGTCGAGTAAGATCCTACCACTCAGAGAACGAATGAGGCGTGTCGTGTCAAGCACTGCAATGGAGATAGTAGTTGTTCTGGTCATCGTGCTGTCCTGTATTGTTCTCATGCTTGGTGACCCTCTACTTGCACCCGACGCGGAGCTATCTGTCACGCTGGGAAAGATCGATCTTGCGAACACCATCGTCTTCTGCGTCGAGGCGCTGATGAAAGTGCTAGCGTACGGGTTTATTCTGGGCCCCGACACCTACCTGAGAAGGGACGGCTGGAACATCTTGGACTTCATCATCGCCGTCACGTCTCTGCTGTCGGTGGTCTTCGCGAGCACGTTGTCAAACCTCAAGATCCTCCGTGCGGTGAGGGTGCTGCGCCCTTTGCGATTCATCAATAAGTTCTCGGGTTTGAAGCTCGTCCTAGCGTCTTTATGGCTTGCCATCCCTGCGTTAGGGATGGTGATGGTTCTGGGCGCGCTTGGCTGGCTCGTCTTCGCTATCCTCGGTGTGCAGCTTTTTTCCGGTTCGTTCTACGCCTGCACGAAGGATTCGTGGGGCGATCTGACGTCGTTCTACCCGAACAAAACAGCATGCCTCCTGGCGCAGGACCCCGCCACTGGGCTCCCCAGGTGGATCGCGGCTGACACCAACTTCGACAACATTTTCCACGCGTTCCTGTCGCTGTTTGAAATAGCATCCCTTGAAGGGTGGGTCGAGATAATGTACATGGGAATGGACAGCGTTTCGCACACGGAAGCGCCTCGTGAGAACGCCCGCCCGATGGTGGCGCTGTATTTTGTGTGGTTCGTACTTCTCGGAGCGTATTTCGTCGTGAACCTGTTCATCTCTGCATTGGTCGATGCGTTCCAAGAGCAGCGGCAGCATGAAAACGAGGGCGGTCCGTCGTTAATGTCCGAGGAGCAGAAAGGATGGGTCGCCATACAGCAGGCTTTGATGCGGCACGTCCGCACCCCGATTCAGAAGTCGGGGCTTCAGGGCGTCAGGTTGTTGTGTACAAGGGTCGTCACGTCCAAGGCCTTCGAGATGTTCATCAACTGCTGCATATTTCTGAACGTGGCGGTGCTCGGCGCGGAGCATTACGGGGAACCAGGGTGGTGGTCGGAGTTCTCGGAGGTCTGCAATTATCTTCTGGTGGGGATCTTCTGCGTTGAAGCCGGCATGAAGATCAAGAGCTACACCGCTGCTTCGTACTTCAGGAGCACCTTGAACAGGTTCGACTTTTTCATCTGCGCTACCTCCATCATCGGTATCATTATAACCGCCGCGTCTTCGTCGTCAGTGGGCGGCATAGCTTCCGTGTTTCGCGCGCTTCGTCTCCTCCGTCTTTTACGCCTCGTCCACGCAGCGAAGGGCGTGCAGTCCCTGATTCAAACCTTGTTCCTGACCATCCCGACCATTGTAAATATCATGTCCGTGATGCTCCTTATCTTCTTCTGCTACGCTGTTCTGGGGGTGTTCTTGTTTGGGAAGGTGAAAGAGGGCAACACCCTGAACGGCAGGGCAACGTTTCGAGACTTTCCGTCTGCACTGTTACTGCTGCTTCGGATCGCGACGGGCGAGGCGTGGCCTGGGCTAATGCATGACACGGCAGTGCGCCCGCCGTTTTGCACGGACAGGATAGATGACTGCGGGAGCGTGGTGTACTCGTACTTGTATTTCACAAGCTTCGTCATTGTTGAGACTTATGTCATTCTGAATCTGTTCATCGCGGTTCTGTTGGACAGCTTTGAAGATGTCGTAGCCAACGATGTCATCGACCAGCACCTCTCTGGGAATGACCTTGACAACTTCTTCGAGGTCTGGCGGGAGTACGACCCGCTCCAGTCGTGCCTCCTTCCCGTTGAAGACGTTCCATCGTTCATCAAAGACCTAGGCCCGCCGCTAGGAGCGGAGTCCCGCGAAGAGTCCACCTACCACATCGTGAAACGCTACCTTGCTCCGATGCAGGAGGCTGAAATCTCCAACGGGATGATCTCACAGGAGGGTCTGCTGACGCACCTCTGTCTTCTCAGCTACGAAAAAACGACCGGTGTCGTCCTCGATGCGAAGATGAAGAGGGACATGGCGGCAAGGCTCTCTGAGTCGTACAAATTGGGCAAGAAGCAGGGACCAGCTGTTGAGACGTCACATCTGAAGGACAACACTGTCGTTCTGAACCAGGCGGCCATGATGGTGCAGACCATGTGGAGGGGGAGGGTTGCTCGGGCTCGGTTCCGAAGGTTGATTCACAACGAAGCCGAGAAACAAGCGCTTTCCCTCACCGATCCAGACGATATCAAGACGCCAGTGAAGCAAACGCCTTCAAACCCTTCAAATCCCTTAAGTGCGAAATACAAACGTGACGACAACCCGCTGTCACCAAGCTCGACTAATGCGTTAGACGAGGCCATCTCCTTGGCGTCTATTGGGAGCTTGGACCCTTCGGACTATCTTCTATTCCAGCCAGCCGACAAGCCGAAACCCCGTTTTCCAGTCCACCGGCCTATGAGGCCCCCAAGGACGAGGCGGACCCCACGGTCACTTTCCGGGTCCTCTTCATTCGGGGTGGGTTCTTCAGTGAACCTCACGCCTGTCTCTCCAACATCTAACCCCTTGGTCCTCGCTATAAAGGATCCTGTGAATGGCGGTGCACCGGAGCTTCGCAATACGATTATCACTGACGAGGAGCTGGTGTCTTTGTTGTAAGGAACGGGACAAGATAAAGTATAGAAAAGAAGAGAGCGCTCCTCGCACATGAGGCGTAGCTCCCCCCCTTTTTTTTGATAGACTGTTTTCATGTTTAAAAGAATAATTAAAACTTGTGGGTTTTGTGTTTTTCTCTCGAGTAAGGGGAAGTGGCAGGCAGAAGACCTGTTGGGGCGGATCCTTACTCGGCACAGAGATACAGGTTTATTATCATTTTTTAACCATATTGCATTTGGAAACGGGGAAGGGGAAAAGTAAAAGGCTGGAGGGACAGAAGAGGAAAAAGAAAAAACAAGAAAATGGACATGCAGTTTGCGATGAAGGTGTTGAAGGCGTTCACAGAAGATGTGCACAGGAAGGACGTGAAGGAGGTGCACATGCTGGAGCTGAAGCACAGGAACCTGGTTCCTTGTACCTGAGGCTTCTCTTTTTGCAGTAACTGCATTTAACCGGGGCTTGTGATGTAGAGGCTTCAGGCTCAAGACCAGTACTGCAGTAAGCTGTCGCCAACAACTGGGTCGACGCGGCGGAGACAAGATGAAGACAAGTACAAGCAACGAGTACGCACGAGGGTTGACTACATCCTGCTCAGTCCGATAGCAGCCGGTCTCGACAAATGGGGTCAGCCATCTCCTTTCAAAGACTCTTTCTTTACGTATCGCATCGATGCCCAAGCCCCTACACGAACTGATTCACCATGTCTTTTACACCACCTTGTGGTTGTGCTGGAAGCCTCATTGACCCTCCTGCGCAGGATCATCGCTCAAGAATTCAGCAAACAGGTTGGCCAATACTACCACAAGAACACGTGATTATCTTTTTGAAGAAACGCATAGTTGTTGGGAGCACATAGGATTGCTTCATGGAACATCGCATGAGCAGAATAGGACCCTCCCGAATGATCGGGATCAACATATTGAAGAGTTTGACTACAACACCCACCACTTCGTGGAGCCGACTGTGGTGGTCGTGCAGCGCCGACTTGGCACCTTACCACGTTTTCTTTTTTACTATAGTTGGCGATGATTTTTGTTTCACCTTGATCTTATAAGATCCACCATTTAGATTAGGTAGTTTAAGAATGAAGTCTCAGACTGCCATCATGATGCTCGTGGTTTGCAGTCTCATTGCGGTGACACGGCGGAAGTTCGAGAATGATAGGGAACTGGCGCTTTTGATGGAGGTTGATAGTGGGAATGCGACAGAGCCACACGGCAGCCCTGCGCAGAGCACGACGAAGGCCTCTACTACCGCTGAGACAGACGAGACGGGGGGGATGGCGTTGTACCATCGCTGTGTCGACGCGATAATGCACAACGGGAATGTCACAGGGTGCCCTCGGGAGCCTGTGAAACCGACACGGCTCCTGCTGCTCATTGGGGACAGCACGGCGCGTGAGTTGGGGCGAGGCATGGACAGCGCCTACACAACAGAGACGTATACTGTTGGGGTGCGTGTTACAAAGCTCCTGCTGTTCAAACGCAAGCTTGTGACATATGAGGACGGGGTGAAGGTCACTACTACCATAGTGCTGATCGGACTGTGCAAGATCGACGACATCCGCGCTCAGCTGCTGAGGTCCGTGGAAAAGGTTCTGGAGGAGTACGGCGATCCCGATGTAGTGTACATATCAACGGGAGGGCTCCACGAGTGCACGTGGCCATGGAGGAACTCGGACCCTCTGTACGCGTCGGTGATGCAGAGAAAGATCCCTGACACCTACAAACAGGACTGGGTAGGGAGGCAGAAGGGGTTCGCAAACCAGCCCATCCTTTCCGTGGCGGTAGACGAATATGTTGAGATTCAGAGTCCTTGCTTCATGGAGACGATTAGAAAGACGAGGCTTATGATGCCGAAGGCAGTGATGGTGTGGCGGCCATTTATCAACGCGACGGTCCTCCGCACAGGCGGTCTCGTGAGGTCGCAGCGCTTCACCCCAACGTTCTGTAAGAGGAACCAATTCTGGTCGGAGTATCGCCTGCACGTCTGTGGCCTCGTCCATGAAAGGCACAAGGGCTTCGCGAAAACCGTCCGTGGGATGGGGATCGCCATCTTGGACAACACAGCATACTACCCAGAGCATTGCACCTCAGGAGACTCCCTCCATCTCGGCCACGACTGCCAGCGCATAATCGGAAGCTTCGTGACAGACATTCAAAGGCTTGGGCAGCAGGTTATTCCCACCGCGATAGAGGCAGATGAGAAGGCCGTGTGCACACCTGGCTATTTTAGTGAAAAGCTGAAGGCAGTCAAGCCCCTCCGCCCTTCAGAACGCCCCCCTGCAGAGGATATAGACGGCAGCATCGAACAGTGCCGCAGGCTACGCAGCTCTGGGTGAGTGAGGCTGTAGGACTCAAGCACACAGGCTATGTCAAGGACCTTCACTCTTTGCTTCTTTCTCCTTCCATTATTCGCCACACTTCCCACCCCTACCCGGTTACCGACGCATTAGTATGGCGCAGAAGCTGAAGAGGCTAGGCCGAGGTGCATAATCAGGTGGACCGGGTGCTTGTGCAGGATACCGGCTTCCTTTATCTATCTTATTTTATCTTGGTCCCCTCCCCCATTTTCTTTCCCGCTCATTTTTTGTTTTATGTCATTCGCAATATCAAATCTTACATTGTGCCCAAGAGGTTACTGCTATTTTTGCGTCCTCTTTTCTTTTTAAGTCTAAACAGGAAGAAGGTGGCATTCAGTACTTATCTCAGCAATTGTTCCGTACGCAGACAAGTGCAATGATAGGTTCACCCTTTTTTTGTAACGATGGTACACTAAAGATCATTCGTTCATTCGTGGCAGCACAGTTAGTTAGTTTGTTTCTAATTAACACACTCCGTGCTGCAGCTATAAAGTCCGATAGTGTTGTTTTCAGGCGTCTTGAATGACCTGCCTGCTACCCAAGGCCAAGGGGGTAACACAGGCCTCAGAACCTCCAGGCAGTTTTTTTCTTTTTTCTTTCTTATAAAAACTTTGCCTGTGCGAATAATATGATGCTGAGAATTCGCTTGTGACAGCTTGTTTCACTCTGCTTAATGCAGATTCCAAGGTGTTTGTGTTGATATTCTTGACTTGGGTTTTCGTTTCGGTTAAAGAAGAAATAAATAAGTTACCTTTTCTTCTTTTGTTTTAGGGGCAGCAAGACCTTTTGGCCGGGTCAAGGTGCGTAGCGACACCTCCCCAAGCGAGTCATTTTTGGAAAGTCTGTGCCAGGATGAGCCAAGCCTTGGCCGGCTGTCGTCAGCTGTTGCGCAACCTAACGGCAGAGCAACCGTCTCCGAACAAGGTCGCATTGCTTCGGCAGAAAACGAAAGAAAGAGATGCCCCTCTACCTTAATTCAGCTTGACGTTATACTAATCTTTTTTGTTTCCAGGAAGTAAGAAAAAGACAGTTAAGTAAGGGCAGGACGAGGGAAAGATAAAGGAATAGAACTGTATTCGATTCATCGATAGGAATAGGGTTATACGAGCTCCATGCCAGGGGCGGCACTTCAGAAGTAGTATTCTCTTGTGCTGATGTGCTTTTTTTTATAGTTGGATGGTTCGTGTTTCCTTTTTTTTCCTCTCAGAGAAGGAGAAGGAAGCTAGTCCCGCCCGTCGTGGCTTGTTTTCATTCATACTACAGCAGGCCGACGAGTGCCAATCAGTTGTCCTCACCTTATCAACAGAAAGAATGGTGGACAGCTGCTCCGTCGATGACCCCTTTCCGGTGAGGATAAAGAGGTACATGTGTACTTGTTCGCTGTTGACCTCGTCGGTCACAATAACACTAGTGCTGGGCTGAGCTGCATACCGCATTAAGACACGACGCAGAATGCAGAAGAAGCTACAGCTCGCGCCCCTGTAATCAAATAGTTTTTTTTTATTTTTTTGCACATCAGTTTAAGGGGCTCATCGGAATATTTCCGATCCATGTCCATGGGAGATCTTTCCCCGTTTCCCCTCTTTTTGCTCTCTCCTTTTATGCCCTACCATAGGAAGGACACTGAAGCCTTACCGTTCCTTTTTCCTCATTCATAGCAAACTTTGAACAAGGCTGTTTGCAAAAGAGTAGAGACACTCTCTAGTTTTTCTACTACTTTCTTCCTCTCGTGACCCTTGCTTTCATGCGCTCATTTTCTTTTTCGTTCTCGTCCCAGAGCACGGATGCTTTCTTTTACGACAGCGGTTCTGCATTGTCACATTGTCACACAGGGTGAACTATGAGCGAACTATGTCCCGTATGCAGTATTCCTTCTTCTTTATTTTTATTACTGTAAAGCCGGAAGGAAGAATGCTGTGATTTTCCGGCAGCTTTTCGTTTCCCCCCCATATCACTTCAGCAACCTGCACACATCAGCCGTCGGTACTTCAAGGGTACGATCAAGGGAAGCGCCTCGGGTCCGGCGGACA